>JAFJYI010000182.1:1200000-1620082 GCA_019022655.1 Acacia acuminata
TCACAAAATATGAGAAATTCTTTGAATAGTTCAAAACGCGGTGCATCATGAAAAACCGGAGGTTTTGAAACTTGGAAACTCAAAGGCTCTCGTCCAAACCAAAACTTGAGTTTTGCTCCCCAAAACTCGAGTTTTCATATGTTGACATGAAAACTCAAAATCGCGTTTTCGCCAAAACCGGCGCTTTGCCTTTGATCATATTTTCCTCGAGACCAGCCAAAACTCGAGTTTTGACCCAAAACTCGAGTTTTCCTCGACAGATAAAGAATTCGATTTTTGCAAGAGAAAACTGAACAATTTGTCTTTCATGGTTTTACAATTGTTCCAATCATCATCAAAACACATTGAGAACTAACATTCTCCCCTTTTTGATGATGACAACACTTGTAAAACAATCTTTCAAGAATTTGAGGAAATTTGGATTTTGAAAAAAAGATTGATTATTTGAGAATTCCAAAATCTGATGCATGAAGTATTTTTTGGTACAATGAGTGATCTGTCAATTGTAACTTACCATAATTGATTTTGCTTGATTGAGAGACACAACAAAATGAAAATGAAATGCACAATGCATAAATCATTAAAGCAAGTAAGCAATCTCATTCATAAGATTAAAAAAGGTTCAATACAGAAATTGTCAACAACCAAAAAACTAAACATGATTAAAAACAACAAACACACTCAAATTCTAAGATTAAAAAGGTTCAATACAGAAATTGTCAACAACCAAAAAAAAAAAAAACTAAACATGATTAAAAACAACAAACACACTCAAATTCTGCTCTAGCTCGATCTTCTAGCTCGATCTTCTCCCCCTTTGTCATCTTCAAAATGAGGATCAACAAGAGGAGTAGCTGGATGTGACTGAGGGTTATAAAGGACAATGGCTAGAGTATCTGAGATAGGAGTGGTCTGAGTGACTGGAGAAGTGACTGCAGGAGTAACTGGATGAGGTGAAGGCACTGTATCCTGAGGACTTGGAGAGGATGATCCAGAAGCTGGTCCAGAAGTCTTAGGATCAGAAGTAGTTCCAAAAGTTGAAGAAGATTCAATGTTGAAATGCTTCAACAACTTATCCATTTTGTCATGCAGACTAGAGTTGGATATACAAGTGCCAGAATGCCGCATACAAACCCTGTGGAAGGAATCGTGCTTGGTCAGGACCAAACTCAAAACGTTGAAGACGAGACGTTGAAGATACAATCACTGAAAGAACACGTCAAAATGCTTGAGAATCCAGCACGGGGTGCTGGCCGAGACGCTAGAAATCCGAGCGGGGATAGTCGCAAGGCGGCTACTAAAATTGATGCAGGTGTTCCAAAGGTTAACAAGGTTGGGCAAGATCAGGCACGGATTCGGAACTCGGCTCAGACTAAAGGTAAGGAGCCTATCGAAAGCTGAGATCCATCTAAGAAAGACGTGACACCCTCACCACAACATGGTTAGTTTCTGATGACAAGGATACATTGCTGAGTCCTTTTTCCGAAAGAATCATGATCGCTGCTTATCCCAAGGGACTAGACACAAAGGACTTTCCAAAGTACGATGAGAGTCAAGATCCACAAGTGCACGTCAGTAATTTCAAAATGGAAATTATGGTGAAGGGTTATATATGATACGTGATACCTCGGCTATTTGCAGGAACGTTGTGGGGAGCCGCGCAAATTTGGTTAACTCCCTACCAGTAAATTCAGTTTCGGACTTGAAGGACCTTGTGAAGAAGTTTTTGCTGAATTTTGCCACAAGTAGGAAACAACCAAAAACCGAGTTCCAGCTCGGATAGGTGAAGCAGTCACCTGGTGAAACATTGCAAAAGTATCTGGAGCGTTTTAAGGACACGGCTCTACAAGTGTCGGGGCTGAAGGAGGAGGTACATCTGCACTGTGCCATAACGGGCCTAGACAAGTCATCACGCCTAAAGAAGTCCGTCAGGAAACGTCGTCCAAAAACCTTGGCAGAATTCTGAGATCGGTTTAAGCAGTATTTAGAGCTGGAACAAATGGACATCCTGAGCCAAGTACCAAAGGAGAAAGCAAGGAGTCCGCCTCCTCAGGGCAAAGAGTAGTATGGCCAAAACAAACAAGACTCTCAAGCACGCAGAAGAGATAACAAGCCTAGAGGAGGCAGGTCAGAAGGAAAATATGATAAATATGCTCCATTGAAGGTATCTCAAGTGCAAATTTGGAAGGAGGTATCCACGACCGAGATGAAGAAGGTCAAACGACCATGACCATTGCAAAAAGAGGCCATCCTGGACAAATCTCAGTACTGTGAGTTCCATCACCAACACGGTCATACAACGAACGCTTGCTGGGATTTGAGGGATGCGGTAGAAAATTTCGTTTGAGAAGGAAAACTCCGTTGTTATGGCATTCAGACGCAAGGGCGATAGAACAAGCACCAAGGAGACCAGAGTAAAAGCCCGCCCTCAGAGAAGAAGAGGTGAGAGCAGAAAAAGAAGGCGGAAGCCAGCGATGATGAGTTTCCCGACTCTAAATATGACTGCGGTGTGATCATGGGAGGTTTCGGAGGTGGAGGAGATTCAGTCAATCAGCGAAAAAAAACTTGAAGGAGGTCCTCTCTGTTAGGGACCTCCCAGAGTTCAAAAAAGAACCCACAAGGCCAGAATCACCAATGCTCGGTTTCACCAGAGAAGAGTTAGAGGACGTAGTGCCTGGCCACCATGACGGGTTGGTAATCACGAGAACAGTAGTGAACTGCCGTGACAAGAAAAATTTTATAGACAATGGTAGTGCGGTGGACATAATACTTTAGGATGCACTCAAGCGTATGAGTTTGACTCGGAGGATTTGAAGCCATGCAAGACTACCTTGACGGGTTTCAATGGACAAGATACTCCTCCGAAGGGGTATATAGACCTCAAGTTGACATTGGGGACTAAGGAAGCGTTTAAGTCGGAACTTGTCTGATTCATTGTAGCCGACTTTCCATCCCCATACAATATCATTTTGGGACGACCTACAATACATGACTGGGACATGCTGGTGTCCTGAAACACTAGAGGCTGAAGCTCATTAACAAAAAGAGTCAAGTCGTTGTTATTAAGGGCGACCAGAAGGATTCTCGACAATGTTACTTCGAGGCTGTTAAAGAAAACAAGACTTCAAAAGCAAGATACTCAGACAAGGAGAAAGGAAGGTCAATAAACAAATCCGTCCATGTGGTCGAGTTGGACCTGCGGGAAGAAGATGAAATCCTAAGGGCGGAACCAAATGGCGAAGTGGAAGACTTTGTCTTGGGCACCGAACCGAAACAAACTACCAAAGTCAGCAAGACGTTGGATCCTGAGATCCGCGTAGAGCTAGAAGATTTCCTAAGGCAAAACAGAGACGTGTTCGCATGGAAGCCATTCGAGATACCGGGGGTAGATCCCGAGTTCTGTTGTCATAAACTGGCGATTCATCCAGGGTCGACTCCAGTAGCACAAAAGAAAAGAAAGCACAGCTCGGATCGAGGCTTGGCTTTGGAAGCACATGTTAAGGAATTGATGGAGGCCGGCTTTATTAGGGAAGTGCAATACACGACATGGCTCTCCAATGTGGTCATGGTTAAAAAGCCTAATGGTAAATGGTGGGTCTGCACAGATTACAAAGACTTAAATAAGGTATGCCCTAAAGACGCCTTTCCCATACCTAACATCGACCAGTTGGTCGACAATTCCTCTGGTTTTCAACTCCTATCTTTTATGGATGCATACTCGGGATACAATCAAATTGCTATGCATCCTGAGGATCAAGAAAATACAGCTTTCATCACCGATAAAGAGAACTATTGTTACAATGTAATGCCCGTTTAGCCTCAAAAACACCGGGGCAACTTAACAGAGGATGATGACTAGGGTATTTGAGGACCAGCTGGGAAAAAATGTGGAGGTATACATAGATGACATGATAGTAAAGTCTGTAGAGCCGGGGAACCATGTTCGCAATCTACAACAGACGTTCGATAAACTGCAGGCTCATCAGATTCGACTGAACCCTGCTAAGTGCGCCTTCGGAGTTCCATCAGGCAAGTTCTTGGGTTTCTTGTTGACGAACCGAGGTATCGAAGCCAACCTTGATAAATGCTAGGCAGTATTGGAGATGAAGGCGCCGGTAAACAAGAACGAAGTGCAACGGTTAACTGGAAGGTTGGCGGCCCTAACGAGGTTTTTACCAAAATCGGCTGAGAAGTCACTACCCTTTTTCAAACTGTTAAAAAAGGAGACCCAAGGAGGATGGTGAAAGTGGAGCTTAATCACCAAGAGGGGTGAATTGGGGATTTTAAAATTCTTTTCTAATTACTCTATTTATGAATACCAAAACAGAGCAGAGCAGAGTATGAAAGAAGAAGCAAGACCACAAGGATTTATACTGGTTCGGTCCAACCTCTTGACCTACATCCAGTCCCCAGACACTTTGGGATTTCACTATCTCAATTGATTACACACTCTGTAACTCTAGAGTAATTCTCTCACTAGAACTTACTCCCCCTTACAAGTTGCAATCAATATCCCAATCTCCAAATCCCCAGACTTGAGATCCTTACAATGAATTATTTACAATAAATGAACTCTCTCTAAGAGTGGATAAATATAATCACTGAAGATCAATGTATCAAAAGATACTTTACAAGTGAAAACTGAAAGAGTAGTTGGTAAACTTGAATGCAATTCGTTTTCAGCAGATTGGTTGTTGAGAAGAATTGAATGCAACTCTATTTATACAAAGAGAGCATTAAATGATCGTTGTAATCTTGAATATAACTGTTGGAGTCATTAAGGAAGGATTAGGTTAAGCTTTGGTCTTCTTCTCTCTCTACTCTTTGGTTAATCCAGCTGCACAGATGTTTATGTTTGACTTCCTGACTTTTAATCTGTTGGAAGAGCAGCTACTGGATGTGGAAAGGAAACATTAATCCCTTTGCAACGTGTGTAGAATGATTGTCTAAAAGGATGCAAGATTTCTGCACTTTGCATTTAATGTGCTGACATCACCTTTTCCTTTTGTCTAAATCTTCATTTAACATTCTCTAAACCATCTCGAAACTCATTAGCAAACTGATTAAACATAGTTAATGAGTGATGATAAGAAGTATTAATATCAAACAGGAAGATTTCACAAATTGGAGAAATTTGATTTTCAAAACTAGTGACACAAACTCGAGTTTGTTTATCCAAACTGGAGTTTGTAACTATGCTCAGAAGACAAACTCGAGTTTCCAAATGATAACTCGAGTTTTCTTCACCCAGAGAAGAAAGTCAAGTTTTGAGTTTAAAAGCACATTTTGAATCATAGAGCAAAACTTGAGTTGATTAATGGCAAACTCGAGTTTTGGACTTTTATAGTGAATACATGTTTAAGTACAAAAGCTCAAAATTGGAGTTTCTAAATGTAAACTTGAGTTTTCAAATCACTAAAATGAGCAAGGCTCTCTGCTTGGCACAAACTCGAGTTTACCAATCCAAACTCGAGTTTTCTTTTAAATATCAAAACCTTTGAAAATTTACGCCACGTGAAAACTGGAGTTTTCTAAACAAGTTGGAGTTTTCTCAAAGTGGGTAAAACATGAAAGCTCTCTGTCAAGTGTAAACTCAAGTTTTCGAATACAAACTCGAGTTTTCTCAAACTTTGGAAAACATGTAAACCTCATGGCTAAGTACAAACTTGAGTTTGTAAAGACAAACTTGAATTTGCTCATCATGAAAAGCATTGAGGCTCTCGGCCAAGCCAAAACTCGAGTTTGGTCAAGGTTACAAATATTTGACAAAACTTTTCATTGAGCACAAACTCGAGTTTCCTTATCAAAACTAGAGTTTTCTTAAGTTCAAAACATTGGGAGCTCTCTGTAAGACCAAAACTCAAGCTTACTATTGCAAACTGGAGTTTTGTTCGCTTTGAAAATTATTGGAGTCTCTATATGGTGCAAACTTGAGTTTGTAAACCTAAACTCGAGTTTGTCTTAATGTGAAAAACTTGGAGTGCTCTCTGTATGTTAGAAACTGAGTTTGCCTATGCAAACTGGAGTTTTGTTTACTTTAAAATTGAGCTACTCTCTATCAAGTCCAAACTCGAGTTTTCTAGCTAAAACTCGATTTTTTCTTTGACAGTAAGTTTTTCAACTTACCAAAGACAAACCACTTTAAGTTTACAATTTTCAGTTATCATCAAAACCCATAGAGAACTAATAGATGGAACTCGGAATGTGAAGCAGCATTTTTGAAAATAAAGCAGTGTTTGGCAACCCCACCGGTTTTGTCCAGACCCGAGCCAGGTGAAAGCTTGATTTTGTACTTGTCAGTCAGGGAAGAGGCGGTAAGTGCCGTGTTGGCTTGGGAGACAAAGGATGGCCATAAGCCGGTGTACTTTGTAAGCAGGGCTTTACAAGGCTCGGAGCTGAGGTACCAAAAGTTAGAAAAGATGGCTTTCGCTTTGCCGACCACGGCTAGACGACTTTGCCCTTTTTCCACGGCCACTCAATCACCGTCAGGACTGATTAGCCAATTCGGCGAGTCTTTGCACAAACCGGACCTAGCGGGCAGGATGATAAACTAGGCTATAGAACTGTCGGAATTCGATATCTCCTATGAAGCTCGGCATGTCGTCAAGTCTCAAGCATTGGCAGATTTTTTTAATGGAATTAACCCCCTCGAACACGGAAAGGACAGCGGAAGCGGAGCCGTGGAAAGTATTTGTGGATGGTTCGTCAAATGTAAAGGGGAGTGGAGCCGAAGTCATCGCGGAGAGCCCAGAAGGAATCTCTATGGAACTTTCCCTCCAACTCAATTTTCTAACCTCCAATAATCAGGCCGAGTATGAGGCCCTCATCGCAAGTCTGCTTCAGGCCAAAGAGAATGGAGCTAAACAAGTGCACGTGTCCACAGATTCTCAACTCGTGGCATCCCAGATAAAGGGGACTTATCAAGCCAGAGGACTGCTGTTGGCCAAATACCTTGGGAAGGTAAAAGAAATTATGGCAAATTTTGATGAGGTAATGGTTACATACATTCCAAGGGGAAAATACAAGGGCTGACGTTTTATCTAAACTGGCTAGCACCAAGGGCCCCGGTAACCTCCAAACAGTGATCCAACAGAGTTTGTTGGAACCAAGTTGTGTCATGATTATCTCGAAGTCAAGCGATTAGAGAAAGCCAATTGTCGATTATCTAGAAAGAGGGATCATCCCACATGATGTGATTGAGTCGAAGAAGCTGGTAAGAGTAGCAGCCACATATGTAATGGTGAACAACCAATTGTATCGACAGGACTTACACTCCCCCATGTCAAAGTGCCTCAACTCGGAAGTGAAAGTGGAGCTTTATCACTAAGAGGGGGTGAATTGGGGATTTTAAAACTTTTTAGAAATGTTCTGTTTTGAACAGTAAAAACAGAGGTAAACAGAGAGTAGAGAAGAAGAGCAAGACACAAAGATTTATACTGGTTCGGTCCAACCACTTGACCTACGTCCAATCCCCAGACTCTGGGTTTTTCACTATCACAATTGATTACACACTCGTACTCAAGAGTAATTCTCTCATTAGAACTTACCCCCTTACAAGTTGCAATCAATGAACCCAATCTCCAAGTCCCCTGACTTGAGATTCTTACAATGAATGATTTACAATAAATGAACTCTCTCTAAGAGTGAATAAATATGAACACTGAAGTGCAAGATGTATCAACAGATACTTTGCTCAAGAAAACTTAAAGAGTAGTTGATAGCTTTGATGATTTTTATTTTCTTGCAGATCAGTTGTTGAGAAGAATTGAATGCAGCTCTATTTATACTAAGAGAGCATTAGATGACCGTTGTAATCTTCAATATAACCGTTGCCTTCATTAGACAAGGATTAGGTTAAGCTTTGGTCTTCTTCTCTCTCTACTCTTCACTTAATCCAGTTGCACAGAAGTTCAGAGTTCACTCCTTGAATATTAATCCGTTGGAATGCCAGCTATTGGAAGTGGAAAGTAGACAATAATCCTTTGCAGGTGTGTGCAGAAGGATTTCCCAAAAGTATGCAACTTTTCTGGGTTTTTGCATTTAATGTGCTTGATGTCACATTTTGCTTTTGCTTTAAACCTTCATTTAATATCCTAAAAAACATCTGAAACTCACTAACAAAGTGGTTCAACATAGCTAGGAATATTAATGAATGATAATGGGTAGTATTAAGATCAAACAAGAAGGTTTCACAAATTCGTCAGATTTGAATCTCAAACTCTACGATGAAAACTCGAGTTTTGCTTATCAAAACTCGAGTTTTGGACTTTTAACATGAAACATCGTTTTTAGTCCAAAACCTCAAAACTTGAGTTTTCATCGAAAACTAGTGGTTTTCAAAACATTAAAAATTGAAGTGCTCTCGGGTTGGCCAAAACTCAAGTTTCCAAAACCAAAACTCGAGTTTCCATTTAAGTATGAAAACCCGAGAATTTTCTCGCCAAGTCAAAACTGGAGTTTCCAAACAAAAGCGGCGCTTTTCAAAACATCGAAAGATTGCAATGCTCTCGGGTTGGCCAAAACTCGAGTTTTCATTTAAGTATGAAAACTTAGGGAAAACTGAGCCAAACCAAAACTGAAGGTTTTCATGAAAACTGGCGGTTTTAAATCTGGGTAAAACATGAATGCTCTCTGCTAGAACAAAACTTGAGTTTTCAATCAAAACTCGAGTTTTCATTTAATCATGAAAACTTTGAGAGAAACTGCGCTAAGTTTTGAAGACTCTTGGCCAAGTCAAAACTCGAGTTTTGAACCAAAACTCGAGTTTTCACAAATCTTAGTAAAACTTGGAAAACTTCATGGCAAACTGAAAATTGTCGGTTTTGTACCAAAACCGAAGGTTTTCACAAGTTCGAGACTTTGGAGACTCTCTGTATGACCGAAACTCGAGTTTTGCAATTTTCAGAAAATGTTGAGAAGTCTCTGTATGGTGAAAACTTGAGTTTGCTCTGAAAACCGGCAGTTTTGCTTAGTTCAGGATTTTCTCATTAAGATCAAAACTCGAGTTTTGAACAAAAACTCGAGTTTTCATTTGACAGAAGGTTTTTCAACTTATCAAAAGAAAAACATCAAACTTTGTTTACAATTGTTAGTTATCATCAAAACACATAGAGAACGAACGGGAAGAAGCCCAAGACGTTATGGCCGAGATCCGAGAAGGTATTAACGGGCAACATATGGGCGCCAAGGCATTAGCCCAAAAAGTGGTACGGGCCGGTTACTATTGGCCTACTATGGCAGCCAATGCTAAAGACCATGTGCAAAAATGCGAGTTGCCAAAAGCATGCCAATAAAATACGAACTCCCCTAGTAGATCTAACGTCAATCTTGGCTCCATGGACGTTTTATAAATGGGGCATGGGTTTACTAGGGCCATTCAAGGTAGCCCCAGGGTAGTTGCAATGGCTGATAATAGTAGTAGACTACTTTACTAAATGGATGGAGGTAGAACCACTGGCGACTATTACCTCAGCTCGAGTGCATAAATTTCTTTATAGGAATATTATATCCCGGTTTGGAATCCCGGCAGAGATACTCACGGACAACAGAACCCAGTTTATCGATAAAGGTTTCCAAGAAATGGTATCCAATTTTAGTATTGAACATCACATTGCCTTCGAAGAACATCCACAATCCAACAGGCAAGCCAAAGCAGCCAATAAGGTTATCATTGATGGGTTGAAAAAGCGGATGGAAGAGGCTAAAGCTAGTTAGGTGGAACATTTGTACTCCGTTTTATGGGGACATCGGACCACCATTCAAACATCCATTGGAGAAACCCCCTTTAGACTGACTTATGGATGCGAAGTGATGATCTCAGTTGAAATTGGCGAGCCCTCATGGAAGAGAATTAAGGCTTTACATGAGGAGCATGAGAATAACGAGGCAATTGCAGTAGAGTTGGACCTAATTGACAAAGTTAGAATTACAGCACACTGCCGAGACATGGCAACCAAACAACTCATTGCAGCTTGGTACAACAGGAAGGTCAGACCTCGGTCATTTGAAAAAGGCGACCTAGTCCTTCGCAAGCCGACATAGGAAACAAAAATGCCAGTGACGGAAAGCTTGTTGCCAACTAGGATGGAGTCGAAGGCATTCTCATAAACCTGCTGCCTCCTAGCTACCTCCGACTCAACCTTCTACAGAGCTTCCCGAGCTTGTTGAAGCTCTTGAAGGAGGCTTTCCCTCTCAGCCCTAACCGCTTGCACCTCAGTGCGCAAATTATCCCTCTCCGTCTTCACACCCTGTGAATCCTGGAGAGTTCAGGTCGCCAGCCCGTTAGCTTTGTCTCTTTCCACATGGGCACCTCTCACTTCCTCCTAAACCAGGGCATGTTTTTCTTTAAGGTAAGCCACAAGCTGACATAACTCGACGATCTTTAAGCCCGTGTGCTCCATGTCCCGGAGCTCCTTCACCTCGGGGTTAGACAGCGGCATACCATCATAATAATGCTCGGGAGGATGAAGACCTAGGCGAAGACCTTTAGTGACCTTGTGCTCCCAGATATGAGACCGGGGGACCAGGGCAGCTGAATAAGCGGACCACCGGCAACAGCTTCAGGCTCTTACGGTTTGAAGTTCTGAATCCTGCGGAGGAGAGTGCGTCGACGTGACATCTCAAGTGCGCACATCGACGCTTTTTTCTTGGTGACCTTGGCCTTTTTGGTAGCAGCTTGTTGGACAGGTTCAGGTGCCGTGCTTTTTTCACCCGCCGTTGCCTTTGACCCAGTCGCACCTATGGTTTCCTTGTCACGGGTGGTCACATCAAGATAAACGGGCCTTTTTCCCATTTGCCGACCTAAAAAATGAAAAATAGTAATCAATTGCCTGTGTAGTGAAAAACAAGATAACAAAGTAGTGAATGATCATGTCCATACTCACAGCGGGCCATTTTTTGATTAAAGGAGCCAAAATATAGTCGGCCGAGTCCACCAACTTGCCCTTCTTACTAGCAAGCTTCGTAAGAGCAAGTATGGCCTCATCCTCGGCCTCTGACAGACTGTTGGCTGAGGGAACAAAATCGTTGGAAGACAGTTTGTGGTGACCCGTACACCAATACAAGGGAAATCGTTCTTCAACTTCCCAAAAATCAAGGGATTGGAGAAACCAAGGCACTTGCCTGGGTTTGGCAACAACCTTAAAAAAGGAGGTTTCAAAGCCTTTCCACGAATCTGTAAAAGGCTTAAGAAATTTATGCCCATGGGCAGCTTGGAGGGATGTCCACCTGAACCACGTATGTTCTCCCTCAGTGGTGACATTGGTTTCTAGAGGAGCAAAGAAAGTACAAAAAATGGGGACAGTGCAAACGATATCTTGGGTTTTACAAAAATTCTCAAAGGCCATGCCAAAAGCCCAGCCATTGGGATGCAGCTGAGAAGGGGCGAAATGCGAATGGCGAAGAAGGCACATTTGGAAATCAGTGAAAGGGAATTGTAAACCAAGTCAAGTAATAATATATCGATAAAAATAAAAGAAATGGGAACTCTTATCGCTCGATCGACAAGAGGCGACTGACTCATGTACTTGAGGTAGGCATATGTCATATCCCTCCCCACCCCGGACAACTCGCACAAGTTCTTCCGCGGGCATCAAATTCTTCATGTGTATCACGGTGCTACTAAAAATGGGGTTCTTGATAATGAGCGTTTGGGAGGAACCAGAATAACAGGATTCCCCCGTCATAGATTGATCTATATGGCGTGAAGAATAAGCCATCTAATACCTATAATAAGAAAAAAAGGCAAGAGTCAGAAAGTGAAAGTATACTTGACAAAAGAGGGATATCTCGGGGAGAATCAAAAGATGCTAGGTTGGGGTGATTAAGAAGATGCCAGCCAAGTTGGTAGGGGGAATGATGTTACACTGACATTTATCCAACAGCAAGTCAGCCTCCCTATCACGGTCAAGCCTAGCGAGCTCGATGGCCTTATAGTAGCATTCATCACAGGGTGTAAGGCCCTGAGTCAGTATAGTTGGGGTTGAACTACCCTGGTCCAGGTTTGGAGCTCAGGAAAGGGATATTGGGAAATCTGTGGGCTTAGGGGATGTAGGGTACGGAACTCGGACACTCTCCCTACTCCCACTTCTCCTAGGCGTACGAAGGAAGGCCTCCTTTTTCTCTTCTTCAATGGGAAGAATTGCCCAAAGCCAGAATTTTATGGGTCCAGAAATGTTCTCAAGTATTTCCCTATCTCCTTCAGGGATGGGTCTACCATACATGTCTAATGGCACATGGGAGTTTGGGTCCATTCGAATGGGCAAAGAGAAGGAGGACGTTTAAATTTAAAATAAAAGTTATAAAGTGGATGCAAGCAAACCCAGAAAACCCATAAATTCAAACAAAAGAAGAGCCTAGAAAATGTCAAGAACTTGAGGAAAACAAATCCAAAAACCCGCGGGTATTGAAGTGACTCAGACCAAGTGCCAATATCTCAACGTTTGTTCTCAACGCTTCTCGTTCAGAGAGGAATTCAAGTAGGTCATCATAGTCATTCAGTACCCACACATGATCAGAAAAGGGCGAAAACAAAGGAAGAATGATTTCAAAACTATGCTCACAATGTGGAACCAAAAGAACCCAGAATACCTAGAACGCAATAAGGGAGAGTTTACAGTAAAATGACTGACCCAAAACAAAAGGAAAATGCAACACAAAGAAAATAGAAAGACCAGAGAGGCGTTGAAGGTACCTGGTGGAAGAAAGCTGGAAGAGGCTAAGAACTTAGAAAGGAGAGAGCTTTATGAAAATGAGGAAATCTTTCTGAAAAGGCAGAGAAACTCTTGAGCAAAGTGACGAAGAACAACAGTGAGGGGGGAATTTATAGACGTGACGAATTGAAGGGTTGGAGTCGTAACGTCGAATACGTGAAGCGTTACGATAAGGCTAAAAACCCTCAAAAGTAATCATGACTGATATGAAATGACGTGAGCATTTAATGCGCATGAAAATAGAAGGCGGCTATTGAGGGCGTGTCTCCACTATCATGAAAATGGTGGTTATACGCTGCGATGCAGGCAAGCAAACAGACGCCTTGCTTGATGGACAATTATGCCTATTCGTACGCCTGCACGCTCACATGACACCCCGGATTGGGGGCAACACGTGGTAAGGACAAGGAATGGTAAACTCGGCCAGACGACTGAATGGCCAGACGTGTGAATAATTCAGAGATAATCCCGGGCATCATAAGAGCAAACGATCCTAGGATGGGCTCACGACATACATGTCGGGGAGCAGGACGAAAGTAAGCTTGGGGAGTATATCAAACAACTCGGCAATAGAAACTGGGCTAAGTCATCAAACGATCTCGAACAAAATAATCTCGGCATATCAGAAACCTGAACTACCGAGCTTGGGGGCAACTATTTTGGACCTGTGTAATGGGCCCAACAGATTTAGGCCCAGTAAGGGCACTTTATGACAGGATCCTCCTCAATCAGGTAAAACATTAATCATCCCATGATCATGCCTATAATCCTGGGTAATGCAGGTAGTGGCGCAAGCACAACACAGATCATGGGGACACATATTGATTGGGGTGCGGACGCATTACCAATGGACTGAAACCCTACGTGATCACTGTGCACACACCCTACCCCTCTAGCAATACGCCATATTCGTGTAGCACAATGATCTCTGAGCACTCAGTGTTATCTTCATTATAGATAGCAGTGAGTAATCTTCTCAGTGTCTAGTCGATTGATAACCCCGTGAGCCACTTGATCCAATATAAATCATTCACTAGCCCCGAGGCTAGACATTTGTGTTCTACACCAAAACATAAACTAACTTTTCAAACGCTATGCCAAACAAGAGCCCATCTGGAAAAAAGTCACTTCTGTCACCGCTATCTCAAACACAAATCACATCAACAATTCGACTTTTAGAAAAAAGTCCATCCGGAAAAGTCCAACAAGGAAAAAGCCATTTTTACCATCGCTATCCCAAATGGGCTTATAAGCGATAGTACTAAAAGCAAGATGTTTTCTTTTTATTTAGCTCTTATTATTTATTATTATTTTTTAAATTAATTTATCTAATTTTTAAACCGATATATAATCTAATGTTACAAAGAAGTATTTTAAAGACATCATATCATATATGTTATACTTAAATAATTTATTTAGTTTTTTTAATATCTCCAAATCATATAAATAGGTTTTACATTACAAACTAGAGGAGTATATGGGTTAGCTACTTGTTAGCTACTTTTCTATTTGTATCTTCTTTACAATCACTACTTTATTGTCAATATTTCAAAGTTATTTTTGGCAGTATATTACGGTTTTCAACTATAAAAATTGGGCAACTTTGGTTACTATTGTTTTTCTCTCTCAAACTGAATTAAATGCTTTGTTTTTTACAACCCTTGTAATTTTTTCCTGGTACGTGGAATTAACACTTTTCATGGTCAGAGTAGCTCATTCAAGATTATTTTTTTTCTCAGCAAACTGACTGTTGTCAAAAGAGCATCTTATTTTAATTCATAAGTCAATTTTTATTTCTTTGGAAGATACTAGAGCACATACATCAATTTTTGTGAACCTCTTGATCTTTGAGGATTAATGTAATAGGTTTGAATAAGAACTCAAAAATTGGAAGAGAATAGGTTTATAATTGGAATCATAGATTGACTTGTTGAGGTTCTTAGAAAGATTCATGTTTGGGGGAAATTTTTCTTTTTTAGAACAATTGTCTTTCTTTTTCCAGATCATATAAGCCTTTCCTTTCCTTTTCATGTTTAAATTGTGGTTTGTGCATTGTTGTTGTTGTTGTTGTTGTTGTTGTGTGTGTGTGTTTCCTCTTTTTTTGTGAATGTTAGCTTATGCTTAATGTGGATGTTTTGGTATGTTAGCCATCGATGGCCAAGCATATGAGCCGTTTGAGAACTCGTCAATGCCTTTAGTCAAATATGATATGTTTGGATAAGGGTGCTAATCCCCTTTGCTAGACTCATTTTTTATTGACTAAATTGTGAATGCAATGTTGGATGAATCAAATATTGTTGACTTTTGATGGACTACATGATGAGAATATTACTTGTTTAGGGTGTACAAGTGTGAGTAGCAATTATTCTTTTCCTTTGCTTTAGTTAACAGTGGGGACACTGTTGATTTTTAGTTTGGGGAGGGATAATTGTGAAAATTTTTTATGTTAACAGTGAGTGCACAGGCACAATTTTGAAGTGAGTTGTACAGTTTGATTGAAAAGTGGTGGAATGTATGAAATTTCACAAATTTAAGCCTTTACTTGGATAATGTTTAAGAAAAGGTTTTGAATTGATGAATTGTATGTCTAGCATGCCATGAATGGTCCAATGATTGAACACTTGCTTAGAATTATATATGCCTGATAGGAAGTGATGACTAATATGTTTTTTGAGTGAATTGTGGTATTAGGAAAAGCTTTCAAAGAATTCTATTGAGAATTATAATGTGCTTTGAAAGTTCAAAGCAAGACAATCACTGATGAATGAGAGTGCTATCTTATTTTATGAGGTACACTCGAGTGAATCTCTGGGGAACACTCAAGTGACACAAGTACCTAGTAGAAGTTGAAACCACTTTAACTAACACTTGAAATTATGCATTGGAAGCACTCGAGTAACCTTTTTTTTCAACAGTCTTCTATTGGACACAAAATTCATCAAGACTCGAATGTGACAACAAGTCCACTGAGTGAAGCACTCAAGTGAATCTGGAATCACACTTGAGTGATATTCTTGCTAAACTAAACCATAGTCTCTGAGAATTCAAATATTATGATTAACATTTGTTTAAATTCGATTGCAGTTCATTATATTTCTTAATGCTATTAACCTTATTTGTATACGAGTTTCAGAAGTTTGAATTCATGGATTATGACCAAAACTCAAAAAAAAAAAAAAAAAAAAAAAAACTCGTTAGACATTTATATCATAACAAAAACGAGTAGAGGAAAGATTATAGAACATACCAAACACATTTTGTTCAAAGCTTTTAATACATCGGGCACAAAAGCAACCCAACTTTAAGCAATAACGAGCACCTCAAATATCATCTGAAGTGCGGTGAAGGTGAAAGCGACCCAACCTTAAGCAAATCTTAGAGAAGACCAAAGGGATGTCGTATGAAGTGACCGAATGATTAATTCTTTCAATGACTCCAATATGTCTTTAATGGATAGCTCGAACGCTCACAACGGTCATTAATGGCGTTCAACTATAAATAGTTGAGCATTCTATACAGAGTAACCAACCAAGCACACGATCAATCTTTGATCATTCATTGCTCATAAATTCTTGTTGTAATATCTTTTGAAATTATCTGTTCATCAATGATGATATATCTACTCAATGAGAGAGTTATGTACAAAGAATTTCGTATGTGTAAAATCTCAAGGTAGTGGGACCTTGAGTGTGGCTGTTAGATTACAACTAGTAAGAGGGAGTGAGTCCTGTTGATGATTACTTTTGTATTGTGGTGCCAAGAACCCATGGAATCTTGGAACGATAGTGAAAATCTCATAGACGGTATGGGGACTAGATGTAGGTCAGGAGTTTAAGGCCAAACCAATCTAATCCGCTATGCGTACTTTGGTGATATTCTTCTACCTCTTCCTTTTTGATTTGATTGTTTATTAACTTCGGTTGAAATTTTTAATATCACCCAATTCACCCCCTCTTGGGTGAAACATTGGCACTAACATTTGGTATCAGTGCAAGGAAGAAGAAGAAGAGAAGAAACGTTGAAATGATTTGTTACTAATGTGAAAAGCATATACATATCAAATCCGAATGTCAATTTTTGAAAAACAAGGAGAAGAAGAGAAGAAACCACTTCAAAAAGAAAGCTTATGTCTCGATATATGGGGAGATAGTTCATCTGATGAGGAATGCAAGGAAGAAGAAATGGCAAATATCTGCATTGTAGCTCAAGAAGAATATGAAATTGAAGAGGTACATGATTCTGAACCTACTTACGATGAACTATTATCTGAATATATCAAAATTTAGAAAAGTACCTAAAGAAGTCAAAAGCTCAGAGAAAATAATTAATGTTCTTGAGCAAAAAATTAAAAATACTCCATCGATCTCCGTGAACTTTCCTAAGTTAGAGAAAATAAATTTTGATCTCAACAAGACCCTTGAAAAATTCACTAGAGGAAGTGAAACACTCAAGGTTATCTTAAAAGCTCATAGGTTTGCAAATGACAAATCTGAAATAGGTTACAATCCAGAAGTGGACAAGAAGAAAGGTAAAAAGAAAAATGGAGACAATCATATTTAAATTATTTTAAAAAATCTGTGCATTCTTCTAATCCCTTGCTCACTGTAACTATTGCAACACAAAGGGGCATAACACATCTTGTTTTCATATGAAGGAAAGGAAAGAAAAACCAGTAGGTACTTATAAATGGTTTTTAGTATGTACTTATGTCGATGTTAGGTGATTCACACCTTTCCATATGTAGCTGGCTAGTATTGCTCAAATCCATCCCTTAATGTTTTGTCAAACACGTATAACTAAGATCAATTCCATATACACTAAGTGTGACTCACAACTGTCTAGATGAACACGCTTCACAATGCCACACTATACGCAAGGGCAAATAGTCATATCGGGATCATCAACACTATTACAAACTACAAACCTTATGAAATCTCACACCTCATCCCAGTTCCTTGGATAGATGTTTGTCAGACATTCATTCTTTATTTGCACTCCCTATCTAAAGCATATCATGTTTGTAGTGGGAAATGTGATAATAACTTGACAAATAACAACTTTTATTATAGCAAACAGTTAAAATCAATGACAAAACCCTATGTAAATACAAAATCACTCAAAAAAACAAGAACTTTAGAAACTTTACTCACATCAAAATCCGCAAAACGCGCGACAAACCCATGTCAAAGAAGAATGAAATTGAAAATAAGAATTTCAGAAACTTTACTCAAATCAAAATCCACAAAACGCACCAGAAAACCTATTTCAAATAAGGATGAAATTGAACTCATTTTTAAGAAAACTAGACGAGCTCAAAAACACAAAAAGCCAAGAACTCAGAAGCTATGAACCCAAAACCCATAGCAAACAACTCCAGAATCAGCCCCAACAATGATGAGCAACGGAGGAGAGAGACAGACAGGGAATGCAGTGAAACCACCAAGCACACGATAGAGGATAGCGAAATGGTAGTAGAGAATTCGAAATGGAGTCATCAGTTGTGCTGGGAGCATTATGTAACTTGTTAATTTTGAAATATCGAATGAAAATGGATTAAGTAAGGGTTTTTAAATGACTATATGAAGTATACTATATTTTACGGTTGTTTTATAACAACCATGGAATATCTTTGAACAATATTTCATGGTTGTTCACGAAGAACTGTAAAGTAAACAATAGTTTCTTTAAAAAAAAATACTACAAAAAAAAAAGAACTTTCAGTGGTGACTTTCTGGCGATTTTAAATGTCACCACTGAAAGTATTGACTTTCGGCGGCGACAATTTTTGTCACCGCTGAAAGATAACTTTCAGTGGCGACATATGAGAGTCGCTGCTGAAAGTATGGCTTTTGGCGGCGACAATTCATGTCGCCACCGAAAGTCAACACTTTTAGCGGTGACTCTCATATGTCGCCATTGAAAGTAAATTTCAGCGCCTTTTTCTAATTTATTATATTGATACAATAAATATGTTTATTGATGTCATTTCTTATGAAAAAATATATTAATCTTTTGGATCATTGTGAGATAAAGAGAGTTTGAAAGATAGTGTGTGTTGTGCATTTGAGAGTGAGAGGAAGAGAGTGATATTTACTAACATTACATTGTCACATTAATGTTGTTGCTTAATGTTGATTTTCATTAATAGTAGCAAGAGATTGTACATTTTGATTAAAAGATAAACATGATTTTGACTTGAGAAAGTTTTGTCAAGTGCTTTTAAACCTACTTCTAACACATTCATTGAAATACTAGTAGAGAGGAAATTGATCTAGTTTTATGAAATCCAAATAGAGAAATAATCTTAGGCTCCATTTAATCATTGAAGTTAAAGAATCATTTGCATTTATCACTATTTCCATATCAAAATTTGTCATGGCTCAACTTAATTGAATTCACTAAGCCTTTTGCTTGATCATTTGTTAATCAAATCCTTGTGGAAACCATATCTTTTCTTATCACTTTATTACTTGGCGTGACTCGTGCACTTGTGATAGCGAACATGTGTGTATTTGAGAGAGATAATAATTATGTTTGTACTAGTGTATATATATATATGTGTGAGAGAGAGAGATGAAGAATTTAACTATTGGTAACATATCCGATTTGATATTTTACAATTTTAAATCTCTTTTTTGTCTTTTTCCCTACTAAATGAAATGTAATTTAATTAAGCTCACTAGCCCCAACTTATCACTAAAAACACACACAGGAAGTAAGATCATAAGTGAAAAATTCATATATATATATATATATATATATTCAAACACTCTCAATAAGACCATAAATCAAAACAACCTATATATTGTAAAATCTTTAAAATTATTTTTAAATTCTTATTTTTTTCCAACGATAATTAATAAAAGAAATTAAAAAAATTGAGTGAGAAGAATATATGATATAATATAACATAATTAAAATATCCGACATGAACAATTTTACCATTGCGAGTGAGGAACCGATTTTAAACAATGATTTCATATCTCAAAATGTATCCATTTAAATTTTGAAAATGTAAATTTTTTTTACTGCTGACATATTTAAATTAAAATAATCTCAAATATTAAATATATAAAATAGAATCACAGAAACAAATGAAAAATTGTATATTTAATTTGATTTAAAAAATTCAAAGGAAAACTTAAATCTATTATATTTGATTTGATTTTTATTTAATAACCGGTACCAATAATTATTTCGCACATTGGAAAAAAAATTTGGGCGTGAGGCACAGGAAAATTTGGCGGAAGTTTTGTGGAACTTAGGAGTCCCTCGCACACTTGGCCTCCTTCCCGATCCCTAAAGCTCTCTCACACTCGGTCTCTGTCTTCCCTATTCGGTCTTCACTCTTCGCGTCGTCCTTCGGCTTGCGTGCTCTGTTTCCGGCGCCTCCCCCTCCCTCTCCGATCTCTGACGAAGCACATACGTCCGAGCCCTAGTTACTTTGCAGAAGCATTTTGGTTGCAATAGCACCAACCTGTTATTTCCATTTCATTGCTTCCTTATCCGGAAAAGTCATCCTCCCACTTCTCCGGCGAAAAAACTCCAGATCCATCTGGCGTTTGCCCTTAGAGACCTTGGATCTGAGTTTGATTCCGAGTCACTACTCTATCTTTGCTCGCCATCTCTACCGTGTGACCCGTTTGCTCGCTCCCGAGTATAGTCTTTCGGCTTGTCGAACTAAGGTAAAAAAATTAATTTGCTTGCTTGGACCATAGGATTCAAGTCAATTCTTTGTGTTGTGTGGGATATTCAATGATTTGTGACGGCAGAATATGGTCACTTCATTTATTCAAACTCAGGATAACAGATGTTTTCTTGATATGCCAATGGTTTACTTCTACAAATTTGAAGTTTAGTTAGCAAGTAGTCCTTAGCATATTATTTACATTTTGGACAAAAGAACAGCTGGTTGAAAGAGAATGGGTTATTAGATATATATTATGAGTCTAGACTTAAAGATGTTAAGATTGAAGTTGAGTGAAGTGAACCAAAGGCAGCATTTGAAATGCTTGTTTAAACTTTAGAGATGCTTCTTTCAATGCTTATTTTTTTGCTACATCCCTCTAACAATCGTGGGTTCAATTTATCCTCTCTTCCTATTTCGGTCATGCTATAATAATGAAATTTCTTGAAATAGTTACGAAATTATTGTTTCTCCTTGTGTGTATGCCAAAAATTATTGTTATGTTGCTTGGTGTACTAGGAATTATCAATTGTAATGCTTGTTAACAATAATATAGATACTTATAGATATAGTTGATTTTTAATGTATTTGATGTTATTGTTAGTGTTCGCTTGTATCGGGGAGGATGAGAATGAATTAAATGAAATGCCTCTTTCCAAAGGGAAAAAACTTAATTTGCTTACTGTTCCTTAATAAAATTTCTTCTCATTAAAAAATGAAAAGAAAGCTGTTAATTCTACTTTTTATGTGCGTTCTCGCATCGAAATATCTTTCAGCTTATGAATCCATGCTTTTATATTTTGATAGATGAATGCATTCCTTTCTCATGCAATTGTTTCTCGTGATCAATAACATTGGGTAGAGAATGTCCAAAAATGATTTGGAACAAAAGATTTGTCTATATGGATGCAACCAATAGCTTTTCTTATCTCTTCCTTCTCAAAAGGTCTCCCCAACCAAGCTGCCTTAGTTATCTTATTGGGGCCCAGTCCAAACCTTCAAGGTTAACTAAGTGTCTTTGTTAGAGAATAGATCCACAAAATCATAGTTTTCTTGTCGAAATTATCCGCATTGTTTTAACATGAGTCCATCATCAAATGCTTGAAACAAATATGTGTTTAGATCCCCTGTTCTTGGATCATTTATTCCTAGATTATTGCCTCCAACTTATCTTATTTAAAGCTCTTGACATTTATTCTGCAAAAGGGTCTTCCTCTCTTCTTCAATATAGATTGTTGGAGACTTGGAGGAAATAACAAAAGCTAATCTTGGACATGTTCGAAGCTTGAGTTGAAATAATCAACGCCCCCCAAAAAAAAAAAAAAAATGGAGCGAAAAAGATTTCTTTTTCTTTTATTAATTATCGTTGGTCAGCTAATCTTTTTGATTATATACCGTATTTTTGTTGGACTAGTTTAATAGTAATAAAGTCATATTTCCTTTCCGGCTAGCCTTTTACTTTGTTTCGCGTTTTGCCTTTTCCGCCATTGGGATTAGACAGTTGCTCTATATTGTATATTCCTATCCTACTAGGATTGTATTCTATGCTTCGCCAGAATTGCAAGCTCGGGAATGCATGTATGGAAAGGAAGCAGATTCTTTTTCAGATTTATTCCCGCAATTACGTGATCGTTTTTCCATTTATTATCACTCTTTAAGTTGCCAAGTGTACAACTTGGAAATACAACTATTGTGGTACAATGAGTTTTTTTTGTATTAATTTTTGTATTTATTATTATCATGTTCCTACCAAGGACTGTTGCTCTTTGCTAATAATTATTCCTTGTTCCTTGTTTTGGCATCAAACTTTACAAAAAGACAACCTTTCTGAAGTTGGATTACTGAGGATTGAGGAATTAATTTAAGGTTGCTAGACTTGGACTTTCCGTTCTGAAATTATTGTTTCTTTACAGGTTAGCTTAAATTTTGTATCGGCTTAATTAATTTACATTAATTTCGTAGAACCTGATTTTATCTTTAACTTGTACATAGAAGATGTACAACACCCGACTTTTGTTCAAGCGGGAGAACCGTCACAAAGAAATAATCATGATGTCATGGACATTGGATCTATCGATGACAACGAAACTCATTCATCGGGTCATGAAGATAGCAATGAAGAGGATGTGCTTGACGACTATGAGAGTGATACCGAAATAGAAAGTGACACAGAAAATTAAGTACAAGAGAATGAATCAAGATACCGATATAAGTGATAGTGCCTCAGAAGAATCAATTGAATGAAATTATTGTTTCTTTATGGTAGCTTTTACTAATTTGTACATTAATTCTTTATAATTTAAAGTTGCTTTCACACTTTTTATGCTTGCTTAAAATTTATTTTGAATGTTGTACATTTTTGCGGGATATGTCAAGATTAAAGAGAGGTCGGGGTAGAAAAAATCATTCCTTTAGACTACGTGGTGACATAAATAGTGGGGGTACTTCCTCTACACCTCAGTCACTCGAGGAAATGCCTACAAACTCTGCCCCTACTCAAGCTAGTAGTGCAGGTATATTTGTTTTAATTTTACAAAACGATTGATATTAAACTGAATCAGAATCTATTATTAAAGCTTATTGGCATGCAAGGTCAACGCAAAATATTGTATTGTGGATATATATATTCTGCTCTTAATGGATGCTTGTGTCTTTAGGCTGTTGCTCAATTTTAATTGTTTTAATTCTGTCACATGAATAATAGGTTCCTCTCATCCTATCAAAAAAGGTAGAGGAGTGTTCAAATATTATAAGTGGACTTGAGGACTAGATTTGGATCCAAGATACCGGTGAAACTATCAGATGACATGACAAGAGCAGTAGGTGGGGAAGCAAGAACCTTGTCAATTATTGTGGTTATGTTGTTAGGACCACAATCTCTTTTCGTCATGGTGCTGAATGGAAGAACATTTATGAACAATATAAAGATGAGATGATTTTGAGAGTAAAGGTATACTCTTCCCAAATATTTATATATATCTTTGTTTATTTATGTTTTCATAACATTTTTTTTTTGTTTATATGTATTTTAGGACAAATTCGAACCTTATGATGCAACCAAAGAAGAAAAGTTCAAAGAAACTATAACAATGAACTTGCAAAATGCCTTTAGAAATTGGAATACCAACCTACACAAACACTATAACAAATATGCTTCTGATGAGGAGAGGCGGGCTAATCCTCCTCGAAATATTAGTTACAAGATTAGGAGTTGTTACTAGCATATTTCCAGACTGATGTGTTCACGCACCTTTCTATCCTTTTAGATGAAGTAGGAGCTGTTACTTGCCCCCGTTGCATTAAGCCGGTTAGAATCCTCTGCTCCATTTGTTTCATCTTCTCATCAAATTGTGCACGTTCTTCGCACGCTCGCTTCCATCCTTGCACGTTCTTACGTAGTGCTCTGTTCCATCCTAGCACGTTCCTCAGCACGCTCTGCTTCTATCTTTTCACGCTCCTCCTGAAATTTTTTATCAAACTCCTCAAGCAATTGGGTACGCACGGTCTCAATCCAATGATAATTCAGCTGTGGAAACCATGCGTACCCAATTGCTTGAGGAGTTTGATAAAAAATTTCAAGAGGAGCGTGAAAAGATAGAAGCAGAGCGTGCTGAGGAAAGTGCTAGGATGGAAGCAGAACACACAGAAAGAACGTGCAATGATGGAAGCAGAACGCGCAGAAGAACGTGCACAATTTGATGAGAAGATGAAACAAATGGAGCAGAGGATTCTAGCCTGCAATAGGGGCAAGTAACAGCTCCTACTTCATCTACTCCCAACCTTCCTATCCCACCAACGGATCGTTCTTCATAGTTTTATGTTTGATGTTTCCTTCCAATGAAAAAGCTTTAGACTTTGTTGAAAATTTAAATATTTCATGTTAATTTTGAATATTTATGTTAGTATCATTGTTAGTTAATATATTGTTAGTTTCAAGTTTCTTATGATCTTAATCAATACGGTACAATTTTTAATTTTATCAATTTACATTTTAATTTTTTTTTTAAAAAAAAACATGTTACTTTTGGCCGTGACAAACGGTGACATTTGTGTCGCCTTTGAAAAAAAAGTATCGTGGCGACTCGTGATTGCATGCGGAAGAGTGTATCATAAGTCGCCGCTAAAAAGAATATCAGTGTTGCCGCTGAAAACAATATCCGCGGCGATAAAAAATCGCCGCAAAAATGTGTATTCACAGCGACTTTTTGTCGCCACTGAAACCCTATCTTCGGCGGCGACACCGGTTCTCTTGGCTTCTAATGAACTTTCACGGCGATTGATTGTCGCCACCGATACTCTACTTTTGGCCGAAAGTATTGGTATGAAGCTTTCAAAGCGACAACTTTTTGTCACCGCTAAAACACTTTCAAAAAGTCACCGTTGAAAGTCAATATTTTGTTGAAAAGTGAAACTATTATTTCATGTTGTCATATACAACCCTCAAATATTTGTACATATACTTCACTTAAATATTTAAATCAAGTAATTAACTCCATCTCTTTATATTTCACAGCTTCCTCGCCGTTAAGTATTAACTGGAAAATATACTCAATTCTGTAGTAGTGAATAATTTCTTAAAAATATTGTTTAAAAAAATCCTCCATTACAAAATTTATTGTTTAAGTATACCTAAGCAGCTGGTCTTTGAGCATGGTGGTAACCCATTTTTAACAGGTGCAACATTTTTTTTTTTAACTGTATGCAACATATCTTCAAACTTTTGTGCAAATGTGTTCTAGTTTCTAGCTTGAATATAGTTGAAGTTAGATTATACACTGTTGAAGAAGAGTTACACTTATTTAAAATATATGGTACTAGTATTTAGATTCTTAAATAAATTTCAGATACCTCTAGACAATAATTCTTAAGCAAATTTCAGATACCTCTGTATAATAATTTTTACAATGCGAGTCATGAGCATAATAATTACATAATTTTATGTTAATAACAAATAAAATTTATTTCATCATTTTCTTAAAAAACTCTTTATTTTGTATTTTGTGACAATTTACATATCGCTTTTTCAGCATCCATATCAACCATAACTAACATATTATAACCATATGAACTAATTACTAATAATGCATATGATGATTGAGAAAACTAAAAGAACCTAATAAAAAAACTACATCAGTGCGATCTTCCTTCAACCTGTTTGAAGCTTTTTTTAATAATTACATAAGCGGTAAAACTATAAAAACTAGTGAATTATTATTTTGTAAATATGTTTGAAGCTTTCATGAGTGTTTGTGGGGCTGGCAAGAAGATAGCCAGTTGGGAGTTGCAGGAAGCTGGTGATCATTGATCATCCTTCAACCTATCCAAGATCCCTTTGTTCTGGTGGTGGTGCTCAGCGGAAGACACGTGGCTCCCTTGAGATCCTTCATAAGATTTAACTTGTCCTACTAAACAACATATAAAATGTATAGGTCAAATACTGCTATTTATAATTAAGTTGTGAATAATACAATACAATTATCATTTAAACTTTGTATTCCCTCCGGTCCTAATTCCTTCTAATTATAAGAGTTTTAACTTGTTGTCATTTTTTTCCTATAATTCCTCTATTTATATTCAATAATCAAAAGTTGAGATTGAAAATAATGTTTTATATCCAGGACCAATAGAGGTAAATAATCATCACCACAAATTCATTTAAATTGAATAATTAATATTTGGAGGTAAATTGGGGAGGGGAAGGTGGGAGGGAGATATTTGGAGGAGAATGGGGGTATTTTAGGAAAATACATATAATTAACTAATTTAACTTTCCTCCTTAATCCCTCCAAATTTGGTAATTTGCTCCTATAACGTGAGAGAGGAGTATATTTTAGACACGTGAGATCGTGGTATAATTGGGAAATAAAATTATTCAAGAGCAGAATTAGAGATTGAATATGCAATCATAACTTATATATTCGTATTTTCTTGAAAATATAACTTTTAAATAGGAATGTTTATTAATATAACAATTATAAATATTATATATGTTATTTTATTTTAAAAAATATTAACTTCGATATTGATTAAGATTAAACATGACCACATTACTTATCTTTAAACTCAATTCTTATCCATATTTAAGAAATAATCAATAGTAATGAATCTAGAAAGTGTGGAATTTATTTATTTTAGTCCACATATTGTGGCAAGTTTTTTTTTATTTTTATATTTTATAAATGACAATTTTCATTTGCATACTCCTAAATGGCATTTTTTTTATTTTTTATTTTATTTTATTTGCAGCAACTTGTTCTGGAGGACTTCTTTAAGAATGAGAAAGAGGAATCCTATATAAATACTATATGGAGTAAGGTTGGTTCCTCTTCATCAGTAAATATTCGATAACAAAAAGAAAAAATTCAAAACAATTGAGATTTTTTTGGATATTAGATGCTGTAACTAATTAATGATTTGGCATGTGAAAACTTCATTTCTGAGCCTATGAGAATTTTTATGAAAGCCTTTTATTTATTTTTTATTCTATAAAAATGTTATTTTCCCATTATGTGTATTAATTTTTGCCTAATTCTTCTTTTGATGACCGATTCAACCACTATTAAAAAGATATACCTTGTCAATATTGAAATATTTATAGTCTAATGGCACTTGCAACTTGAGCTCGACCTAATATTATTTTTATTAATAAATAAAAAACACAATTTTTCAATAATTTTGTTTTAAAAAATTATTGTGAAATAGTTTAGTATTATCAGGTTAAAGCGACAATCTGTTATTATTTTTTAAACCACTAAATGATATTTAGCATTATTAGATTAAATTTAAATGTTGTGCATCCTATATTGAATAATTACCATGAGCAATTATGTACAATTTGGCCTTATTTTAAATTGAAAAGAACAATGATAGATCCAATATAAGTAATTAATACAAAGCTGGCCACCATAGATAATTAAAATGAAATGAAATTAATTTTCCAAAATTTTTAATAATTACCATGATGAGCATGAGGATGAGCATGGCCAACATCTTGCACTTGGTCTTCCTCCTGAGAGCTCTGATGAGAAGAACTGAGAACTACGCCATGAAGAAGCTTGCCATGATGCCCAGCGGTAGCCTTGGCCGAGAGATTAGTCTTAGGGTTTGCATATTTAATAGAACTATTCATCATCCCTTTGTATTTTTTCCTTTTTCTCTCACTAATCCTATTTGCTTTCTCTTCCTCTATAAATAATACTAGTGTCTACGCGTGCGCTATATATATATATATATAAGTACATGGCTAGCAACCAAACTTCAAGGAGTTTTGGTGTGTGATATATATATATATAGACACACACATAAAAGCACCGAGCAAGTATGGTAGTAAATGGCTCGCAAGTAGCAACCAAACTTTAAGGAGTTTTGGTGCTAATCGGAGTGAGCACTAAAAGCCCATCATTATTAAGTACTTCCCTCGGATCATAATATGTAAGAGCAGCTATTGAATCAGATATATTAGGAAGGTCTTTTTTTAATCATGACATAGTTTACGATACAAATGATTAAAGACGAAGTATTTATGGAAAACCAAAACACATTTTTTCCAAATAACTAATTTAAATAGTATTTTCAATTTCCACAAAATTCGTCATATATAACTCCTATGTTTAGAATCAAATGAGTACTAAATAATAATATAGTCCAAATTTTTAGGGAACATGTCTCCTAATTAAAATGTTTTTTATAAAAAAAAAATTGACCTTATAGTTAAATTTCTTATTACCCAATCCACTGACTGGACCGCCGTTGATTCTGTTCTTGTTGAAATGTTATCTATCCATGTATATATTAATGTTATTATGTGACACTTATCTCTCCAACTTTTAACATAATATATGTTTTAATTAAAATCAATCTTATCGGTGGTCGGTGCATGCACGGTTCGTGTCTTCTTGCCATAATTTATTTGCCACGTGAGGAACGCGTGTCGACGCTTTGTTATAACCTTGTATGTGTATGATGAAACGTTTTTTTTTAATGCACAAACACACAGTATCTATAGCCAAAAGGCTCAAAAACATTGAAATTCCAACATCAACATTAGTTTTTACCTTATCTTCTATTTACTGTACTAACAAAACAGTGAATTAGGAATGGAATTCACGAGTTACAATACATATATAGATACTTTGGAAAACATAAACCTTCACATAATAAATATATATAATACGAATATCATATCTTCTTTTTATTTGTAAAGGATATCATGCTATACTTAATACTTATCAATCAATGAAGTTAATTAGTTGGCTTTTATTATTGTTCGTTCCAAGTCGTATTCGTATACATTTTTTTATGATAGTATTAGTATAATTTTAATATATACAAATATAATGATCTCATCATGATAATAAAATTAAAAAACTACTGAAATAATATATCTTTTTAAAATTTAGAACTCACTCAACTATGAAACAAAATTTTCACTTAAAC
Source organism: Acacia acuminata (assembly GCA_019022655.1). Taxonomy (NCBI): domain Eukaryota; kingdom Viridiplantae; phylum Streptophyta; class Magnoliopsida; order Fabales; family Fabaceae; genus Acacia; species Acacia acuminata. Next base: position 1,228,834 of record JAFJYI010000182.1, read on the forward strand.
TCTCAATTTGCAACGAGATTGCACAAACTCTAGAAGTACCTCTTATTTTGTGGAGGTGTATGTTGATTTTTCTTCTTTATAATAAAATATCATGGACAGTACTCCACGCTGCCCATTTGATTTTGGCATAAGCCAGAAAATGGGTAAAGCCTGGTGGAAGGGTAAAGCCTGGTTGGTACAAAGAACTTGGAAAGAAAGGGAGGGGATGAGATTTTTTTTTTTTTTTTTTTTGTTTTTTGTTTTTTAAGTTGGATTTAAAAAACTTCAAAGCTTATAAAGTTTAATAAAGAAAATATGCAAGATAAAAGAATAACTAAAATTAATTAAAAATTGTATCACCACTTCTCTAATTTTTTTAAATCAAATTAAATTTTTTCTTAGAAAACTCTAAGAAAATATTATTTAAACTTCAAAATCTCGAATAGATGATTTAAGGGTAAAGGAGCAAAATAACTTTTATCGGGAGCGATCAACACAAAAAACTTTTAAATGTGAAATTTATACCAACAAACTTTTAGCTCGGGAGCGATTATACTAAAAGACTTTTAAAAAGTGAAAACCAACACAAAATCGTCATTTCCGTTAGTGTTTTGTCACATTTTGGGGAAATAATGAGCTGAAATAAAAAATAAAATGCGAAAAAAAGCGGTGGCACGGGTTCTAGTGAGTTTGAGAAGGGTCTTTTAGACCTCATTTCTTCCACTCTTGGACAAACCAATATCTTATTATTTAGCTTCGGGATCCCCGCAAAGCCAAGATTTTTACGGTCGGCTCACTTATCCCAACAAACTCGATAACTCCCATTCGCCCACAAAAGATTACGCCAACTACGAACACTTAGAATATGGAAACCGAAGGAAAACAACAAGAGAACCTGGTGAAATAAAAACAATTTCGAAACAATTTTCTGCTCTTCATTTTAATTTTTATTTTAGCTCATTATTTCCCTAAAAATGTGACCCGAGATGACGATTTTGTGTTGATTTTCACTTTTTAAAAGTCTTTTGGTATAATCGCTCCTGAGCTAAAAGTCTGTTGGTATAAATTTCACATTTAAAAGTTTTTTGTGTTGATCGCTCCTGAGCTAAAAGTCTGTTGGCCAATTTGCTCCTTCACCCATGATTTAACATCAAATAAGTTACTAATTGTTTTACTATTTTTATTAAATTGAATTATTTTTGTTGTTAATAAGATTTTAAAGTTTAAGTGGTATTTTTTTTTCATTTTTCTAAATTTCCTTATCTGACTTTTCCTCCCTTCACTTGAAACAAGCCCCTGAGATTTGCAAGGGCTAAATTCAAGATTTAGACCTTGAAACAATAAACACGGACTATAAAAAGCACTTGACCTAAACTTTAGAACTGAGGACTAGTTTGTTTGGGCCCTTGTATATATATATTTGAAATTATTAACGGTGTTAATCTTATTGATAGTTTTTACCTTGTTTGTAATGTTGTGAGTATGTCATAAGATCTTAGGTTAGTCTTAGAGGTTATCATTACCTAGGAAGTGGGATTTTGTCTTCATTTTATGTGTTTCAGTTTGTAAGTTTATGACTTAAAGTTGATGGCCTATGAACTCGGTCTTGTCTTAATATTATGAGTGTTTTGCTTTGTGATATTACGCCCAGGATGTCTCCTGATGGTCTATATATAAGGAGTGAGTTGTAGGATTTCAGAGAACAAGATTGAAAAATGAGTAGTTCTCATAAATAAAAACCCGTGGGTTTCCTATTAGGAGTTCTCTCTAAAATCTCTTCACTCTTCTGATAACCTAAAATAATATCTTACGTTTATTCAGAATTGAATTTTATAGAGTTGTTTGGTTTGTTTAGTCTTAGATGAACTTTAAAAGATTAGTTGATTTGGACTTTAAATAATGTTTTGATTTATATTATATGTATTTTGTACTTGAATAATTTGTGATTTTATGATTTCAGCAAGAAATTTATGAGTTTCAATATTTTTCTAAGAGGTAAAAAAGTATTTGGCAAAAAAAAAAAAAAGGTAAAAAAAAATGTAATAGGACTAATTAAGATTCATTAATTTCGGCGCCGCCGTACCATCCACCAACATCAAACCCAATTTAGTTTCTAGACGATAAAGGTACACAAATACTATTAACTAGATATGGTGAATATTATTGATATGACTAATTGTTGTTGTGGTGGTGGTGTTTTCCGGGAAGCTTCTCCTTGATCTTCTCCATTATTCCTTTCTTCTTGTGGTGGTTCTTCTCATCACCGCCGGGAAGGGTGTCATCGCTGCTTGTAACTAGGGTTTCACCGGTCGGATCGGTGGTGGTGGTGTTGGTGGTATCGACCAGCGCCGGGCCAGTGTCGACATCATCAGCGGCAACATGTCCGGTGCCGCCGATGCCAGTGATGTCTCCGGCTGCATCCATTTCCTTCTGAATTGGGTCTTGACTTACTGCTGGCACTGCACCATATTGGTTTTGGAAGTGATCATCAGCCATTTTTCTGATACGCTTGTTTATGAATGGGTGGCTGGCTGGGTTTCATTATTTATATATGGGCAAGAGATTATTGCTGAGTCATAAAGTTTGTACATTCAAATATCTTATTATTCATCTTCACTATTTAATAAAAAATAAAATTATATAATAAACGCTACAAATAACGTGATATATATGTTAGATATATGCTTCATTTAATTGTTTGGTTATTATTTAAATTTAAATTATATAAAGAAAAATGACTACAAGAGTTTCACTATTTGAATAGGTTTATCTTTTTTTTTTTTTTTTTTTTTTTTTTTTTTTTTATTTTACATTTTAATTAATTTTTTATAATAAATTATTAATATTTAATACATTAAGAACTACTAGCCATAATGTGTGTGTGTGTGTATATAGAAACATTTCTGTATTGGTGAAAAGGGAAGAGGGAAAAGAGATTATGAAATTTACTGGCTGATTCTTCAGCTAAACTTTCTTTCACTCAGTCTCATAACCTTTTGTATTTTTATCAACCGTGGCCACGCTAGGTGAGGAGGTTGTTGACGAGGGGGATTAGGTTTTATTGTAGTACTATGATATGTTCGGATTAGCTAATGTATGCATCCAGTTATATTTAAAAAAATAAAATAAAAAAATAACAGAGAGAAACCTAACCCCGTGAAAAGCGGTTTTGCCTCGTCACCCCTGCTGTTATATCAAAGTATTGACACGTGTGAGTTGCCATGGCTGTAATTGCCACGTGTCTTTCTACTTTGCCACGTTGCAACAAACAAAGCCTTCGAGGGATCCGGCCTCCCAATTGGGTTTGAATTCTTTCCACTTATCTTCTACCCCCACCTCTTAGATCAAGATGTAAATGGTTTAAATTTAATGTTTCAAAAAATTATTAATAAAAGTATAAATTATAATATGTATGTATGTATGTGTGTGTTATGAATATATTAAATTATGTGGATGATTCATTATGGACATTAAGGTTGCCCACTACCTTTATGGTGGGGGTGGGTAGAAGCTACATAAAACTTCTCTACTCTTCAACCATTATAAATACTCCCCCCTCCCCAACAACAAAAATGTGCACTGAAGAAATTGGATGAGAATTTCTCTCTTGAATTTTTCTTGATCTTGTTCTCTATTTTTTTTTTTACTTCTTCTATATCTTTATTTTTATAACACGTTATTAGTACGAGAGCGCTAATGAAGGTATGATCATTTCTTTAACGATTTGATCTACATTATTTAATTACATGTTTATTTTATCTATCTAGGATAATTTGAGCCACTATATGGAACTAAAAGGTATTTTTACCGATGGTTCTATACATCGGGTTCCATGGCTAAGATGGATATTATTACCTTTTATATCTTATTTTGATCTCCTTTATGAGTTATTTTATATTATTGATATTGTTATTTTAATATAGCCAGAAGCCATATACCTCTGATTTCATATTCTAAAATTATATGACTAGAAGTCATATTGCTCTGATTTCTTATTACTTAGTCAGAAGCGATAGTCCTTTTATTCCTACTTTGAGATTATATGACAAGAAGTCATATACATTTTGATTTATTATTTTGATATAATATGGTCGAAGTCATATTCATTTGATTTCTATTTTTATATTATATAGTCAGAAGTCATATACTGTTTCATCTTTTATTTTCTTGGTGGCTAGAAACATATTTTTAATTTTTAATTTTTATCTATCTTGAAGATAAAAGGCAAGAAGCCATATAATTCTAAATTCTCATCATTGGCCTGAAGCCATGAGAATTAATTAGTCCGAAGCCATTAAAACTAAATGGTCTAAAGCCATAAATTTTTAATTTCGTGTAATATTATTATTTATGGATTATTTATTGTCTTTATGAGTTTATTATTATTTATGTATATTATATATATCCCCTTTATTATCTCTCTATGATTCATTCTATACAGAATCTTGAAATAAATATACATGTAGGTCCCAACATTTTATTATTATATTCTTTATTAATATGCATGTGGGCGCCACATATATAAGGAAAAAAATGATGAAGGAGGTGTGTTACAGGATTTGTATAAATATGTGTAAGTCGTATCTATTTATATTATTTCATATTTTTATTAAGATTATATGATCAAAAGTCATATATAAATTTTATTTATCCTTCTGATAAATGCTCAGAAGATACATATAATATTTGTTTATCCTAAAGATAAACGGCTGGAAGCCAAATTGATTTAATTTTTTATGAAGAGAAAAATCGGTATGAAGCTAAGAGACAAATTTGGCTTGAAGCTATGAAACAAGTCTTGATTTATATTTTTGTATGTCATCAGGTATAAAGGCTCTAAAATTGAATTGGCATTAAAAAACCCTTTTATCTTTTGGAACAAAGGAAATGTATGACCATCAGAAGATGGTTATTCTTTCAAAAGTTTATTATATGTGGGTGTATCTAATTTGATCTTGTAGTAGCAATATTGTGAAAGAGATTTTTAAGAAAGGGTTAAATGCCTAATTTGCCACAGAAGTATTGATAAGGGGGCACTTAGTACCCGGAAGTTTTTTTGGTACCAAATTTGCCCCAGAAGTATGAAAAATGTACCAAATTTGCCCAAAACTAACGGAAGGTCAAACGGACGTTTGCCACGTCGGATTTTTTTGGGTTAAATACCTAATTTGCCTCGGAAGTATTGATAAGGGGGATACCCAAAGACACTGAAAGTTTTTTTCGTACCAAATTTTCCCCAGAAGTATAAAAAAAGGTAGCAAATTTGCCCCAAACTAACGGAAGATCCATGTAGGTCATTAAAATGCCACATGGCTAGGAAAGAAACACAGTGGAGGGTGAGTCATATGCCAGATCATGTAACCATGTCAGCACCTCATTCATCTCTCTCTCTTCTCTCTCGCTTCCGGAGGTTCGTGCTTCCAAAATTTTCTTCCACTCCTTCACCCACTCCTACATCGGCGGCGACAGTGCCGGTGGGAATTTTCTTACGATTTGGTGAAAATTTTAATAATCCATATGACCATCTCTAATTGGGTTTACAGTACAATGGGAATACAAAATTGCTCTAGGAATTATCTCTAACTAATGGTTTTTGCATATCCAAAGCTTATTCTAACATCCCGTTTGAAATTTTCTTGATCAATTTGATAAGAATGGCTTTTGGTTTCTTGGTTTGGATTCCTATCGTATATATTTCTGGGGATCGAAACCAATCGAATTTGAAGTAGAGGAAGGTCGCAAACAAAGTTGGCAGGCATTGTTGTGGAAGCTGGCATACTCGTGGGTGAAGGAGTGGTAGAAAATTTAGAAGCACGAACCACCGGGAGCGAGAGGGAAGAGAAAGAGATGAATGAGGTGTTGACATGGTTACATGATCTGGCATATGACTCACCCTCCACTGTGTTTCTTTCCTAGCCATGTGGCATTTTAACGACCTACATGGACCTTCCATCAGTTTTGGGCAAATTTGCTACCTTTTTTATACTTCTGGGATAAATTTGGTACGAAAAAAACTTCTAGGTGTTGAATGCCCCCTTATCAATACTTCCTTGGCAAATTAGGTATTTAACCCAAAAAAATACGACGTGGCAAATGTCCGCTTGACCTTCCGTTAGTTTTGGAAAATTCGGTATCTTTTTCATACTTCCAAGGCAAATTCGGTACCAAAAAACTTTCAGGTGCTGAGTTCCCCCTTATTAATACTTCCGTGGCAAAATAGGTATTTAACCCTTTAAGAAATATGGTGAATTAATTTTCTAACCTCATGTAGCCAAACAAAACAATGAGTTGTTGTTATAAAAATCATGAATCTCATCCAACAAGTTTGGCTTCATTCCCATAAGTGAATGAAGTAATGAAAGAATTAATTATGGTCATGGATAAGTGTAAATGTGGGTATAATTTTTGTGTGTAGTCATGATTATAATCATATTGTTTAAATTCTCACCTGAAGTGGAGAAATATTATTGAAAAGAATCACATAAGGGAAAATATTAGGCAATATGTTGAAAATTCATGATATTATATATTGTATGATGTTTTGCTCCCCATTATTTTGTAGTTTATAAGGTTTTAATATCTTATATACGATCTTTAAATATTTCATATGATTTACTATTTTGCATAGTAATTGAAATTCACTATTTTATATAGTGATTTACTATTCCGCACAGTAATGATTGCACAGTAATTTACTATTACATACCGTGATTTATACTTATGAGATATTCTGTCCTTTAGTATTTTATAACCAAGAAAGAGGTAGCTTGTTCACATTCAGAAATGAATGGTGGACAAGAGAGTGACATTTGATTGTCATTAATATTAAGACCTTGAAGGTTTATGTTTCAAATATTGTATGATACAAAGATTTTTGTAGCTTTAGAAAAGTATTGCCCTGAAGACAATAACTTGTAGAGAATCATGCCACTTGAGGGTAATAATTCTAAAGATTAATAGTCCTAAGAACTAATTAGCATATTTTGCCCAATTTTACAATCTGAGGGGCTAATGTTCACACTATATGTGGCAGTATAAATTTAATTGAAGGCTCCGAAAGAGCTAATATTTTGTTACATGAAGGAATAAAATTATGCATTATATTAATAATGTATTTTATTCTAAGAAACCTGTTGAGTTTCAAAGATATCTGCAGAATTGGATATTATATAGAAAATTTACAAATAATAATGCAAGGGATTGTAAATGCAAACTATAAGTTTGCTAATGCAAATCAAATGTTTGTCAATGCTGCCAATAAGATATTAAAAAGGCAAAGAGTTGCCGAAAAATATGTCTAGGTTTATTTTGATGCCAAGAGGAAGAAAAATAAGCCCAAAAGGTAATATGATGTTTAATTTTGTTGTTATTAAGAAATAAGTTCAGGATGCAAAATTTGTTTTTTTGACGTCCCGAATATATTTTAGGGCGCCTAAAATCAATATTTTTAACGCAATTTAAAATATTTAGGAAATCTTTTGGCGGCAGAATTTTTTTGGCGTTCTGAAATACGTTCAGGATGCCAAAAAATAGTTTTTTGATGCCCTGAAAAACATTCAGGACACCAAAAAAGCGCCATATGAATAAAATAAACCACGGAGCTTCTCATTTTTCACCCAACTCTCCAGACTCGTCGCCTTCTCTCCAAACTTTCCTGCTCGCTCACCGCGTCGACCACGGCAATCACTCACCGCGTTGGTCACGGCGCTCGCTCAAATTTCATCCAATTTTCCGGTGTTCGCTTCTAAGCCTCGATCTTTTGGTGTTTATGCCAGAGCAGCCATGGAGAAAAGCATTCATGATTTTACTGTCAAGGTATCGGCCAAATTTCTATTCCTTTATCCTCTTAATCTGATCATAGAAACTTCTCCTGCAGTATATGTCTTCTAGTCGCCCTTAGTTTATGATTCCATTATTCTCCTTCTTGGTTAGTCTTGCGTTTTTGTTTCTCTGCTTTTTGAAGTGTGACGTCCTTGGAATTTCATTTTGGTGTAAGCTTGGTGGAAATTGCTTTAGCTCGAACCGTAATTTCAAGCATGGATAATTGGTTTATGGTTATTATATGGTGCATGATATTGACGGGAAGGATGTTTCTCTTAGCAAGTTCAAGGGGAAGGTTCTGTTGATCATCAATGTTGCTTCGAGATGGTACTGAATCCATGAGGAGGCTATGTTGCTAATGGAATTTGCCCTCTTTTAGTCTTTCTTCTTTGTCCCTCTTTCTATGTTACCGCAAAAATCAAATCAACTTTAGGGCTATGTGGAATTATATTGATAAGTGAAAGTTTCTCTATGTTTTGATTAACTTGACTAAATTTTCTTTGAATGACAGTGGTTTAACATCATCAAACTACTTAGAGCTGTCACACATATACGAGAAATACAAAGCTCAAAGTATGTTGTGGCATGGATGATATTTTTCTGGGAAAAATATTCATTTTAGGTCTTTCTTCGCAGGATATCATATGTTTATAGGGCAAGTTATTGGTTATTTGTGTCTTTAACTGTACATTGTCATTGCCTTTGGTGATGCTTTATTCAAATTCATGATGGATAGATTATATGACTTAAGTCCACTTAGTGAATCATCGAAGGTGATTGTTGCTCTTTGAAACATGACACTAGGAATTTTAGTCAATGATGTGTTTTGTTTTATTATCCTTATGATTCTAAGTGCACTGTGAGATTTGTTACCAAGATTTGAGATCTTAGCCTTCCCCTGCAATCAGTTTGGTGGGCAAGAGCCTCGATCAAATCCTGAGATTAAAGATTTTGCTTGTACTCGGTTCAAAGCAGAGTTTCCAATCTTTGATAAGGTTTAGAATTATTTTCTGATCAATCAAAACTTTGTTGTGAGTTGGTTTGCAGGCCTTGGACTATGTCATAGCAGAAACAAGGCAACAAGGAATAAGGCTTCTCCTTAGCGTGTGTCATGCTTTCATTTGTAAGGAATATTGTCAAACCAGATGGTTTTCTTATTTAATAATCCACAGTTGTAAACTATGATAACTAAGTGCTTGCTCTCAATGTTGTCATGTTTAGTTTTGGCTGGAAAAAAAATCAAATTTTGTGTCAAGTTAATGCCTTTTCTTGTCATTTGCAACCAATGATAAGTTGTGTCTCAAAAAATTGTATAGAAACTATGTGAAGTAGGTGGCATGTTTCACTCTGCTTGCTATGCCTGTTGTTTGGCAATGGGTGGAACTATAGGTTACTCATTTTTCTCAGAACTGAATCATATTTTCAAGTGTTCAGAAATTTATCCTGGTGATAATATCATGACTAGAAACTTTCTATCCTTTGTTTATTTATCAATTATGTACTAAAGTGGCAAAATGTCCTCCATTTTTCTTGAATCATTATGCTATATTCTCAAAAACAAGAAAGAACCTTGAATACTATCTGATATTTTTCTTTGCTAAATAGTTTCTTATACTTGATTCATGGCGGGAATGATGTTATGATTTTGACACTGGAGCCGATAAAAACAAAAAGGAATCAAGTAGTCAATCTGTTTGGTAGGTGAGTTTATAACTTATATTTCTTATCTATGATTTCTTCCTTGTTACTTCAGGTTCTGTTATAGAAGAAAAAATGATCTTTTATCTTTTTTATCTTTTATCTATGATTAGGCCAACTTTTTTCCCTCTCGTTCATCATGACATTTCTGAGGAGCCTATATGTTGTGGTATTGCCCTCTTTATCGGGCTACGAGGTAGTGCTACCGCTAAATTTGATTTTATTCAATTTTTATGTTGGGAATAGAGATTTCCGTTTGACATTTTTACTATCCTTGTCAAGAAGGTCTGAGAATAAATTCTATTTTCCTCCACCAAAGCTTTGTTAACATTATGAAACCCCCAGAGCATTAACTCTTCTAGTTTATTAAATTTAGACTTTTGTACGAGATTTAAATGCTCCTGCAAATTTTAGGTATACTAATACTATCGGGTGGAAACATTTAATGATCAGGATCTCATCTTTGTTTTGCTTCCTACTTTTACTATTCAATATGGTTTGTTTTTGTTCTCAGAATTTTGTGCTTTCTCTTGTCACAGGACTGACAGTGCTATATATGAAGTTTGGCTGGTTTTTCTTGTTTTACCTGGCAAGTTTATTCTTTTTCTCATTGTTGACACTTATTCTGAGCTAATTTGCAAACTTGCTCATCTCTTTTTTCCCTTGTTTTTCCAATCAGTTGCACATTGGCTTTTGCATATTCGCTTCAGTTGCTCCACCAATTACCTTCAAAGGAAAATCTCTCATGTGAGTTATCTTCAATTCATTTATTTATTATGGATTTGTGGTATTAATTAAGTTTTCAACCCCACAAGATTTATAAGGACTCTTATTTATTTTATAGTTCTCTTTTTTCTTTGTAGGCCATAGTCCATACCCATCAAAGATCCACTTGTGTTGTCAAAGATACACCAGACATATAGAATTGGTTATTTAAAGGTTCCATTCCTTTCAAATCTTGTAGTTGATTTGTTTCTTTTTAGTGTGACTCTTACCACTTCTAATTACTTTCAGGATTTAGTTCTTGCTAGAGTATTGGATGAGGCAATAGTTGCAAATCTCAACTCCATAATACATGGAAATAACGCCCTGGTAAAATTTGATTATTTTCTCAAACAAGAGTTCTCTTTAATTTAAAGAGGTTTATCTTATCTTTAATTGGTGTGTTATTTTGTAGGTTGTTTCTTTGTTAAAGGATGATAATACATTTGTTCAGGAGTTGTTTTCAAGGCTAAACTCTTCCACCACTTCTCTAGAGTCTAAAAAAATTTGGCAAGTCTTCTTGATCAAAAATTTTGTAGGAAATTTGTTAAGTGGTTTTAGACCTTATCATTGTTCTGTGGTGGTTGTCCTTAGGGAGGTGATTCTTTTGGAGTTTGTTGTGTCTTTACTTGTTACTGAACTTGATAAGAACCTATACCAAACACTTGATTAATTTCAGAGTATTGTTGCTGTTCATAAATCCTAGAGATGTTTTTTCCAATTGTTTGACAATGTGAAATTTAATTTACTAAGCTTTGGATTGCTGAAACTAAAATTTAATTTACTGTCACTATTGAACTTGGACCCTTTGTTGCTGGACTGTGGGCTTAAAGTGTGGAAAACTGATTTTTAAGCTTGCTAGCGAATTTTGGAACTCAAGAATTTTTAGCTGACTGATGCACTGAGAATTTTCTGCCTGTGTTGAACTTTTGTGACTGTTGTTGCATTTTGAGAATACTATGTGTTACACTGAGAATACTTTTGTGAAAAATTGATTGTTGTGTCTTTATTGTTATTAATTGATTTATCTTTTTTGAATAGATGACTGATGCACCAAATTGTTTGTGGTTAGGAGCATGGATATCTAAAGAATTAGGACTGTTTTTGGCACATAATTAATAAAGCATCTTGAAGTAAGGCGTCCTACATCAATGTAAGTGGCACATAATTAATAAAGCATCTTGAAGTAGGACGCCTTATTAAGCCGTCCTACATCAATGTAAGGACGCCTTAAATAAGGCGTCCTACATCAGCCTAAGGACGTCTTAACTAAGACTTCCTGAAATAGTGTTAGGACTCCAAAAGTATTGTGTCCCCAGCAAAAACGTCCCAACAAAAAAGGACATTAATTGGGCCAAATTTAGGACATTAAAGAGGTTTTTTGTAGTAGTGTGCAGATTAGAGATAGCGGACATATGCAGTGGCTGTGTACCGTTATCCAGACAAATCATACATCTGTTATGGGCTTTTGTATTGATTATTGCTGTAATGTCATGAATATCTGTCATACAAAATCTGTTACATAAGCATGAGGTTAATCGTTACTTGAGGTCCAATGGGCATTGGACCTTAGCTCTTACTAAAGCCTCAAGATCCGGAGAAACTAGGACCGAGGACAAGGTTAAGCAGCACGCGTGAGGACACAGGCGGAGAAGTTTATTTTTGTATTATCGTATTATATTCGGATAATTGTACCGTTGTATACGTAACAAGATACACCAACAGTGGATGTTTATCAGATACTCACTCTTTTAAATGATTCCGATGCCCTACTCTGATTGGAATGTTTTGAAAATGCTTTAGAAAATTGGGGTGTTACATTTATAAAGAAGCCAAAAGGTTTGAATTAGCCACCCAGTTAGTCACGCCCCCATGTCTATTTTTGGAGGGGGGGGGGGGGGGGTTTCCTCCATCACTCCATGTATGAAAAAGCAATTGAGCGAGTTGGCTGTAGTGAAATTTTATATATAAATTTTATATTTGGGATTACAGTGAACCTCTGGTTAGCCCATATATTTAAGAATAGAGGAAACTAATACTTTTTCGATCCTAAATATAAGATAAAATTTATAATACAAATTGCACTACAAATTTTGTCTTATATTTATAACTGTAGATAGTAATTAATAAGAAATGATGTATGAATAAACAATTAAGTGTCTTATATATACTTGCTAGATGGTGCCTTATAATAAAAATCAGAAGAAGTATATATATATTGTGTGTGTGTGTATATATACATGTATATATATCCATACAGAAACTCTATTGTTTTTAATAAATAATTTTAAGCATTTTAAAAAATATTTTCATGCAAGTACTGATTCAAAGTGACTGAGTGTTTCGTTCCTTCCAAAAATGAGTCCAGTACAATATCAATGTCTCTCTTTTTTTCCCCCTAGATAACAGAAACTTCCACTTGGAGTTCCATCCAATCAAATACATGTTTACTTAATAAAAAATTCATTTCTGCAAGAAAATAAAGTAAAATAAAAAAGAAATAAATTTTTTTTTGGAGAGAGGTTCCTCTTTGGAAGCCTCTCACAATGCACGGTTCAAAATTTTATGTTGATTCTCTGAGTTTGTGTCTTTGTTTAATTAGTGATATGTGTGTGTGCATGTGTGTGTATGGTTCTATATTTTATTTGCATTGTATGGTTCGTTTCAGATTATAAGAGTATTTCAAACTTTTAATCTTATGTTTAAGTATAATAATAAGGGCGATAATTTTCAGATTATAATGCCTCATAGGGATCTCCTTTTGTCTTTTAGTATATGGCAAAGATGTGAGTCATTTTTTGTCCGACCACATTTTTTCTGTTTAGTGTTTCTCTATTTTTGTTTTTGTTTTTTTGTTTGGTTAATTCTAGAAGAATGAAGCTTAATGTTGATGATTTAGGGGATATGAAAGGACTTAAGTACTGTAGTTGGGGGGAATTAGTAAGAATAAAAGCACACACAATAAAAGTACAAGTTTCGCTTAATATAAACTCATCTAAAACTAGAAATAATCACCTACCTCTAGAATAATAAATTTTATTCGTGAGGCGACAATACTAGAAAGCAATTAGTGGGGATTGATAATTTTAGTAGCTACAATGAATTAAATTTTATATTTAGCAACAAATCTCATCCCTTACTAGCTCTTAATTATAGATTGAAATTGGTAGTTGAGGTGTAAAGCGGCATCAGCCCTCATATGAAAAAAAAATATAAAATACAAGTTCAAATTTGGAAAGCACTTGTTGAAAGAGGCAAAAACCTTTTACATTCTAATTCTTCAAAAGATATCAGTCTCAAGTCTAATGTAGCTCAGTGATACTTTTCACTAATATTTTTTAACAAAAAGACAGAGAGAAAAGGATAATAATTTATAAGAAATCTATGAATAAACATTTCAACGAGTTGACTTCTTTGTTTGATGTCCTATGATTCTTATAGGATCAAATTGAGGAGTTAGTCATCGACATAAATGTAAGATGTATTTTTTATATTTATATTTTTCCCAAATTATCCCAATTAAGACCACAACAATAATTAAATACAATACTAAGTTATAAAAAAAATACAATAATAAGAACAGAGGAAAACAATACTTCTCCAATCGTAAATATAGGACAAAGTTTGTAGTGCAAATTGAACTACAAACTTTATCGTATATTTAGGACTGAATATAGTAATTAATAAGAAATGCAAAAAAACAATTGAGCAACTTGGCATACCACATGTTTGGATAAACACTTTTATACAAGACAACACAAAATTCATCTCACTTAAATAGTATTCCCTCCAGTTTTAATTATAGGAACACTTTTAAAGTACAAATTACACTACAAGTGTTCTTATAATTAGAACCAGAGGTAGTATATTGTAAAATTATTTCGAAAGAGCTAATCCAAAAATATGCAGAAAATGAGAATTTGCTGTTCGACCTCCCGTTAACAACAATGATGCTGTGCCACATTACAAATTTTCCTCGTCATCTTAATAGAGCAAATAAAATATGAGAAACACAAATTAGAAAGTTGTTTAAGAAAAATGGTATGTTGTTCCCAAACCGGAAGCGAATTCTTTTGGTCCTACTTATGATCGGAAGTAGTATATATTGTATCGTGATGACCTGCAACATGAGAAACACAAATTAAGAATCATGACACCGTCCCACATCGCGAAATAATAGGAGCTTCACCCACCTATCCTACATATAAAACCACGTCTTAGCTTTAAGTTAGTCACCTATTCGCCAAGTCCGCTGACTCTCACAGGTCAATCGGCGCATTTTTTGGAGAGGGGTTCCTCTTTGGAAGCCTCTCACAATGCACAGTTCAAAATTTTATGTTGATCCTCTGACTTTGTGTCTTTGTTTAATTAGTGATATGTGTGTGTGTATGGTTCTATATTTTATTTGCATTATATGGTTCGTTTCAGATTATAAGAGTATTTCAAACTTTTGATCTTATGTTTAAGTATAATAATAAGGGCGATAATTTTCAGATTATAATGCCTCACAGGGATCTCCTTTTGTCTTAGTATATGGCAAAGATGTGAGTCATTTTTTGTCCGACCACATTTTTTCTGTTTAGTGTTTCTCTATTTTTTTTTTTGTTTCTTTTTTTTTTTTTTTTTTTTTTTTTGTTAATTCTAGAAGAGTAAATGTAATACCGCAAAATTCATATTTCTCTTGAATGATATATTTTGGCAAATTAATACCTATTTAAAATAGGAAAGTATGTTGTCTCTAATTTTAGTAATTTATTTGATTATTTTCCTTGGGAATTAAAGAGGCAAAAATCCAATATTATATTAGGGACCATAAGTTGCCCTATGATTATTAAATTAATGCATGGTGCAAAGATGACCAAAGTAAACCCAAAAGTTGTGAGAAAATAATTAATCCAATTAAAGAAAATTGCCAACAAATAGTAGATAATTAATTCTACATTAATTAGATTAATTTCATAAATTTTCATAATCTATTTAACATGTTTTAAAGTCATAAATTGGGATATGTGACCCTAATTAAAGACCAATGGCTAATTAAGGGCCAAGATTAACATAGAGATGATTACTAATGATCATGATTAATATAGTAGACAATCAAATAAATTCAATAACACCTAAAACACTATTTTAGGATTAATGACCAAAGATTAAAGACTAAACCTAAGTGAAAATTCAAGAGGCAACCAAGGCTTGTGTGTGGATGATTGTGGACCATAGAAAAATAAAGCAAAAAGATGCATGAAGGTGGAGAGGCCACCAATGCATGCTTGGAGAATGAATGAAGGTGGAAATGCCATTAATGTACTCTTGGAGCCAAAAGTTTTTCACACATGGTGCCAATTGAGACATCAAGGCAAGAGGCTTCTGTGGAAAAATCAAAGGATGAAGAGAGGGGGGGAGGTAGGCCACGTTTTTGGCCTTGAAGGAAGAAGAATTCAGATTTAAACTTATGGCCAAAAATGAAAGATGTATAGGTTAGAGAATTACCAAGAGTGCCATAGCCTTTTCCTATAAATAGGCACCTTGTATTCATTCATTCTCCACACCAAACAAGCAAGAGCAATCTGAAACTAGAGAGAAGGGAGGTTGAGTGGGAAGTAGCTTGAAGGAGTGAGCATTTGCAAGTAAGTTCTTTAAGTTTTAGTCTTTAAATTCATAGTTAGAAGTAGCTTTGACTTTAAATATGCTAGAGTAATTTTATTATCATTTTTTTATAGTTAAAAATAGTGATATTTCAAAAATTAGATGAGCCATGTGGTATAGCAAAATTTTTGGGCCTTGAAAAGCAAAGTAGCGAAGCTCAACGAAAATTTTATCGGTTAGAAGTTTCTAAAATCAGTGGCAGAAACGCCATAATTTTATGTTGAAGATGAAGTTAATTAATTCTGAAATTTTTCATGGTTAAATTAGACACATAGGGATTTTTAAATATTCCAAGAACATACTATTTTGAATTTTGTGCAGAGAGATAAAAATTTCCAAAGTTAGGCTACGTTTTTCTGGAAAATTCTGAGCAGAGGTTGAAGAAAAATAAACTGGGAGTGATTCACTAATTCTGGGTGATCATAAGTATTTTTACTCAAAAATAGACATCCTAAGGAGTCCGGGGAATTTTACGGATCCTCGTTTCGATTTTTCTGGAATTAGTTATGATTTTTCAAATTTAGATGAAAATTCTGCCCTAAATGCTGTAACCAGCGTTTTTTTACCAAATTTTGGAGGAATAAAGTGAAAAATAAATTTACCAAGGGTAAAATAGTCATTAGTGGCCAAGATATCTCTTAAGATATTATTTATAAGATATTAATGCAAGAAATGCTGTTATAGGCTATCCAAGTAGACGTACCAGCACGACATACCGTCGACCGAACGAGGTTAAGGTATGGACGCGTATTGTAACATTAACTCTGATGCTTATGATATACTTATATGTGATGGATGATTTCATAGGGTCATGGACAGGACTCGGTCTTGGACCATGTACCATAGTTAAGACTCTGTCTTACACATTTAGCTATGAACGGGTTATAGACTTGATAATACCGTATGATGGTTTTCCTAGCGCTGAGGACACGACGAGCTATCGTGGCACCGGTTTGTGCAAACGTGGATTTGACTTTACATGTGCTGTGTGCTATGTACTATTGTGCTATATTAATCTTGCATCTGCTGTGTGCTTATGTATTTGATTACTGCTGTAATGTCTTGAATGTCTGTTAAACATATACTGTATTACTTAAGTATGAGGTTTACCGTTACCTGAGATCCGATGGGAATTGGACCTCAGCTCTCAATATAGCGTCAGGGTCAGAAGGACCATGGGCGATCGACAAGGGCAAGCAGCCCGCCTAAGGGGCTCGACCGGAGATATATTTTGAAGTTGTACTTATAACATTTCATTGTTATACTTTTGAATTATGGAATCAATGTACAACTATAATAACCATATGGATACACCACAGTTACTATTTTGTTACTTATCAGATACTCAACTCTTTGCTCTGATGCTCTACTCTGATAATCAAAAAAAAAATTCCGCTTTTAAAAATGGGGTGTTACACTTTATGGTATCAGAGCATTCATTTTGACACGAATTTAGCAAAGTTATTCCATATAGTTTGGTGCCGAAGGTTGGGCTAGTCTACGTGGATAAGTCAATCAGTCACCGTAAACTCGGTGAGACTTCCATGATAGGCACCTACCTGGCCAAATTGTTTGAGTAGCGGAGTTAGGTTCTAAGCCTTTAAACTTAGAGCGTGTTTTGAAAATGAGTACTAATATAACTCTGGTGTATTGTTGTAGAGATGGATAGGGAAGAAAACCCTTATATAAATTATCACAGAATGATGAGGCGTACGGCCTAGAGATCCGTAGTCCCTGAACTAGTAGGACTTAGATTGAACCCTGATCCCATCTATCCTCCCGATCCTATCTACCCTTCACTTTCATCAGAACCTCAAGTAGTCCCGGGATATCATCCTGAACCCGAATATCTAGTTGTCCCGGAGTACCATCCTGAACCCGAATACCACCCTGGACCCGATTATTCTTATGAATTGAGTTCTGAATCCGACCTAGAGTACCACATCGGACCAGAAGATGATGATGATGAATACGACCCTAACCCTCTCTATGCTGAACCCTTGAACATGGAGTACCCTGCACAGGTACCAGAAAGTCCCAACGGATCACACCATTCCTCCATTGGTGACAACTTCAACTACCCGCAGATCAAGGACTTGGAGGAAGACGATGCCAACTCCGATGACCTTGAGTATGTTCTGAATGACAACATGGTATTGACGCAAGCGTTGTGGTTGGACTACACTCACGCCGAGCAAATTGCAGATACCGAACAAGAAAAATACCTGATTTATCTGAACCGAGTTAAAGACTACTACGGGATGAATTCCCATTTTCAAAACCCTAGACCCTCGGGGATTGGATCAGATCCACCCTACATTATTTTCCTCGAACCCACCTCTGGGTGAGAAAGACTAATGAACTTCTGAACGAATGACCCATTCAAAACGCATACCCTTACTTCGGCGTCTCAAACGCCTGGTACACTTGAACATGTAATCAGACAAAGGCAACCCCGCACCAGTCCAAGAAAGCCGTGGAAGTAACAATAGAAGTAGTATTATAATAGAATGACTAGGTGTAGTTACTAATGTGTGCTATAATTCCTCTAAAGGCCTTGAGGAAATGTAAAATATTTGTTAGATAAGAGGGGCTGTAACATATCAACGAGATGTAACATATTGACTTAATATATATGTATATATGTTTGCGTATGTGTTAAGTCCCATACCTCTCTAATGTCTATATTTGTTGTTTCTAAATAATTAAGGAAGTTAAAAAGAAAATGAAAAATTTGCGTGGAGCCGGAGTGCCCAGAGCTCAAGGTAGACCTAGAGGTAGAGGTAGAGGAAGAGGCAGACAACATCGGGTGATACCTATACCAGAACACGAACTCGAACAACAAGGTAGAGTACCTAATCAACCAGAGCAAAACGAGTAACAAGAGTTGAGGAGAATGTTGCAAGAACAAAGGGTCCTAATTGACAAACTCCTCGCGAACAGGCAGGGGAGACAAGTTGAAAGACAGGTTGAACGACAGCAAGCGGATGCGAACCGACAAGGAAATGGGGAGCAAGATAACTCTGAAGAGGAAGACGAACGAGACGAGGAGGACACAGAGGAAGCTGAGGGTCAGAGAGATCTGTATCACCTCCTCCACCTAATAGAGCAATGGCAGTACTGCCCAACAGAGTGGCCGAGACTACGTAGTATTGGGTCACTCAATTCTGTAAGCTGAAGCCACCAGCTTTTCATGGCAAGCTCGATTCAGCTGAGGATTGGCTAATGAGACTGGACAAGAGCTTTGAAGTCATGGAATGCCCATAAAATCGAAAAGCTCAACTGGCAATCTACAAGCTAGAAGGAGATGCGGATAGATGGTGGAGAAACATTGCTAAAACTTTGTGAGCACGTTATTGTCCCATTACCTGGGAGAAATTTCTGGAGAAATTCAACGAACAATACTTTCCACCCTCGGTACAAGTGATCAAGGAGTCGGAATTCCTCCACATCCGACAAGGTCACGAGGAGTCATTCGATGACTACTACGCCGGTTTACCAATCTGTCGCAATATACATCATACCGTAGGAATAATGATGGTGAAAGCAGTATGGCAAACATATTGATTTATGGGCTTAAACACGAGATAAGAGAAAGGCTAGTATCTCAGCAGTTTACTGAGTTAATCCAAGCGGTGAAATCTTGCCGACTGATCGAGCGAAA
The DNA here is from genome assembly GCA_019022655.1 of Acacia acuminata. Taxonomy (NCBI): domain Eukaryota; kingdom Viridiplantae; phylum Streptophyta; class Magnoliopsida; order Fabales; family Fabaceae; genus Acacia; species Acacia acuminata. Next base: position 1,248,404 of record JAFJYI010000182.1, read on the forward strand.
CTTGAAGGAGCTGTGTACCCCCAGGAGTTTCAACAGCAGCACTACAAATCGTGGTGGTTTTAGCCACATAAATTCCTCACACAAGAGGAAGGCGCCATGGAACAACTTCCGAGGCCGAGGCAAGAAGCCATTCCAGTCTGGGCAGCGAAACAACGCAAAGGTACCGGAGTCCTGACCTTGTGGGAAATGCGGAAAGTACCACGCCGGTACTAATTGTGAAGGGGAGCAAATCTGCTTCAAATGCCAGAGGCCGGGGCACATTAGCCGAAACTGACCTCAGAAGACAGCGGAGATAAGGCCATAGAACCCAGGCCGGGTTTTTGCGTTGACAAATGAGGCGGCTAGGAAATCTCCAGAGATGATCTAAGGTATTATCTCTCTTAATGGGAGTCTACTACAGGCATTATACTATTCGGGTGCTAGCCATTCGTTTATTTCGCATGATTGTACAAAATACTTAGGAATGCATGCCTATAGATTACCTTATGATTTGATAGTATCTACACCACTTGGCGTGAAATCCTTAGCTTCTGATGCATGTCTAAATTGTATTGTGAGTGTGGACGGGCGAGAGTCCAATATAGACCTCATCCGGTTACCACTTCATGGCATCGACGTCATTCTCGGTCTTGATTGGCTAACGCGAAGCAATACAACGATCGACTATGGCAACAAGAACATATTTTTCTCACCAGACAGAGATAAGATTAATGTGAGCCTTGATTTTCTCTCTGTGGCGGAAGCTGAAAGATGCATGAAGCATGGATGCCAACCATACATGGTCTTCTTCTCAATAAAGGCGGAAGACGAACCTTCACTCAAAGACGTCTCGGTCGCAAACGAGTTTCCTGATGTTTTTCTAGGAGATCTCACAGAGTTACCACCAGAAAGGGAAGTCGAATTCACCATTGAGTTGATGCCTGGAACAGGATCAATATCGAAAGCACCGTATTGTATGGCACCAAACGAGATGCAGGAGTTAAAGAAGCAACTTGAAGAGCTGTTAGAAAAAGGATTCATCCGACCCAGTGTATCACCATGGGGAGCCCTAGTGTTATTCGTGAAGAACAAAGACGGAAGTCTGTGACTTTGTATCGACTACCGAGAGTTGAACAAGGTGCGCTCAGGATATCATCAGCTGCGAGTTAGAGCTAGTGATGTTCCAAAGACGGCGTTCAGGACCACATATGGGCATTACGAATTTCTGGTGATGCCTTTCGGATTGACAAATGCACCTGTCGTGTTCATGGACTATATGAACCGAATCTTTCGTCAACACTTAGATAAATTCGTAGTGGTATTTATCGACGACATTCTTATTTATTCAAAGAGTAGAGAAGAACATGAGGAACATCTGCGAATAGTACTGAGCGTACTAAGGCAAAAGAGACTCTTTGCTAAGCTAAGCAAATGTGAATTTTGGCTCCCAGAAGTGCGATTTCTGGGCCATGTCATATCCCGCGACGGAGTTGCTGTTGATCCCGGCAAAGTGGCAGCAGTTCTGGACTGGAAAAGGCCAGAAACAGTGACGGAGATACGTAGTTTTATGGGTCTAGCGAGATACTACCGTAGATTCATACAGGATTTCTCGCGTCTTGCCTTACCATTAACAAAGCTCACGAGGAAAAATCAACCGTTCGTATGGGATGAGGACTGTGAAATGAGCTTCCCGGAACTGAGAGAGAGATTGACTACAGAACTAGTGTTGATAATCCCAGATCCGAGTGAGACTTATATGGTCTATAGTGATGCCAGTGGGCATCGATTGGGATGTGTCTTGATGCAGCAGGGTAGGGTGGTAGCTTATGCCTCTCGTAAGTTGAAGCCTCACGAGTCAAACTACCCTACACATGATTTAGAGCTTGTGGCTATCGTGTTTCCTTTGAAGATATGGAGGCATTACCTCTACAGTGCAACCGTAGAGTTGTACTGTGACCACAAGAGCCTGAAATACCTTTTTGATCAAAAGGAACTCAACATGAGACAACGTTCGCTGGATGAAGTTACTAAAAGATTATGACCTGGAAATCAAGTATCATCCAGGAAAAGCGAACGTCGTTTGCAGATGCTCTCAGTAGGAAGTCGGTGCACACGGCATACATGATTATTCAAGAGCGGAGGCTACTTGAAGATTTCAGAGACCTAAACCTGTCAAATCAAATTTGCATGAATAATAGTACGCCGGGTGACGCCTATCTTGCAAGTCTTCTTGTTTGCCAAGGGGAATATGATTTGAGAGATGAAGTCGAGGAAGCTCAGAGGCAAGATGAGTGGGCCATTGCAGCACGGGAGATGATCACGCAAGGCGAGACTCAAGACCGTGACCTATCGCCTAGTGGCTTGGTCAGATACAAGAAGCGAATCTACATTCCGAAGGATGATGAACTGCGACGAAAGATACTGGATGAGGCTCATAAGAGTAAGTACACTCTACATCCAGGAATGGTCAAGATGTACCAAAACCTAAAATCTGAGTTTTGGTGGCCCAGGTTGAAGAAGGATATAACCGAGTACGTGGCCAAATGCTTGACTTGCCAAAGGGTCAAGATCGAACACCAACGACCCCCTGGTCCTCTTCAAGGGCTAGAAATTCCGGAATGGAAGTGGGAAAATGTAACCATGGATTTAGTGGTGGGTTTGCCCAAGATTCAGAACCATGATGCGATCTGGGTGATTGTCGATCGACTAACTAAGTCATCACATTTTATTCCCATAAGTGTCAACTATTCCTCAGAACGGTTGGCGGAGATTTATATCAAAGAAATTGTGAGACTTCATGGTGTGCCTAAGAGCATCATCTGTGATCGAGATCTGCGATTGACATCCCGATTCTAGCAGGCATTGCATGAAGCGTTGGGAACTAAGTTGAGACCCAGTAAGGCTTATCACCCTCAGACCGATGGTCAATCTGAAAGGACAATACAGACGCTAGAAGATATGCTTAGAGCGTGTGTATTGGACTTTAGAGGACATTGGGACCAACATCTACCACTGGCCGAGTTCGCTTACAACAACAGCTATCATTCAAGCATACAGATGGCTCCGTTTGAAGCATTGTACGGGCGAAAGTGTCGATTGCCTATATGCTGGACGGAACTGTCTGAGCGAGAATTTCTTGGGCCGAATATTGTTGATAAAACCTCCAAACAAATCACTTTGATCAAACAGAGGCTCCTAGCAGCACAAAGTAGACAGAAGAGCTACGCTGATAAAAGGAGAAGACCGTTAGAATTCAAAGTCGGAGATCATGTGTTTCTAAAGATATCTCCAGTAACCGATGTCGGTAGAATGCTTAGAAGGCGAAAGCTAAGTCCTCGTTACTTAGGGCCATTCGAAATCTTGGCAAAGCGAGGACCAGCTGCTTACCAGATAGCCTTACCCCCGAACTTAAGTAATCTCCACGACGTTTTCCATGTTTCACAGTTGAAGAAATACCAACCGGACCCTGGTCATGTCATTGAATATGAAGACATTGAAGTGCGACATGACAATACCTTCATAGTCGAGCCGGAGAGCGAATTCTCGATCACCGAGAAAAACGGAAAAGAAACAGAACCATTCTGATTGTGAAGGTAGTCTGGAAGGGTTTGTCACCTAACGAGGCAACATGGGAAATAGAGGAAGATATGAAAGACAAATATCCAGAGTTTATGGCCCGAAATCTAATTACGACAGAATAAATTTCGAGGGCGAAATTTTATTTAACGGGGGAGAAATGTAATACCCCAAAATTCATATTTCTCTTGAATGATATATTTTGGCAAATTAATACCTATTTAAAATAGGAAAGTATGTTGTCTCTAATTTTAGTAATTTATTTGATTATTTTCCTTGGGAATTAAAGAGGCAAAAATCCAATATTATATTAGGGACCATAAGTTGCCCTATGATTATTAAATTAATGCATGGTGCAAAGATGACCAAAGTAAACCCAAAATTTGTGAGAAAATAATTAATCCAATTAAAGAAAATTTCCAACAAATAGTAGATAATTAATTCTACATTAATTAGATTAATTTCATAAATTTTCATAATCTATTTAACATGTTTTAAAGTCATAAATTGGGATATGTGACCCTAATTAAAGACCAATGGCTAATTAAGGGTCAAGATTAACATAGAGATGATTGCTAATGATCATGATTAATATAGTAGCCAATCAAATAAATTCAATAACACCTAAAACACTATTTTAGGATTAATGACCAAAGATTAAAGACTAAACCTAAGTGAAAATTCAAGAGGCAACCAAGGCTTGTGTGTGGATGATTGTGGACCATAGAAAAATAAAGCAAAAAGATGCATGAAGGTGGAGAGGCCACCAATGGATGCATGGAGAATGCATGAAGGTGGAAAGGCCACTAATGCACTTTTGGAGCCAAAAGTTTTTCACACATGGTGCCAATTGAGACATCAAGGCAAGAGGCTTCTGTGGAAAAATCAAAGGATGAAGAGAGGGGGGAGGTAGGCCACGTTTTTGGCCTTGAAGGAAGAATAATTCAGATTTAAACCTATGGCCAAAAATGAAAGATGTATAGGTTAGAGAATTACCAAGAGTGCCATAGCCTTTTCCTATAAATAGGCACCTTCTATTCATTCATTCTCCACACCAACAAGCAAGAGCAATATGAAACTAGAGAGAAGGGAGGTTGAGTGTGAAGTAGCTTGAAGGAGTGAGCATTTGCAAGTAAGTTCTTTAAGTTTTAGTCTTTAAATTCATAGTTAGAAGTAGCTTTGATTTTAAATATGCTAGAGTAATTTTATTATCATGTTTTTATAGTTAAAAATAGTGATATTTCGAAAATTAGATGAGCCATGTGGTATAGCAAAATTTTTGGGCTTTGAAAAGCAAAGTAGCGAAGCTTTGGCGAAAATTTCATCGGTTAGAAGTTTCAGAAATCAGTGGCAGAAACACCATAATTTTATGTTGAAGATGAAATTAATTAATTCTGAAATTTTTCATGGTTAAATTACACACATAGGGATTTTTAAATACACCAAGAACATACTATTTTGAATTTTTTGCAGAGAGATAAAAATTTCCAAAGTTAGGCTACGTTTTTCTGGAAAATTCTGAGCAGAGGTTGAAGAAAAATAAACTGGGAGTGATTCACTAATTCTGGGTGAGAATAAGTATTTTTACTCAAAAATAGACATCCTAAGAAGTACGGTGAATTTTACGGATCCTCGTTTCGATTTTTCTGGAATTAGTTATGATTTTTCAAATTTAGACGAAAAATCTGCCCTAAATGCTGTAACCAGAGTTTTTTTACCAAATTTTGGGGGAATAAAGTGAAAAATAAATTTACCAAGGGTAAAATAGTCATTAGTGGCCAAGATATCTCTTAAGATATTATTTATAAGATATTAATGCAAGAAATCTTTGTTATAGGCTATCCAAGTAGACGTACTTCAAAGACGACATACCGTCGACCGAACGAGGTTAAGGTATGGACGCGTATTGTAACATTAACTCTGATGCTTATGATATACTTATATGTGATGGATGATTTCATAGGATCATGGACAGGACTCGGTCTTAGACCATGTACCATAGTTAAGACTCTGTCTTACACATTCAGCTATGAACGGGTTATAGACTTGATAATACCGTATGATGGTTTTCCGAGCGCTGAGGACACGACGAGCTATCGTGGCACCGGTTTGTGCAAACGTGGATTTGACTTTACATGTGCTGTGTGCTATGTACTGTTGTGCTATATTAATCTTGCATCTGCTGTGTGCTTATGTATTTGATTACTGCTGTAATGTCTTGAATGTCTATTAAACATATACTATATTACTTAAGCATGGGGTTAACGTTACCTGAGGTCCGATAGGAATTGGACCTCAGCTCTCAATATAGCGTCAGGGTCAGAAGGACCATGGGCGATCGACAAGGGCAAGCAGCCCGCCTAAGGGGCTCAACTCGAGATGTATTTTGAAGTTGTACTTATAACATTTCATAGTTATACTTTTGAATTATGGAATCAATGTACAACAATAATAACCATATGGATACACTGCAGTTACTATTTTGTTACTTATCAGATACTCAACTCTTTGCTCCGATGCTCTACTCTGATAATCAAAAAAAAAAAAAAAAAAAATCCGCTTTTAAAAATGGGGTGTTACAGTGAAGCTTAATGTTGATGATTTAGGGGATATGAAAGGACCTTTTTTTTTTTTTGGCAACATATGAAAGGACTTAAGTACTGTAGTTGGGGGGAATTGGTAAGAATAAAAGCACACACAATAATAGTACAAGTTTCTCTTAATATAAACTCATCTAAAACTAGAAATAATCACCTACCTCTAGAATAATAAATTTTATTCGTGAGGCGACAATACTAGAAAGCAATTAGTGGGGATTGATAATTTTAGTAGATACAATGAATTAAATTTTATATTTAGCAACAAATCTCATCCCTAACATGCTCTTAATTATAGATTGAAATTGGTAGTTGAGGTGTAAAGCGGCGTCAACCTCATGAAAAAAAAAAAAATACAAGTTCAAATTTGGAAAACACTTGTTGAAAGAGGCAAAAACCTTTTACATTCTAATTCTTCAAAAGATATCAGTCTCAACTCTCAAGTCTAATGTAGCTCAGTGATACTTTTCACTAATTTTTTTTAACAAAAAGACAGAGAGAAAAGGGTAATTATTTATAAGAAATCTATGAATAAAAATTTCAACAAGTTGACTTCTTTTTTTGATGTCCTATGATTCTTATAGGATCAAATTGGGGAGTTAGTCATGATCAAGATGTATTTTTCATATTTATATTTTCCCCCAAATTATCCCAATTAAGACCTCAACAATAATTAAATACAATACTAAGTTATAAAAAAAATACAATAATAATTTAATAACGCACCATGTATCATACGAAGAGAGTAACGCTTGCTATTGTAGAGAAATTCATTAAAGCTACACAGAGAAATTCTAATGCTTTTAATAAATACTTTCAAGCATTTAAAAAAAATATTTTCATGCAAGTACTTATTCAAAGTGATTGAGTTTTTTTCAGTACAACATAATATATTTGTTTCCCCTAGAAAACATAAACTTCCATTTGGAGTTTATCCAATCAAACAAACGTTTACTTGATAAAAAATTCATTTCTCCAAAAAAAAAAAAAAGGAAAAATAATAATAAATTGATTATATGAAAATTCATTTTAAATATATAAACTATCCTTAAAGTAAAAAAAAAAAAAAAAAAAAAAAAAAAAAAAAAAAAAAGTCATTTTGAATTTATAAGAAATTCATTTTTTAAAAAATTTATTAGCATAACATTAAAATTCATTATATATGTAGACTTTGAGAAATTTAATTTTAAAAAAGTTATTTTATGAAAAATATATCACATTTATGTTGATCCTCTGAGTTCATATCTTTGTTTAATTTGTAATATATACATACATACATACATATGTATATGTACGTACGTGTATGTATGTATGTGTGTGTGTTGGGGGGGGGGTTTTCTATATTTTAATATGTATGTATGTATGTATGTATGTATGTGTATGTGTGTGTGTTGGGGGGGGGGGGTTCTATATTTTAATTGCATTATATAGTTCGTTTCAGATTCTAAGAATATTTCAAACTTTTAATCTTCTGTTTAAGTATAATAATAAGGGTGATAATTTTCAGTTTATAATGCCTCAGGGATCGCCTTTTGTTTTAGTATATGGCAAAGGTGTGACTCATTTTTTGTCCGACCACATCTTTTCTGTTTAGTGTTTCTCTACTTTTGTTGTTGTTGTTTTTTTTTTTTTTGGGGGGGGGGGGGGGTTCAATCTAGAAGAATGAAGCTTAAGATTATTGATGATTTAGGGGATATGAAAGGACTTAAGTACTGTATTTGGGGGCAATTAGTAAGAATAAAAGCACACACAATAAAAGTGCAAGTTTCTATTAATATAAATTCATCTAAAACGAGAGAGAGATCACTCCCAATTCCAAACAGAAATAATCACCTACCTCTAGAATAATTAATTTTATTAGTGAGGCGACAGTGCTAGGAAGCAATTAGTGGGGATTGATAATTTTAGTCAATACAATGAATTAACTTTTATATTTAGCAAAAAAATCTCATCCCTTACTAGCTCAGTAGCTCTTAATTATAGATTAGAATTGGTAGTTGAGGTGGTAAGCGGCATCACCCATCATAAGTAGAATATATAATACAAGTTCAAATCCGGAAGGTACTTGTTGCGATAGGCGAAAACCCTTTACATTCTTCAAAGTATATCTTCAAAATACATAAGTCTCAATTCTAATGTAGCTCATGGATACCTTTCACTAACTTTTTTAACAAAAAAAAAAAAAAAAAAAAAACAGAGAAAATGGTAATAATTTATAAGAAATCTATGGATAGACATTTCAGCCAGTTGACTTCTTTGTTTGATGTCCTATGATTCTTATAGGATCCAATTGGGGAGTTAATCATGATCATAAATGTAAGATATATTTCTCATCTTTTTATATTTTTCCCAATTTATGCCAATCAATACCCTCTCAATAAATAATTAAATACAATACTAAGTTATAAAAAATACATTAACAATTTAATAATGCACCATGTATCATATAAAGAGAGTAATGATTGCTATTGTAGAGAAATTCATTAAGGCTACACAGAGAAATTCTATTGTTTTAAATAAACAATTTTAAGCATTTTAATTATTTTCATGACAGTACTTACTCAAAGTGATTGATTTTTTCCCCTTCCGAAATGAGTCCATTACAAAATCAATCTCATTAGATACTAGCCATGATCCTTTCCCTTTAATCTTGCCTTTGATTGTATTAGTGTTTTTTTCATGTCTCTGTCTTCACTCTTGTTCCGACGCTGATTTCTCCTTCAAAATGTTGAAGGGCAGCGCCGGCGTATCCTTCTCTGTCGTCTTCTTTGACGGTGAAAGAACAGTCAACGTCGGCGAAGTTACGGTGGATTCTTCCATGAATTTCAAGAATTTCCAGTCGGATCTTGGCCAAAAGATTGGAGTCTCTCCGCACCAGTTATCCGTGTACCTCGGCAGCCCTGAGAGTAATCGGAAAATTCCCATAACACGGAAGGTCAATTTCGCCGCCATAGCGCGCGAGAAAGGAGGATTCTTCTTTGTGAAGCGACGGCCCAGGAGGCACAAGACGCACAAAGAATCGCGACACGATGAACAACCGAGCAACAAGAAGACCCCTCGGGCGAATGTGAAGTTTCTGAGGCGAAACACAGGTACCGACTTCTTCCCGGCTTTAACTGGGTTCCAAACTCCAATTGTTGAGATCGAGTACGGAAATCGGGTAAGGAATCTGCAGATTGAAAAGGAGCGGTTCCTGATGAATATGGGACTCAGTGGTTTGTGCCTGGGAAAGGAATCAAATGGCAATGGCAATGGCAACAGGAATGCAAATGGCGGTGAATTGGTGTGCAAGGTATGTTCGGTCGGTAATGCATCGGGCTGCGATTTGGGTTTCCATTGGTGTGTGCGTGACGCAGTCACAGAAGGGTTTAGGTCTCCGGCGGGTCCAATTGCCCGACCCGTGAAGAACTTGGGTTAGAGGGAGCGGCAGGGAGCAACCGGTGCTCTGAGATTGGGCATGGGATAAGGATAACAGAAGAAACCGAAACGTTAGTAATAGCATAAATAGATTTTGGGGCTAATTAATGAGGATTAGATGGTATAACATATCAAGGTCATATACCAATACCAGTTAGAGCTAGTATATAGAGGATGGTGCCTTCTGATATGAGAAAGGTGTATTGGTTTTTGGGATATTGTGAGTTTGTGGGAGTGAGAACCAGGGAGGCATATGGGCTGCTTTCCCATGGAATTGTCATGTTGCATCTTACAAAACAAGATTGAGACTGCAACAATTGAATGATTGAGACATTTGTAGGCCCTTTTCAGTTATAGCTTTGTGAACTGCTTTTGTCCAAATGTGACGGGTTTGTTCCTCTTTTCTCTTTTTCAATTACAAGCATTGCTTTTGATCTAAATATATATATATATATATATATATATATATACATGATTAAATTCGAGTTTAAAAAGTAAGATGGTTTTATATGCCAAACAAAATAAAATGGTATAAACTCGCGATTTTCGAAGACTCAAGAAGTAAAAACAAGAACAAAAATAAATATTACAAGCATTGCTTTTGATCGAGACTCGAAATCTTGAGACAAGAAAGCCTAAAGATTTTGAAGATTGAAGCGGGGAAGAACACAGTTTGAAGGATTTCGAGGCAAGCTGGGTATGATTGACATATACTCTCTAGCTTGAGGGGGAGTGTTAGAATATTAGGATTGATTAGTCCTCATTGATTATAGGATCCTAATTATATCAACTTTATTAGTCTTTATTGTAATTTATCTTAGCCCCTAAGTTTCTCTTCTATCTGCCTATATAAAGGCTCCTATGTACTCTCTTTTATTTACTAAGTTTAATAGAGTGAGTTTTATCCCTCTAAATCCAACATTTTATATGTGTGTATATTGTTGGAAAATTAAGCGATCTAAACATGTTCAAACCTAAATTAACATTTAGATCAATGCGGAAAAATAAAATAGAGATCATGGATACCTCTAGCCATTGATTTGTTTCCGGATGAAGAAGAGATGAACTCGGTTTTGGCTCTTCTAAGTCTTCTCTCTCACTCGCATGAGATGGTGTGTCTTCGAACGTAAGAATAGACTCGGGGGACCAAAACCTTATACACGTCTCGAATTCCTACCTCGGCATCATCAAAGAGATGAATGCCATTAATGTGTAATAATTGGCAATTATTGCGTATTGAATGGGCCATTATCGAATTGATTGGTAGGTTACAAAACCGGAATTAATGTGGGCCACTTAATAGAATTAATGGAATATTTTCAAAATTAAAATATACTAATATAATAATTAAAATTCCAACATATATATATATATATATATATATAATATCTTACATGTAACTCATCTTGAGATGTGTGCAACATATCTTCAATTATATGCAGATGTCTTCGTTTTGCACATAGTTAAAAATATGTTGACACAACTGGCAAAACAAAAAATGTTGACATAGTTGAAGAAGAGTTGAATCCAAAAAAAGCTAGATTGCACTAAGACCTTTCAAGTATTTTTAGATAATAATTTTTTTTTTAATGAGATAATTTTCCTGTGCTTTTTTATTTAAATACAAGAAACAATTATCTGTTGTTTCTCACACTTTTAAAAAATTGGATTTTGCAATGCAATCAACCATAACCATCTATGCAATGCAATCCACTAGAATACCAGTCTCCACTTGTCACATACCTCAAGCTCTTACTCGAAACTTCATCTGGGGTACAGCAGAGAGCCATCGAGGCAAACTCTTAATGAGAATTTTCTGTTCGACCTCCGGCTAACACAATGAAGCTATGCCACATAAAAAATTTTCCTCGTGATCTTGATGGAGCAAATAAAATATGCCATATACGTGACACCTATAAATACGAAACTTACAAAGTTGTTTAAGAAAAATGATATGTTATTCTCAAACCCAAAGCGAATTCTTTTGGTCATAATATTACTTATTCGGTTTTAAATATAAGATATAGTTTATAATATAAATTACACTATAAAATATATCATATATTTAAGGCCATAGATAATATATTGTATTGTGATGAACTGCAACAATAGAAACACAAATTAAGAATCATGGCACAGTCCCACATCGCGAAAAAATAGGAGCGTCACCCACCTATCATACATATAAAGCCACGTGTTAGCTTGAAGTTACTCACGCAACCCTGATGTCTGACCTATTTTTTGGAGAGGGGTTCCTCTTTGGAAGCCTCTCACAATGCACAGTTCAAAATTTTATGTTGATCCTCTGAGTTTCGTGTCTTTGTTTAAGTAGTAATATATGTGTGTGTGTATGTATTTATAGGTTCTATATTTTATTTGCATTACATGGTTCGTTTCAGATTCTAAGAATATTTCAAACTTTTAATCTTATGTTAAAGTATAATAATAAGGGCGATAATTTTCAGTTTACAATGCCTCATAGGGATCTCCTTTTGTTTTCGTATATGGGAAAGGTGTGAGTCATTTTTTGTCTGACCACATTTTTTTTGTTTAGTGTGTCTCTATTTTGGTTCCTTTTTTTTTTTTTTTTTTTGGGTTCATGATAGAAGAATGAAGCCTAACATTATTGATGATTTAGGGTATATGAAAGGACTTAAGTACTGTAGTTGGGGGCAATTAGTATGAATAAAAGCGCACGCAATACAAGTGCAAGTTTCTCGTAATATAAAATCATATAAAACTTGAGAGAGTTCACTCCCAATTCCAAACAGAAATAATCACCTACCTCTGGAATAATTAATTTTATTAGTAAGGCGACAGTGCTATGAAGCAATTAGTGGGGATTGATAATTTTAGTCAATACAATGAATTAACTTTTATATTTAGCAAAAAAAAATCTCATCCCTTACTAGCTCTTAATTATAGATTAGAATTGATAGTTGAGGTGGTAAGCGGCATCACCCATCATAAAGAGAATAATACAAGTTCAAATCCGGAAGGTACTTGTTGCGATAGGCGAAAACCCTTTACATTCTACAAAGTATATCTTCAAAAGACATAAGTCTCAATTCTAATGTAGCTCATGGATACCTTTCACTAACTTTTTTAACCAAAAAAAAAAACAGAGAAAATGGTAATAATTTATAAGAAATCTATGGATAGACATTTCAGCCAGTTGACTTCCTTGTTTGATGTCCTATGATTCTTATAGGATCCAATTGGGGAGTTAATCATGATCATAAATGTAAGATATATTTCTCATCTTTTTTATATTTTTCCCAATTTATGCCAATCAATACCCTCTCAACAAATAATTAAATACAATACTAAGTTATAAAAAATACATTAACAATTTAATAATGCACCATGTATCATATAAAGAGAGTAATGATTGCTATTGTAGAGAAATTCATTAAGGCTACACAGAGAAATTCTATTGTTTTAAATAAACAATTTTAAGCATTTTAATAAATATTTTCATGACAGTACTTACTCAAAGTGATTGATTTTTTTCCCCTTCCGAAATGAGTCCATTACAAAATCAATCTCATTAGATACTAGCCATGATCCTTTCCCTTTAATCTTGCCTTTGATTTTATTAGTGTTTTTTTCATGTCTCTGTCTTCACTCTTGTTCCGACGCTGATTTCTCCTTCAAAATGTTGAAGGGCAGCGCCGGCGTATCCTTCTCTGTCGTCTTCTTTGACGGTGAAAGAACAGTCAACGTCGGCGAAGTTACGGTGGATTCTTCCATGAATTTCAAGAATTTCCAGTCGGATCTTGGCCAAAAGATTGGAGTCTCTCCGCACCAGTTATCCGTGTACCTCGGCAACCCTGAGAGTAATCGGAAAATTCCCATAACACGGAAGGTCAATTTCGCCGCCATAGCGCGCGAGAAAGGAGGATTCTTCTTTGTGAAGCGACGGCCCAGGAGGCACAAGACGCACAAAGAATCGCGACACGATGAACAACCGAGCAACAAGAAGACCCCTCGGGCGAATGTGAAGTTTCTGAGGCGAAACACAGGTACCGACTTCTTCCCGGCTTTAACTGGGTTCCAAACTCCAATTGTTGAGATCGAGTACGGAAATCGGGTAAGGAATCTGCAGATTGAAAAGGAGCGGTTCCTGATGAATATGGGACTCAGTGGTTTGTGCCTGGGAAAGGAATCAAATGGCAATGGCAATGGCAACAGGAATGCAAATGGCGGTGAATTGGTGTGCAAGGTATGTTCGGTCGGTAATGCATCGGGCTGCGATTTGGGTTTCCATTGGTGTGTGCGTGACGCAGTCACAGAAGGGTTTAGGTCTCCGGCGGGTCCAATTGCCCGACCCGTGAAGAACTTGGGTTAGAGGGAGCGGCAGGGAGCAACCGGTGCTCTGAGATTGGGCATGGGATAAGGATAACAGAAGAAACCGAAACGTTAGTAATAGCATAAATAGCTTTTGGGGCTAATTAATGAGGATTAGATGGTATAACATATCAAGGTCATATACCAATACCAGTTAGAGCTAGTATATAGAGGATGGTGCCTTCTGATATGAGAAAGGTGTATTGGTTTTTGGGATATTGTGAGTTTGTGGGAGTGAGAACCAGGGAGGCATATGGGCTGCTTTCCCATGGAATTGTCATGTTGCATCTTACAAAACAAGATTGAGACTGCAACAATTGAATGATTGAGACATTTGTAGGCCCTTTTCAGTTATAGCTTTGTGAACTGCTTTTGTCCAAATGTGACGGGTCAAGCTGGGTATGATTGACATATACTCTCTAACTTGAGGGGGAGTGTTAGAATATTAGGATTGATTAGTCCTCATTGATTATAGGATCCTAATTATATCAACTTTATTAGCCTTTATTGTAATTTATCTTTCAAGCTTTCTCTTCTATCTCTTTATATAAAGGCTCCTATGTACTCTCTTTTATTTACTAAGTTTAATAGAGTGAGTTTTATCCCTCTAAATCCAACATTTTATATGTGTGTATATTGTTGGAAAATTAAGTGATCTAAACATGTTCAAACCTAAATTAACATTTAGATCAATGCGGAAAAATAAAATAGAGATCATGGATACCTCCAGCCATTGATTTGTTTCCAGATGAAGAAGAGATGAACTCGGGTTTTGGCTCTTCTAAGTCTTTCTCTCACTCTTGAGATGGTGTGTCTTCCGAACGTAAGAGCACTCGAGGGGGACCAAAACCTTATACACGTCGAATTCCTACCTCGGCCATCACAGAGATGAATGCCATTAATGTGTAATAATTGGCAATTATTGCGTATTGAATGGGCCGTGTTATGAATTGATTGGTAGGTTACAAAACCGGAATTAATGTGGGCCACTTAATAGAATTAATGGAATATTTTCAAAATTAAAAATATACTAATATAATAATTAAAATTCCAACATATATATATATATATATATATATAATATCTTACATGTAACTCATCTTGAGATGTGTGCAACATATCTTCAATTATATGCAGATGTCTTCGTTTTGCACATAGTTAAAAATATGTTGACACAACTGGCAAAACAAAAAATGTTGACATAGTTGAAGAAGAGTTGAATCCAAAAAAGCTAGATTGCACTAAGACCTTTCAAGTATTTTTAGATAATAATTTTTTTTGAATGAGATAATTTTCCTGTGCTTTTTTATTTAAATACAAGAAACAATTATCTGTTGTTTCTCACACTTTTAAAAATTGGATTTTGCAATGCAATCAACCATAACCATCTATGCAATGCAATCCACTAGAATACCAGACTCCACTTGTCACATACCTCAAGCTCTTACTCGAAACTTCATCTGGGGTACAGCAGAGAGCCATCGAGGCAAACTCTTAATGAGAATTTTCTGTTCGACCTCCCGCTAACACAATGAAGCTATGCCACAAAAAATTTTCCTCGTGATCTTGATGGAGCAAATAAAATATGCCATATACGTGACACCTATAAATGCGAAACTTACAAAGTTGTTTAAGAAAAATGATATGTTATTCTCAAACCGAAAGCGAATTCTTTTGGTCATAATATTACTTATTCGATTTTAAATATAAGATATAGTTTATAGTACAAATTACACTACAAAATATATCATATATTTAAGGTCAGAGATAATATATTGTATTGTGTGATGAACTGCAACAATAGAAACACAAATTAAGAATCATGTCACAGTCCCACATCGCGAAAAAACAGGAGCGTCACCCACCTATCCTACATATAAAGCCACGTGTTAGCTTGAAGTTACTCACGCAACCCTGATGTCTGACCTATTTTTTGGAGAGGGGTTCCTCTTTGGAAGCCTCTCACAATGCACGGTTCAAAATTTTATGTTGATCCTCTGAGTTTCGTGTCTTTGTTTAAGTAGTAATATATGTGTGTGTGTATGTATTTATAGGTTCTATATTTTATTTGCATTACATGGTTCGTTTCAGATTCTAAGAATATTTCAAACTTTTAATCTTATGTTAAAGTATAATAATAAGGGCGATAATTTTCAGTTTACAATGCCTCATAGGGATCTCCTTTTGTTTTCGTATATGGGAAAGGTGTGAGTCATTTTTTGTCTGACCACATTTTTTGTGTTTAGTGTGTCTCTATTTTGGTTCCTTTTTTTTTTTTTTTTTTTTTTTTTGGGTTCATTATAGAAGAATGAAGCTTAACATTATTGATGATTTAGGGTATATGAAAGGACTTTAGTACTGTAGTTGGGGGCAATTAGTATGAATAAAAGCGCACGCAATACAAGTGCAATTTTCTCGTAATATAAAATCATATAAAACTTGAGAGAGATCACTCCCAATTCCAAACAGAAATAATCACCTACCTCTGGAATAATTAATTTTATTAGTAAGGCGACAATACTAGAAAGCAATTAGTGGGGATTGATAATTTTAGTAGATACAATGAATTAAATTTTATATTTAGCAAAAAATCTCATCCCTTACTAGCTCTTAAGTATACATTAGAATTGGTAATTGAGGTGGTAAGCGGCATCATCCATCATAAAGAGAATAATACAAGTTCAAATCCGGAAAGCACTTGTTGCGAGAGGCGAAAACCATTTACCTTCTACATAGTATTTCTTCAAAAGACATAAGTCTCAATTCTAATGTAGCTCATGGATACCTTTCACTAACTTTAACAAAAAAACAGAGAGAAAATGGTAATAATTTATAAGAAATCTATGGATAAACATTTCAGCGAGTTGACTTCTTTGTTTGATGTCCTATGATTCTTATAGGATCCAATTGGAGAGTTAATCATGATCATAAATGTAAGATATGGAGTATTTCTCATCTTTTTACATTTTTCCCAACTTATGCCAATCAATACCCTCTCAACAAATAATTAAATACAATATTAAGTTATAAAAAATACATTAACAATTTAATAATGCACCATGTATCATATAAAGAGAGTAATGATTGCTATTGTAGAGAAATTCATTAAAGCTACACAGAGAAATTCTATTGTTTTAAATAAACAATTTTAAGCATTTTAATAAATATTTTCATGACAGTACTTACTCAAAGTGATTGATTTTTTCCCCCTTTCGAAAATGAGTCCAGTACAATATCAATCTCATTATTTTTTATGCTTATATATAAAATATCTTACATGTAACCCGTCTTCAGATGTGTGCAACATATTTTCAATTATATGCGGATGTCTTCGTTTTGCACATAGTTAAAAATATATCGACACAATTGTAACATCCCAAATTTTAGAATTTTAAAGTTTGAATAATATAGAGAAATTAATTACGAAATTTTGACTTAAAATAATTATTAGAAATTTAGGCTTATTTTCCTTAATTAATTTATTTTGGGAAAAATAATAAATTTGAATAAGGAATAATTTAGACCTAAAAATTATAGAATTAATATTTTAAGACCAACGGAAATTTAATTGAGAAGGAAATTTTTTTACAGGAATTAAGGATTTACTTCCCAAAATTATCCAATAATTCCAATTAAACAACCCATTATTTATCATATAAACCCAACCCATCACACCATTCATTTAAGCCCAACCAACCCGTAGCAGCAAAGAAACAAAGAAAAATAAAAACAAATTGCCCTATTAAGCTAAAAACGCAGCAGCAGTAGGAAATGAATATACATTAACTAAACACGTTAGCCTGGTTCTCATCAGAAATCACGGAATGTTGAGCAGCGGAAAGGAAATCAGATCACGTAATAGTGGAAGGCCATGCCTCTCGAGCTCCACAACTCAGCTACTATGTATCTCAAGCCCAACAACAGTAATGTCATATCCTCTACTCCTTTTTATCTTCAATGTGCCAGCAACACCATGCTTCACCGAGGGTCTCAAACTCTGCAGCTATATGTTGCTTTACCTTGGTGCTCATTCATTCCCGTCACCACTTTCCCCACCCTCCATTATATTAGTTCAGCCCCTTACTAAACACACAAGTGAGAGTGAGAGAGTATATATTAAAAAAAACCTGGTTCATCCTCTCTCTGTTCAACATCTCCAAAACAGGGGTGTTGTTGTCATTGATGGAAGTAAGTGAAACAGGCCGGAACTTGAAGGTAAGCCTTCAATCTTGTTAGGGAGTAAGTCTGCATGTTAATCTCTGTTTTTTGGAGTTTAAACAGAGGAAATTTAGCTGCTCAATATGTATAAACCATGCACAAAAGAGAAAAGTAATATATATATATATATATAGCTGTATGTATAAGAGAGAAGGAAAAAAATTAACTTGGTTGGTGTGTATATATATATATGTGGCTACACCTATATATATACATATATATATAATACCATGACTTGGGAAAAAGAAAGAGAAGGAAAGCTATTATCTAAAAATATATATATATATATAAGTTGTAGTTTGTAAGAAAAGAACCAAAACTGTATTTTTAAAAGAACCCAACGTTGTTGCATGAGAAAAGAACAAGCATGTTGTTGTCATAGTTTATATATATATATATATATATATATGCTGCACACTTAGAAGAAAATCATCACGTTGCTAGTAATAGAAGAGCTCATTGTATAGTGAAAATAATCACGTTGCTAGTAATAGAAGAGCTCATTGTACAGTGAGATAATGGATTAGTGAGAAAGAAAATGGAAAGAGTTTACTGTCAAGTATTTGTGTGTGTATATAGACAGGGACGGAGCCAGGTTTTGAGGTTTGTGGGTGCACAATTAGTTGTGAGGTTCGGGGGCAGCACCCCCGAAATTTTTTTTTAAAAGAAAGTTTTAAATGCATACAATAACATACTGTTTTATGAAATCAATAATTATATGTTTTTATGTTGAATAAAAGTCAATCGATCATTTACTTTGATCAACATCTGCAATATAATACAAAATTTAGGAAGTAAAGAGCTCCTTACTTGGTAGTAATATGCTGGATAACTCCCCTACTCAAACAAAGGTTTCGCTAAAGAGCCAAGGAGAACAAGTGAAAAGCTTTAAAAGTTCTTTGAACTTGTCTCTAACAGCTCTCCAAAGGAGGAGGAGTGTTCGACCAAAAAAAGGGGGGGGTGGAGGAGTGGGTGAGAGATTTGGGGATTAGAAAAAAAAAAAAAAGAGAGGAGGAGTGTTCGATCAAAAAAAAAAGGAGGAGGAATGGGTGAGAGATTTGAGGATTAGGGGAAAAAAAAGGGAGGAGGAGTGTTCGACCAAAAAAAAAGGGGAGGAGGAGTGGGTGAAAGATTTGGGAATTAGGAAAAAAAACACAAGGGAGGAGTCGAACCCCGGACCTGTAGGTAATGATAGAAAGTCTTAACCATCCAACCCAATTAGATATGTTATATTAAAAGTCCTGAACAATATATATATTTTTCAAATTGTGTATGTCTGCACTTGGCCCCATAGACACTAACGTAGCTCCATCTCTGTATATAGATATATCTATAAACTATATATAAAAAGAAAACTTGGCAGTCTAACATATATATATATATAACTGATATACGTTGTTGTTATATGCATAAAAACTGATGCATACGGATATTTCAAACAAAGCTAGGAATAGTTTTAAACAAAAAGTTACAATGATAACAAAACTTGGAACCATAGAACTTGTACTGCAACATATTAGATAGCCAAGATAATCCTGAGGCATTGTTTTTTTTATATATGTATACATAGATCAGTGCATTTGGGAAAATACAAGGAAAAGCTTGTGTGTGTGTGTGTTAACACTGCACATGTAAAAGCCATGTAAATATATATACCTATAAGTTTGTTTTTTCTGTTGGTATATCTGTCTTGATATATTTATTAAACTCAGGATTTTATTTCTATAAGCATATACAATCAAACAGGTATTTATAAACTCCTAATGTAGAGTGTTAGGGTAACCTCTTAGAGTTTAAAATAATTATAGAAAAATAATAATTAATAATAATGATGATGATAACAATAAAATGAATAAGCATTATTATTATTATTATTAGGAAAGGAAATAAGTAATAAAATAGATAAATAAATAATATTATTTTTTATTAAAAGGGGATTATTAGTAAGAGAATTTTTAGGGGTTAATCCATTTTTAATTCTCTAAAAATATTTCGTAGTTAGTTATTTTGTGACACAAGAAGTGACTAATGACAATAATAAACATTCATAGGCATACCTTGACACCTCTACCGATCCCAACATCTTTGACAAAGTTAAAGATTCAAGCTTGAGGTGGGTAACGTTATTTTATTAGCTTGTATGTATGTATTCATGTATGACTGATCATGGTTGCTAGATCATTTACATGTGTGTATCTTAGCTATGGATTGAGGTTGTGTATCCTAAAATAGGGCTGTGTGTCCTAAAGGGCTGTGGTCCTTGGCCGATAACCGTGGGTTACGGTGCGACTTGTTTACATCGTGAATTATTCTATGCTTATACATGTGTTATATTGTGATTTATATTTCATACCCGCATATGAGATTAATCAAGTTACCCCGGAGTTCATTCAATTGAACCCGCACCGTATGAAAGATACCGGTAGTGGTTTGGGATCAAAAGGTAAGATGCAGCTGTAAAAGTTATAGCAGATGGAACTTTTTGAAAAAAATATGAGTAGTTAGATTGTACTTTAACGTTTATCATCTGTCTATTTTGGATTACCGTATTAAGATCTCACTATGGGATGGATCCGAATTGTGAAAATTTTATCCTTATATTTTCAAACTAAGTTATTTTATCAAAGTTTTATTCCGCAATTAAGTCATCCAAAATTATTTTGATGCCTATGCGCTACAACTCTGATAAATAAAAGCACATTTAGGACGGGTGTTATGGCAAAACAAAAAATGTTGACATAGTTGAAGAAGAGTTGCATCCAAAGATAGATTGCACTAAGACCTTTCAAGTATTTTTAGATAATAATTTTTTTTTACTGGGATATTTTTCCTCTGCTCTTTTATTTAAATACAAGAAACAATTATCTGTTGTTTCTCACACTTTTAAAACATTGGATTTTGCAATGCAATCAACCATACCCATCTATGCAATGCAATGCACTAGAATACCAGTCTCCACTTGTCACATACCTCAAGCTCTTACTCGAAACTTCATCTAGGGTACAGCAGAGAGCCATCGAGGCAAACACTTAATGAGAATTTTCTTTTCGACCTCCTGTTAACAACAATGAAGCTATGCCACATAACAAATTTTCCTCGTCATCTTAAGGGAGCAAAATAAATATACCATATGTGTGACACCTATAAATGCGAAACTTACAAAGTTGTTTAAGAAAAATGATATGTTATTCTCAAACCAAAAGCGAATTCTTTTGGTCATACTTACGAGGGGGTCATAATATTACTCATTCGGTTTTAAATATAAGATATAATTTATAGTACAAATTACACTACAAAATATATCATATATTTAAAGCCAAAGGTAATATATTGTATTGTGATGAACTGCAACAATAGAAACACAAATTAAGAATCATGGCACAGTCCCACATCGCGAAATATCAGGAGCGTCACCAACCTATCCTCCATATAAAGCCACGTCTTAGCTTGAAGTTAGTCACGCAACCCTGATGTCTGACCTATTTTTTGGAGAGGGGTTCCTCTTTGGAAGCCTCCCACAATGCACAGTTCAAAATTTTATGTTTATCCTCTGAGTTTCGTGTCTTTTTTTAAGTAGTAATATATGTGTGTGTATATATGTATGAATGTATAGGGTCTATATTTTATTTGCATTACATGGTTCGTTTCAGATTCCAAGAATATTTCAAACTTTTAATCTTATGTTAAAGTATAATAATAAGGGCGATAATTTTCAGTTTACAATGCCTCATAGGGATCTCCTTTTGTTTTCGTATATGGGAAAGGTGTGAGTCATTTTTTGTCTGACCACATTTTTTCTGTTTAGTGTTTCTCTATTTTTGTTCCTTTTCTTTTTTTGGTTCATTATAGAAGAATGAAGCTTAACATTATTGATGATTTAGGGTATATGAAAGGACTTAAGTACTGTAGTTGGGGGCAATTAGTATGAATAAAAGCGCACGCAATACAAGTGCAAGTTTCTCGTAATATAAATTTAAAATCATATAAAACTTGAGAGAGATCACTCCCAATTCCAAACAGAAATAATCACCTACCTCTAGAATAATTAATTTTATTAGTAAGGCGACAATACTAGAAAGCCATTAGTGGGGATTGATAATTTTAGTAGATACAATGAATTAAATTTTATATTTAGCAAAAAATCTCTTCCCTTACTAGCCCTTAAGTATAGATTAGAATTGGTAATTGAGGTGGTAAGCAAAGATCACCCTCATAAGGAAAAGAATACAAGTTCAAATCCGAAAAGCACTTGTTGTGAGAGGCGAAAACCCTTTACATTCTATAGAGTATTTCTTCAAAAGACATAAGTCTCAATTCTACTGTAGCTCATGGATACCTTTCGCTAATTTATTTAACAAAAAATTAGAGAGAAAAGGTAATAATTTATAAGAAATATATGAATAAAACATCTCAGCGAGTTGACTTCTTTATTTGATGTCCTATGATTCTTATAGGAATGAATTGAGGAGTTAGTCATGATCATAAATGTAAGATTAATTCCTCTATATAAGAAGAGAATTGGGAATGACAACTCCCAATGAATTTTGAGTAGTATTCTCTATATGCTATTTATTTTAAGTATGTTTTGATGATTTAATCACTAACTTAAGCATTGGAGTTCCTAGTATTTTGTTTTGCAGGTCTGTTCATTCATTGAAAAAACGAGTTAAGCGAGAGAAGGGATCATTTGCAATAAACTCGAGTGAAAGCTATATTACCCTAATTTTCATAATTCATGCAAATATTGTATTTTGGTGAATAAATTAACAAAATACAAAGGTGAATATGTGTCTCAAGAAAATATAATCTATTGATTATATTTTTGTCCAAATTTCACTTTGGAATTAACTAACCAATGGTTGATTAATGAGACCACATATTAGGAGCTATAAAATGTGACATAAAATCACATGAAATAATAGCTATTTTAAATGCTCATAAGACAAGAAAAGGGATATGGAAAATACTTAGTTTAATTGTTATCTATTAACAATTATCCTTAGTAAATAAGCTTGCACTAATTGAGATTAGTTGCATAATTCTTCAAGATGATTAGAGGCAAATTAAGATCATCAAAAAGGGCTGATTATATTTAAAAATAATTAAGCCAAAGAGGATGAAATAGTACTTGGTTAATAGTACATAAATGCACTTGATTTAAATAAGCAACCATTTGCACATTAGCATTTGCAATTAAGGGATACTTAAGCCCTTAATTATGTGATCAAATGACATCACTAATCAGCCCATAAAGTTCACATTTTCAGCTGAACATGTGTGGAGAATTATGAACCAAGTATTTAAGATGATAAGTTAGAGTTGAAAAGTCAAATTTAGCAACTAGTCAATTAGGTAATTGATCTATTAGTTATTTTGTTAATTAAAAAGATTCATTAAATGGCTAAGAGAAGGAGGATGTCGACCAGCCAAGAGAAGGGAGGAGATTGTGTTTTATAAAGTGACAATTGATCAATGGTTGTGAAGAAAGAAGGAAAATTGGACTACTTGGGTAATGACTATTTTAACCTTTGAAATTTTCCTATAAATAGAGATGTTCCCTCCGTTAGCTCTCGATATTTTGATGATCACAAATTCTAAGTTATTGAATTAAATAATATGTGTTTAAGTTGAGTTGGGGTTTGCTCAAGCAAGGTTTAGTTCATGCCCGAGCATACCTAATCTAATAGCTTGTTTAAGTATTTCAGGGTAGCTTGCTCGAGCAGAGCATTTGGAATGCTCGAGCAACATCGGGCTAAAAGCAAAATCCTCCCAATTAAATAGTCATGCTCGAGCACGATAGTTGGCTTGCCCGAGCATCATCGGGATAATGGCATAATGCGCAAATTGGAGTCCCGCTCAAGCGTGGCATTTGGGTTGCTCGAGCACCATCGTACTAAACAAAGAAAGCGCAAGATAAAGAGCCATGCTTGGGCAAGGTAAGAGAACATGCTCGAGCAGAAGAAAAACGCTTGCCCGAGTAGCGTCGTTAAAACATGATATCTTTGCCTCTGTCTGACTTCTGCCCGAGCATGCCCTTATAGCTTGCTCAAGCACTGGCGATATGAATGATCTTCAAAAGTGTCCAAAGATGATTGGTCGAGCAAGCTAAGATTCTTGCTCGAGCATAGGAGTGATTTCTAGTTTTTCAATGTTACTTTTAAGCGATACCCGAGCATAAAAATAATCATGTTCGAGCATGGTCACCCTTATTTTGAAATCTCCAACTTTGTAAATCTTAAATCATTCTGTGCGAATTCATTTCTTCATACTATTACTCATTAACATTGCTAATTGCTTTAATCAGTTTACTAATGAGTTTCGTGTGCATTTATCACGGATTAACCACAAATTGGCATAAAGAAACTTATGTGTCGAAGCATTAAATGCAGTTGCCAAAACCGTTATAATCTCCGTAACCAATACTCGATCAATGAAAAGCCTTTCTCTGATATTCTGATGGCACATTAAATGTCATTTCACAATGGGCAAAACAAAAGGAATGAAGAGAATGTCGTGACTGCAAAATCCACCTGGATTATTTGAACGGCGAAAATCTTAACTGAAGCTTCATCTGTCTAATAGATACATTCAAGACTCTCAACGACTATTCTTCAAGTTTCAACAAAGGTCATTAATTGCAACATGTATAAATAGTCGAAGCATTGAATTCACCAACTACCGGAAACGCTGTGCATTCAATTTGAACTTATTGCAATTTGTTGTTTCAACTGTTTCATTAATATCTTTGGATATTCATTGCTCTTCAGTGTTCATTTATTATCTACTCGTGAGGAGTTATTTAAACACTTATTCCATTTTTGGTTTAAATCTTAAGGTTGAGGAACCTTAAGTGTGGGTGTACTATTACAACTTGTATGGGGGAGTGAGTTCGAGTGAAAAGATCATCCTGAGTTACAGAGTATGTAATTGTACTTATACTTGAAGAGTTAGTAGAAATCCCAAGGTGTGCTTGGGGACTGGATGTATGTCGAAGTGTTAGACCGAATCAGTATAAATCGCTTTGCGTCCATTTCCCTTCTCTGTCTTTATTTTACTTGCGTGTGTAACTTGCGAAAAGTTTTTGAGATCACCTATTCACCCCCTTCTAAGTGATATTCCATCTTCATTTGGTATCAGAGCATAGGTTACTTAGTTGGGCTTATCATCCCGAGTTAGATCATGGACGGAATATTACCAGATGGCGCTTCAATCAATCGACCACCAGGATTTAATAGTCAACATTATTCATTCTAGAAAAACAAGTTCAAAGTCTTCGTTATGGCAACCGAGTTTGGTTTGTGGAGAGTCTTTAAAAGAGGTGACTACGCTCCATCAGTTCTCGAAGATGGTCTTAAAATTCCAAATGCGGAAGAAGACTATGATGAGAATGACTGGAGAAATGTCACACTCAACAATAAAGCCATTCTTATGCTTCAAAGCACTTTTAGTCAGCAAGAATACTTTCGTATTTGTAATCTTGCAACTGCAAGGGAAATGTGGAATGACTTGGAAATTGCCTATGAAGGAACAATCAGCATTAAGGAGAGTCGAGTCAATACGTTGACTACTGAGTATGATCTTCTTCGTTGAAGACCGGAGAATCCATCGGAGAATTTCAACTTCGCTTTACTCATCTGATCAACCAATTCGCAGCTCTAGGTAAAACGTATGAACAAAATTCTTAAGTCAGGAAAATTCTTAATGTCCTGAAAAAGACTGGGAAGCCAAAGTCACAGTAATTGAAGAAGCCCATGGAGAATCAATGACTTTAGTTGCTGCTCTATTCAGAAGTTTATCTGAATACGAAAGCAAATTGAAATTCAAGAAGGGTTTACATGAAGTCAACACTAGTAAGACAGAGGCATCGCTCTTAATGCTGTGAAGGAGAAGGCAGATAAAGACGAAGAAGATGAGAACAATGATAAGATGGGCATGTTCATGCGAAGATTTAAGAAATTCTACAAAAAGGACCAAGGCTTCAGAAATAGATTCCAAAAAGGAAGCTTAAGTAATAGACGCGAACTCAAAGATAAAGATCAAGTCATCTGTTACGAGTGCGAGAAGCCGGATCATTACACATCTGAATGTCCTCAGCTAAAAGGCAACGAAAAGGACAAGAAGAAGAAATTCAATAACTTCAAAAGGAAGGCATATGTATATGATATATGGGGAGATGGCTCCTCAGAAGAAGAAAGTGAGGAAGAAGAGGAAACTGCCAATGTTTGTCTGGTGGCAGAAGAAGAGCAACCCAAAAAAGACGATGAGGTATATGATTCACAACCTACGTATGATGAATTATTTGATGAATACAATGAGATACAATCTGAATTTGAAAAAGTTGTTGATGAATGTATAGCCTTGAAAAAGGAGAACATAACTCTTAAACAACAAGTTGAAAATCTTTCTTGTGAAAACCTTGCCTGTGAAGAATGCCTGGATTTAGAGAAAAGAAATGTATACCTCACAAAAACACTTGAGAAACTCACTAAAAGTAGTGAGATGCTCAATGTAATTTTAAAAGCTCAAAGATTTACAAATGATCGATCAGGCATAGGATAAAATCCTGTTTTTGACAACAACAAAAAAGGAAAGAAGAAAAATGGTGGAAAATCCTATTTGAAATATTTTCAGAAAACCGTTCATATGTCAAATCCTTGTGCTCACTGTAATTACTGCAACCGGAAGGGACACAAGACTTCATCTTGTTTTCATAAAAAGCATAGAAGAGATAAACTTGGTAACTATCAATGGGTACCTAAAGGAACCTATGTTCCTAAGGCCCGAACTAACCCCAAAGGACTCAAGAAAAGATGGGTACCTAAAACTTAATCTCTCCTAATTTGCAGGTGTGTTTAAGAGCATCAAGAATCAATAAGTGGTATATTGACAGTGGATGCTCTAGACACATGATGGGAGATGCAGAAAAATTTGTTGCAATGAGATCAAAAGAAGGCGGCAAAGTCACCTTTGGAGGAAATCAATCCAGGAAAATCACTGGCATTGGTGATATTGGTGCAAAGGATGGACCGCAGTTAAAGACGTTTATCTTGTGGAAGGTCTTAGCCACAACCTTCTGAGTGTGAGCCAAAGTGCTGACAAGAACAACTGGATCATCTTTGACTCAGAAGAATGTCTCATTGTCAACAAAAATGATCTCTCAATCAATAAAGGTAAACTCAAGGTATTATTCAAAGCTCCTCGTGAAGGAAATTGTTACACTTTGGATTTACCTAAAGCTAATTCTGAAAAATGTTTTGTTAGCAACTTAGATGAGAATTGGTTGTGGCATAAGCAATTAGCTCATGTCCATATGTTTCAATTGGATAAGTTGTTAAGAAAAGATTTAGTGATTGGCCTACCCAAACTTCGTTTTAAAAATGACATGATTTGTGATTCATGTGAAAGGGGTAAACAAACTAAATCATCTTTCAAAAACAAGCTTGAAATCTCGACAAACCGACCTCTTCAACTACTTCATATGGACTTAGTTGGACCCACAAGAGTAAAGAGTCTTGGTGGCAATTTATATACTCTGGTCATTGTTGATGATTTCTCTCGTTTCACCTGTACTATATTTTTATCTTCAAAGGATGAAACATTTGATCTGTTTGTTGTGTTTGCCAAAAAGGTGCAAAACGAGAAAGGTATTTGCATTTCAGCTATCCGAACAGATCATGGAGGTGAATTTGAGAATCATGCTTTCGGAGAAATCTGTGATGGTCACGGCATTGATCACAACTTCTCGGCTCCAAGGACACCGCAATAGAATGGAGTAGTTGAAAGGAAAAACGTGTGCTCACTGAAATGGCCCGTGCCATGCTGAACGAGAATCAGACGTCACAAGTCTTTTGGGCAGATGCAATGAGCATGGCCAGCTATATTTCCAACCGAGCCTTCAATCTTCCTAGTGTGCACACCTCTTCCCAAAGTTGCTACTAGTATCCCGGAAACCTGCCAGACACCATTTTGGGAAGAACGGATACTATCTTTTTCACATCAAATAAATATCGAGGGCATAAAGCCCATAAGTTGTGTTCATCACTATGGGAGGTACCATCCCAAAGCTATCCTCCCCCGAGTAAGGTATTTTAAATACGTTTCTAATAAAATTCCTAAATTATCTCTAACATGTGAAATAAAAAAAAATACATACAATAGTACCCAGACCTATATGTATATATCGAAACAAAAGACGTACTTCATATATATATATGCCCTCCTCTATATGTGCCGAGGGTCATCAAATCATGAAAGCCGAATGTTTATACATGTACAGTATAATGGAAATCAATTCAATATTCATATACATACTCAATGGTTAATCAATTCATGCAAACCGTGGCATTCAATATACTTATATAAATATTTATTCAAAAGGTATTCGATTTACAAAAAAAAAAAAAAAAAAAAACCGAGAGAAGAATTGTTTTCAAATAAAGAAAAGAGAACGTACAGAGAGGCATAGAATTCACGCACAACAAACGAGGCAAGGTATTGTTTTCAAATAATACGAAAAAGAGAAAAAGAACCAAAAAAAAGTACAGATAAAAGCGTAGAATTAACACGAAAAATGAGGTATGCATTTGATTTCACATGATAGAAAAGATGACGCACATGATATATTGTTCACGCACGAAAACCAAGGTGAGTATTTAGTTTCAAATGATAGAAGAAAGAATGTGAAGAGATATGACTATGATTCATAAAGGAATAATTTGGCGATTTATTGTTCTTAGGATTAGGATTACCTGGTCTCCGTCTTTACTAGTCAAATAAATTGCCGAGAATGAGGAAGGAGGACACGAAGCGGAGAAGAAAAATGTCGAGTGTTGTAGGTTCAGCGGCTAGACCTAATTTTTATAATTAAAACGGGGTTTTAGCTATTGGGTTGGGCTCTTTATTTATTCCCGGTAAATGAATTAAAACAGATTGTAGAGTTTTATTATTAGATATATTTTAAGTCCGATGATGAATTCAAAAATTGAAAATATAATCTGATCTAACTAATTCCTAGATTCTTGGATCTAATCTTGATTAATCTAATAATATCATTTACAAAATAATATGATTACCACAAAAACAATACAACATTATTAATTTTTAGATTTTTTTATTATTACTATTATTTTATTATTATTATTATTCTAATCTATTATTATTATCATCATCATCATTATTAATAACCAATAATAATAATATGGGGCATTACATTATTATTAATAATCAATAATAAAATCTGGGGTATTACACTAAACCTATTATAGTATAGCTCATGCGTTATGTCAGCGGTTATAAGGATAGGGGGTGATAAGGATTGTCAGGGTATTGACCTATTGCTTGGCATGTTATATATGTGATTCGTGATATGATATTTGATTTTTAAAAAAAATATTGATAGAAATTGTGATCTCGATAATTTTGTGAATTTGATATATAGTACTTTATTATCTAAAATGTTTCACTTGGCACCTCACGAGTACGTATTAGCATTTACAATGAGCTGGATTGATGGTTACAAATATTTTTTAGGTGATCATTAGTGCAAAAAAGGGCTTTAAGACTGCCTCATTTAGACCGGAGATTCGGCGCTCTGTCTTAAAGGAATGACCTAGTGGCGAGCCAGTAAATATAAAGAACTCTTTGGACCGAATCATATTTTCATCGGTCTTAAATATATATTCAGAGGACATAAAAACAACCTGTCTTAACAATGTTATGAAAAAAAATTCAAATTTCAATTACTTTCTAGAGAAATCTCATACAGCCGTACTTATATTTTCTGTGGTAAAACATAATAAAGAAAAATTTAAATATAAAAGTCTCAACGTTTTAAGACCGCACATATGTAATAGGCGGTCTTACAAGTTACTCTTTTAAGACCGGAGATATAATAAGGCCGGTCACAAAGATTTAATTAATTTTAAGAATGAACGTTTATAAGGACAGGTCTTAAAGGTTAACTTTTAAGACCGTCTTATAATTTGTCCGTTCGTAAAAAGTTAAATATTTTAATCCGGACTTAAATTGTGGCGGCCGATTACCTCGATATTGAAGAAAATTAAACAAATAATTAATTTCTTTTAAGACCAGCCTTAAATATGAACGGTCTTGGACATAGGAGATTTCTTAGACGGGGTCACCCATATCGTCGATTAAAGAAAGCCTTTTTTTGGTGGCCAAGAGTATGAAGATGCTCCGGTGGCATTGACGGGGAGCAAGTTTATGAAAAGGTGAAAAATATCAATGTCGTCTTCGGTAAGACTCGCAAAGAGTAGAAAAGAAACAAATATATGGAAAAAGAGATCGTATTCTTCGATCTTCCATATTAGCGCAATCTTGATGTGAGACACGGTATTGATGTCATGCATGTGGAGAAAACGTATGTGATAGTATTGTTGGCACGCTTCTCAACATACAAGGTAGTTCCAAGGATGGTGTGAAGGCAAGATTGGATCTCGATAGCAATGGGAATACGCGAAGAGTTACATCCAAGGCCGGATGGGAAGAGAACTTATTGTCCCCCGGCTTCTCATACTTTGTCTAAGGATGAGAAACGAAGTTTTTGTGAGTGTTTACATGGCACAAAAGTTCTCACGGGGTATTCTTCAAATTTGAAGAGGCTTGTATCGATGAAGGACTTGAAATTAGTAGGCCAAAAGTCTCATGATTGTCATGTCTTGATGCAACACTACTCCCAATAACTATTCGAGGCATCGCCGATATGATCTTCGGTCGTTTGACTAGACTTTGTGTCTTCTTCAATGCGTTTTGTAGTAAAGTTTTCGAGATTGAAAAGTTGGATGAATTGGAGAATGAAGGATATCTTATCTTGTGCCACCTTGAGAAGCTTTTTGTTCCTACCTTTTTTGACATCATGGTTCATCTAATTGTTCATCTAGCGAGGGAGATAAAGATGTGTAGCCCTATCCATTTACGGTGGATGTACCCAATTGAAAGATCTATGAAATTCCTAAAAGGGTACGTGAAGAACGCATACCGCCGTAAGCATCGATTGTTCAAAAATATGTTTCGAAGAAGCCATGGAATTTTGTCAAAATTATTTGGCCAAAGTAAGACATATTGAGCTTCCAAAACGCAAAGATGTCAAGGGGGTAGACGAGGGACTTCAATAAAGAGTGTGGATCCGATGAATTGTCACAAGTCCACTTATACATCTTGAATAATGTTGATGAAGTTCAAGCCAAAGATAGCTGAACATAAAGAAGCCGTAAGGAAAGAAAATCATCGAATGATCGAACAAAAGGTTGATTAGGGAGCATAATGAGAACTTTTGCAAACTGGTTCAAACAAAAGGTCGAGGGAGAGGAATGTGTTTCTGATACAATCAAATGGTTAGCACGTGGTCCGGAGGTTGATGTCATAAGTTGGAATTCGTATGTGATCAATGGTTATACATTTTAAACGAAGTCCCTAGATGATAGGAGCACCGTCCAGAACAGTGGTGTTATGTTAGAGGCTGAATCTATGCACTTCTCCAGTTCGAAAGACAAGAGCCCTTTATTGGCAGTCATGCCATATTATGGGGTTATTGAAGAGATTTGGGAGGTGGACTATGTGAAAATTAGATTTCCCATTTTCAAATGCAAGTGGGTCAATGTCAATAATGGTGTTCGGATCGATCGGCTAGGATTTACATTAGTCGATGTCCATGGTAGAAGTTTTGGAGATGAACCTTTTATTATGGCGGAGACCTGTGCAAAACAAGTATTCTATATCACCGATCAAGAAAATAAAATGTGGTGTGTAGCTCCCCAAGGAAAGAGGGTCATTGATATTGATGAGGAAATGAATTCGAATTATGGTATTCCTAAGAGTACTCCTTTTTCAAGGGGTCTAGGACATAAATGAAGAAGATGAAGCAGATAATGAACCCGCATAAGAAGTGATCATCAAGAAGGGATATGGGAAGATATCACTTTATAAAAGAGTCAATTCATAAGGTAATATTCATATGCAAATTTCTTTGAAAACTTTAAGGTTTTAACTATATTATATTGCTTCTATGTTCATAAACAATGTCACTGATTATGAAGTTTGTTCTTGTTTTATTTATGTGGCAGGATCCGATCCAAAGGGGCATGTACATAAAAGAGGATGTTACTTTGTTTGGTGGGAATCAGATGAAAGCATGGTGAATATTATTTTGGGCATGTGTGTTGTATTTGTAACTTATTGTATTTGTAAGTAAGTTATCTTATTGTATGAATTAATTTGGGTGTTGTAGTCATAGTATAATCATTAATTAAGAGGCCAAATAACACATGGTGAATAATATTTGTATTCTTTTTCCAATTCAATTTATTCAAATAATTTACAGCTTAAAGTATCGACTTTTATGTGCTGGATTGGGTGGTGGATTTGTGTGTAATACAATCAGGAAGAAAGCAGGGGAAAAATTCGGGAAAATTTACACCGCAAATAAATGCGCCGATCTTAAATGGTGAGTTTTTAAGACCGGATGTATTTATATGTCCGTCTTAAAGGTCGAGGTAACACATTTCATAATAAGCGCTAGGTCTTAAAAGTCGATCTTTTTAAGACCGGTAAATTTATACATGCGGTCTAAAATAAAATTTTTAAGACCGCATTTATTTATCATCCAGTCTTGAAAGTCAATCTTTTAAGACCGCGTATAATTAGTCGAGTCTTAGAAGCCACTAAGTTTAAGGCGTATTTATTTTTGTCCGGTCTTAAAATTCTATCTTTTTAGAGCGGCCTAATTATTAGCCTAGGTCTTAAAAGTTGAGTTTTAGAACCGAACAAAAAGTATTTGAGGTTTATTTTAGTACAACTTTTAAGACCCAATGTTTTAAATGTCCGGTCTAAAATATTTTCTTTAAGACAGTCGTAGTCCGGTCTTAAATGTAGACTTTTAATACCTACCGAACAAGACCGGTCGGTCCGGGTCCTACGATGCCTCTTTTGTCCGGTCTTAAAAGCCTTTTTTGCACTAGTGGATAGTTCTCTTGTGGGTCAATCAGGGAAGGCTTCGGAAGCTTAAGTTACTTTTGCTAACGGCAGTGCTTCCACCTTTTTGGTACATGTTGAATTATTATATATTGCCACGTCATTAAGGCTCACTTGGCAAATTCTAGTATATTTTTTGATGTTCTGGCAAATTCTAAAGCAATATTTAGTTTTAAAATATGGGTCTATTTAAATCCAAAACTTAACTGTGTGCATAAAACATTTTAATAAATAGTTTAATCAAGTTAATAACTAATAAATTGTCCTTTAAAATGGAGGATGGTACACCGTAGATGTAGAACCTAAAGATGGGAAGGAGGAAATATCCCCAAAATTCACATCTTACCGAGCCTCCCTAATAGGATTCAATGGAGTGGCTCACAGCAATCACACTATGGCAGAGGAAGATTTATTCACTGATGACACATAAATATCATGGAAAATTCCTGAGGAGTATGAGGTGATAAAAAACCTCCTGGAGTTATACCCAGTGGCGCCATGCAGAAGAAGAATATAACGAATGGTGTGAACCACGGAACTACGCACTAATCCTAACGGTGCTTGGAAAGAGATTCAATCTCTACATACTAAAAGATTTTCTGAAAAACTTATGGGGGTTCTCAAGCTTTGAGCTCATTGACCTCCCCAATAACTACCTTGTTGTACATTTTCAAGATCAAGATCTATGGCGATCTCATTATCGAAAAGTGCTATATGATGGTCCCTGGGTGATAAGGCAGCATTCTATCCTTGTTCAACGATGGACTCCTTATTTTAACCCCTACCAAAATCCTCTAGGCAGAGTGGCAACGTGGGTTCGTATTCCAAATGTTCCAATACTTTTGCTACAACAAGCACTTTATCTCGAGAATAGGTGACGGGATAGGAAGAACTCTCAAAGTGGATATGAATACACTCCATGATTTCCAATCTGCAACACCAAAAATCGGAAGAGGAAATTTGTGAGATTATGTGTAGAACTAAATCTCCAAAAAAAAAATGGTGCCAAAAGTCATTGCAACATTTGGATCAATTTTCAATGTTGAGTACGAAGGTCTAAACCTCATTTGTTCAAATTTTAGGCTAGTTGTATGTAATTTCCTTATGTTTCAAAGTTTATATTTAACCTCTTTAATTTGATGTTTTCATTTCCAACATTAAACCTTTTCCGTTAATTTTAACATAAAATTACTAATAAAATTTTCCACATCATATTAATGAGGATGACGAGGCATCTAACATGGATTAAAAACTTTAAGCCATAATATGTAAAGCCTCATAAACTTTAGGACATTTGTATATAACACCACAACATCTCAAAATTTAAATTCTGTCTAATGTCATCCTCATTAATCTAATGTGCTAATTTGTGTTGATAAGTTAAGGGTAATACTAATGGTATGAGATTTAATATCAAAAATTTAAATTTTATTGAAGTGATTTTTGCTAGGGTGATAAAAGTTAGATTTAAACTTTGATTCGTCATAAGAATTATACGCAATTGACTTGAAGTTTATAAAGAGTTTCTATATCTTGGTCATTTTTTATGAAAAGTTTAAATAAGTTGGGTCGGGTCCAACTCATGATTAAATCAACTTCTTAGCAGTTTCACTTGCTTTATTGAATGCTTATTAGGTGTTAGTATAATGGAAACCACACGTTTTCTTGAATTTAATTTCATTTTAGGAAGATGAGATAGAAAAATTGGATTTTAGGACTGTTGGTACATAAGTAGTGTTGGTAGGACTAATTGGATGGGAGTAAAAGAAGAGGAGATAAAGAAGAAAGTAGTGAGGCTTAATTCACTCGATGCAAGTTTGATTGATGGGCAAATTTCCCGCAGTATATAACAAAAATCCTTGGATATGTATTGCTCTCCAACAGTCAAGCCAAGATAATAAGGATTTTTACAAAGTAATAGTTTGACTTTATCATTATGTACCCAAAGATAAAGGCAATGAATTTAATCCTTTTTTGCATGTGTTGATTTAGTTCTTTTTTGCATGTGTTGTGTGATATGAGGTGATATATCCAGATGAAGTGATGGTATGTTGTATTTATAGACCATGAAATGATGCCTCTTGAAGCAATAAATTTTTCAATTAAAAGTTATAACCATATCTTATATTCATGAACCAATACAACTTAAATAACTAATGGTTATTTAAACAAACGTTTCATGAAGAGTTATACTTTTATAATATATAGAGTTTCCTTATAAAAAACAACACAATAATTTCACAAACTGGTGGTTATCATACCTTTAAATATTATAATCTTTTACATGCCTTCAGGAATTAAAGAGCGTGCTTTTAGCGAGTTTTAGTGTTATAACTCTTTACACAATACTTTAAATTCTTTAATTGAGAAGAACATGACTTTAAAAAAAAAACACATCTCTTCATTTTTAAATATTTTAACAAGTAGTCTAACATTCTGAAGGTATGATTTCACTGTTATCTTTCACAATGTTACATTTTGAAATTTTAAAAAAATTAACTCATGTTCCAAATTTTAATGTAACATGATTTTTATTTTTTTTCATACAAAAAGTAAAGAAATTATTTAGCCATTATGTCTAGGTAGGGATTTTCATAGTTTTTTTACCTGTTTTTTTTTTTTTTTTTTTTTTTTGACATGAGGATTTCATAGTTATTTAATTGGTGCAAAATTATGTGCTCACAGTTTTTTTTTTCCTTTACTAGTATTAGTCTTTGTCATCTGCAAAATTAAAAATGGACAATTTGACAATCTCCAACAAACTCATAATATTTTTTGTCCAGCACACTCATAATTAATTAATTATTTAAATTCAGTACAAATCATACATATAATAATTTCATCACAATCAACAACTATAAACAATCTAATAAACCCATCCATTATTTATTACATAATTGGGTTAATCATTAGTCCTCAAGTTTCATTCCATTTGAAATATTAATCCCTATAATTAAGTCAAACTTGGATAATTTTTGTTTTTGTGGGACCAAAACTCAAATTTTGAAAATTGAGGGATTATTAAAATCAAAATGAGAGGAAATTTGAGTTTTTATTTCATTTTATTAAATATCTTTATGACTGGCAAACATATTTAGGTATTAAATGGATAGTAATTAACTAATTAATTAACTAATTAAATGGCCATAAAGTCTAGCTCCTATGCCACGTCCGTTGAAGTTACCTCGTTGAACAACAGGGCCTTGAATGGTTTGGGTACCCCTCTGCATATAATATGGGTTTGGACCCACTTGAACCCATGTCCCAGAACCGTGGGTCCGGTTCACACTATACGGTCTATTACAGCGCATTTGATGTTGAACCGGGTGAGAGTAACCATTCCCTCCCACATCCCCTGCATGCATCAACTTGCATTCAATGTCAAGGGCTCAAATATAATGGACCATTTTTTTAATAATTTAATTTTATGACTCATTATAGCCCGCTTGGTTCAAATAAAGAGTTTGAAAGAAATGGAAAATATTTTGACATATAAGTGGTTGATTTGTATTGTAAAAGAAAATGGGTTGATAAATGAGTCAAATGACATTTTTGCGTGTGTCTTAAACATTTATGTCATATCCACGGTCACATCTAAGGCTTTTTGTGTCTTTAGCTCATTTTCCTTGACATTGGAAAATTGATTCCCACCATTTTTTGTTGAAACCCCTTTTCATTAATTATGCAGATGAAATTTGATTCCAACGGGAAACTATTTTCAGCTGGAAAAATGTGAGCCAAACCTGAGGGGGGAATTTGGTTTTATATTTTTAATTTCATCCTTATTAACAAGGTTAATTAATATTGGAGTTTCTCAAAGTACTAACACATTAAATTGTTAAACAAGACAAGGGTAAAATTGAAAGAAAAAAAAAGGAACTTTCTAGATATAGGAGTAAAATAATTATTTTATAAAGATAAATAAAATTAGTTAAGCTAGTTATTTGTTGTATGTTGACTTTTATGTAATACTCTCTTTAATCATTTACACTAATTACCCTCTTCAATAAAAATTTCTTGTGCAATCTATATGTATATATAGTTTCAGAAAAATTATAAATTCTGAAAATAAAATGGATTGAAATACATATAATTACCAAAGTAAACCCTTCAACTAACTCATATATTTAGTATTGGAGGGAAAAATTAGCATATAGAAGATCGATTATATGTGTTTTAGACACACACAACTTTTAGAGAGTGCCCTATATCAGAATCAAAGAAAGCATCATGTTATTAATCTAAAGTAGGTTTATATATTACAAAATGATGGGTCTTGTATTTTAGACCGAAGAAGAGTAATGTATGTACTTAAAAAATATGATCACTCGGCCTTCACTAACAAATGCTTGACACACACACACACACACAATGTTCTTACAGCAATGAACTTTATGCTAAAACAACTCATGGAATAAATGCAAATCAATTTTCCTTGCTGATAAAAGTCCTATATTATTGGACCACTTTGATCCAATTACATGTATAAACAACAGTATATTAATTAATTTAGACCATCCTTTATGAATGCCTTTACATTATTCTCTCCTTATACGTGGTACATATATATTAATCATTTCATTCTATATATATAACCATAGGTGTGAAAAATGTCAAATATCTGAAAAAATTTCAGCAAGGTGAGTGAATGAAATTTCAGGAACAACAATTATATAAGGACCTAAGGTCCGGTCCGACTGGAAATATTCAGAGGTAAATGGTGTTGAGTTCAAAATGTATGGTGGGGGTCTGGAGAAGCATGGCACCGCTAATCTTTCATGTACAAAGAGTGAGATAATCACACTAGAGAAGTATGGCTAAGGGATTTTGCTGTCAGCTTTCTCTCTCTACTGCATTTCGTGTTTGAGTTATATTGAATATTAGAGTTTAATAGGTTGGGTGGTCTAATAAGTTTATAGGCCGTATGGTTTACGTGAGTCAATCAAATGGTTTGGGTATTTGAATAAATAAGATAATGAGTTGGTTGAGTTGGGTCTTATCTTATTCACCCATTTAATTACAATTATGGAAAATAAATTAATCCTTAATTCCTCGGGCCATAAAATATTGATTCCATAATTTTTAGGCCTAAATTATTTCTTATTTGAATTTACTCTTTTTCCTAAAATAAATTAATTAAGGAAAAAATATGTCTTAATTTCCAATAATCAACATTATAACTATTACTAGCCAAATTTCATAATTAATCTTCATATATTATTCAAACTTTAAAATCCCAAAATTTGGGACGTTACGAGAAAAAGTAGAAGCATAATATAATTATCATTACTTATAATGATAATTCATATTACAAAAATAATTCAATGTTAAAATAAATAAATAATAAATATTACAAAAAATAAAAAGTAACAAATAATAAATAAATGAAAGAGAAGTAAAATAGTGGGAAGAATAATACAGATCAAATAAAAAAAGAGAAGAGAAAATAAGAAACAACTAAAAGAAAAAAAAAGGAAAAAAGAAAAACCAAGTCTATTTAAATATTTTAATATAAAAAATTCTAAATGACGGTAATAAACAATGAGGATATGAAAACAAAATAGCGCATCTA
Source organism: Acacia acuminata (assembly GCA_019022655.1). Classification (NCBI taxonomy): domain Eukaryota; kingdom Viridiplantae; phylum Streptophyta; class Magnoliopsida; order Fabales; family Fabaceae; genus Acacia; species Acacia acuminata. The sequence continues at coordinate 1,287,101 of JAFJYI010000182.1, forward strand.
TATCAAATAATTTAAATACAACGAATACATTGGCTCAAATAATTTGAATAGCACAAAAATGTTATCCAAACAAATACACAATAAATGATAAGTCAAACATGACAACAAAATAGCTCATCCGAATCAAATAATTTAAATACCGCAAACAAATTTAGAAAATTATTTAAACAGCACAAACATATACATTTATCGAAATTCCATTTAGTTAAAAAAGTTATGGAAAAATAAGATAATATCAAATTAGGAATGGTCAATTAGCATGACCAGAAAAACAATCAAATAAAAACAAATGAGAAGAGAGACATGGAAGAAGTAGAAGAATAATATAATTATTGTTTCTTATAATGATAATTCATACATATTACAAAAATAATTAAATATTAAATATTAAGAAAAGTAAATAATAAATATTACAATAAATAAACAGGAGCAAATAAGGAATAAATGAAAGAGAAGCAAAACAGTGGGAAGAATAATAATAGTCAAATACAAAACCAAATAAGAAAGAGAAGAGAAAATAAGAAAAAGCTAAAGGAAAAAACAATAAGAAAAACGAAGTCCATTTAAATATTTTAATACAAAAAATTCTGAATGATGTGATAAACAGTGAGATATAAAAACAAAATAGCGCATCTATCTAGGCTTTTTCCCTATTTGCCACTTTTTAAATAATTAATTGTCATTTTGCTTTTGCTTTCAAATTATTTCCCAATGTGCCACTATTTAGTCGACTAAACCAAGGTTTAGTCGACTAAACGCTGGGGCGCTGATTTTTTTGATCCCTTTGATTTAGTCGACTAAACCAAGTAGCTTAGTTGACTAAATAGCGACGAGGGGAGTTTTTTTAAAATCCTAATCGCGGCATTTGGAACCCTAATCCACCACAAAACCTCCCAAAACCTCTCCCCCTTTTTTTCACCAAATCCTTACATGAATCCGTTCGTGGGTAGCGAAGGAAACTTCATTCTAGCATCATTTGCATCGATTTCAATATGTTCTCATCTCCATTTCGAATTTCCGCCGTTGTTCTTTCGTTTATGCGGGGCTTTTACCTTTTCTTCGTCCGATTATTTATTTATTAATATTATTAATATTTTAGTATAAATTATAGGGTTAAACGTGAAACTCTTTATCATGTTCATGCATGTATAACACGCTCGATAATATTGTGGGACTGTTAGATAATCAACTCCTTTGTCATAGGATCCTATTGGCGTGTGGAGCTATAAAACAACCATAAAATTAATTTTTTTTTATTAAGTTTTTATATTGAGGATTTTTCTCATTTACGATTTTTAGTTATGTCCACAATCCTCACTCAACTTTGGAACCTTGTAAAACTCATTTTTATTTTTAATTATTTGTCTACCTTATATTTTGGGGTTATTTTTTTTGTCTTCTTTTTTCATTTTATTCTCATAATCTCATATAGACCGTTAGATTAAAACAATATATTATTGATTCAATCTTTTATAAAATTATTTCTATAAACATAAATAAGTAAAATTAAACTCTTAAAATTTGATCTATACCCTTCATAAGGGTTTAGGTGCAAAAATGCACATGTAATTTATCTCTAGGAGCATCCAGCACCATAAGTTTTTTTTGGGTGCAAAAATACTCACGAAATCTTAAAATAGGTGCAAAAATACCATCACCGTCAGATTCCTTTAACTTCTGTTAACTGCAATGGGAAAATACCAAAATGCCCCTACACTAAAACAAAGTGAGTTCAATCTTCTCTTTTTCCTGGGTAGCAACGTCAGAACAAACAGAGTGAGTTCAATCTTCTCTTTTTCCTGGGTAGCAACGTCAGAACAAACAGAGCAACACCAAACGAACGGTTACGGGGTTCAATGTAGAGCAACCCAGAAACCACATAGATCAATGAACAAGAAGGTGATTAGAAACCATAAACCCTAACAAACAAGCTCCATGACATGTAAAGAAGCCTTCAACAACTCTAAAGCAAGCTCCACAATCACCGTCACGCACAAGCAACAAGGGCATATGCATTTCAACAACAATCTGCATATTAATCATAAACCCAAATCTATCATCAATACCAGCTATTAAGATACACGATTTTCAGATTTAGATTGAAACCCAGGAGAAGTTACAGCCACGCACAACAAGAAATCACAGAGAAAATCACAAATTGAAGTCGAAAGTGGTGCAATCGGCGATACTCAAATGACAAACGAGAGTGAATCAGAGAAGAGAGAGAGAGTGTGTAGTGCATCCGATGATCCAGACGATAAGGCCGACGACGGAGAGGAGAAGAGAGGAAGGCGAAAAAAATGAATCAGTCGCTGACGGCATCTCTTGGATCTTCCCTTCCAAATTCATCATCGACAATCATCAACCAGAATCAGGTACAAAAAAATGACCTAAATCTTTGTTCATCTTCTTCATGAATCAGTCGTTGATTTTGACCAGGAAAAAAAATCAGTCACTAGCGGCATCTCATGGGTCTTCAACTGTACTCGCTTTTAACTTGGCCTTTATTTGATTCCTGATCTGTCGAGTTGCGAGAGATGCCTAGAACCTCATAGGAATCCCAACAAGGCTGCTTCCCAGAATCAAAATAGAGCATCGGAGATAGAGATCTCTTATCAGGCATGGTTCAGTGCACCACCATCGCCTCTGGTAGAGGTTCTCGCCGTCGCCGCCGCCTTCTTCATCATCGAGGTCACCGCCGGTGAGAAGCAAATGGTGCGAGGTGAAAGGAAGGGGAAGATGGAAGAGAGACGAAAGAGAGGTAGAGGGGTAGGGAGGGAAAATAGAAAATTTTATAATAATGTTAACATTTTTTATTTTTTTTAATATGGTGGGCCTCAGGGAAAACTAACAGACCTTAACGGAATGAAACGGTGATGGTATTTTTGCACCCATTTTGAGATTTCATGAGTATTTTTGCACCCAAAAAAAACTCATGGTGCTAGATGCTCCTAGAGACAAATTACATGTGCATTTTTACACCTTCACCCCTTCATAATTGCAATCTGTAATAAATAAAGAAATTTTAAATTATAAAATATTATAATAATAATTTTATAAAATATTAAATCTAAAATATACATTTCATTATCTAAGGATGGAGATGAGATGATGATATAAAAGAGGGTAATGAGGATATCATTTTCCTATATTTTGATATAGTAACTTTTTTTATCCTCTATAATCTCATATAGGATATCATTTTCCTATATTTTGATATATTATGAGTAACGTATGAATGCTTGCCGGAGGTAGGTTGAGTACCTCAAGAAGTTGTTGTTGATGAGTTTGAAAATGAAGACATCATTAGGGATTTTCATATCTATTTTAAATCGTATTTTAACTAATCAATTTGATATTTTGAATGTAATCAATATAAATTATAAATTTTGAAAAATATTTCTTCATATTCAGGTTTAAGAAACCATAAAATTAATTTTTTTATTAAGATTTTATATTGGTGATTTTTCTGTTAGGATTCTTAGTCATGTCCTCGATCCTCACTGATCTTGGGTGAACTTTGATTTTAAATATAAAACTCATTTTTACTTTTAATTAATTTGTCTACCTTCTAGGGAAATGGGGGTTCGCATAAACAAAAGAACAACAGGGGAAATTCAAAATGGAGATGAGTTAATATCGAAATCGACGCAAATGATGCTAGAATGAAGTTTCCTTCGCTACCCACGAACGGATTGATAAGTATTTAGTGAAAAAACAGAGGGGAGAGGTTTGGGGAGGTTTTGTGGTGGATTAGGGTTCCAAATGCCGCGATTAGGGTTTTAAAAAAACTCCCTTGTCGCTATTTAGTCGACTAAGCCACTTGGTTTAGTCGAGTAAATCATGGGGCAATCAAGAAAATCGGCGCCCCACGCGTTTTAGTCGACTAAATAGTGGCACATTGGAAAATAATTTGAAAAGCGTGGCAAAATAGTAATTAATTATTTAAAAAGTGGTCAATAGGGAAAAAAATCCCATCTATCTAAAATAATTTAAATACAACAAACATACTATCTCAAATAATTTAGATAGCAAAAAAATGTTATCTAATCAAATACACAACAAATAATAAGTCATGACAACAAAATAGCTCATCTAAATCAAATAATTAAATAACGCAAACAAATTAACTCAAACTATTTAAACAGCACAAACATATCAAGCAACTTAAAATACTCAAAATACCATCAAGTTAAAAATTATGAAAAAATAAGATAATACCAATTAGGAGTAGTGAATTAGCATGAGTAGAAAAACAATCAAATACAAACAAATGAGAAGACAGACATGGAAAAATTAAAATGTAGAGGAATAATATAATTATCGTTACTTATAATGGCAATTCATACATATTACAAAAATAATTAAATATTAAATGTTATAAAAATAATAAATAACTAAATAAACCATAACAAATAATCAATAAATGAAAGAGAAGTAAAATAATGGGAATAATAATAATAATAACCAAATACAAATTAAATAAGAAAGAGAAGAAAAAATAAGAAAAAGCAAAAAGAAAAAACGAAGTCCATTTAAATATTTTAATATAAACAATAAATAATGAGTATATAAAAGCGCATCTATATAAAATAATTTAAATACAATAAATATAGTGGCTCAAATAATTCAAATAGCACAAAAATGTTATCAAATCAAATACACAACAAATAATAAGTTAAATATGACAACAAAATGGTTCATTTAAATCAAATAATTTAAAAACCGCAAAGAAATTAGCTCAAACTATTTAAACAGCACAAGTCACAAACACATCAAGCAACAAACAATAAGAAAAACAAAGTTCATTTAAATATTTTAATACTACTATAAACAATGAGATATGAAAATAAAATAGCACATCTAGATCAAATAATTTAAATATATACTGGCTCAAATAATTAAATAGCACAAAAATGTTATCTAATCAAATACACAACAAATAATAAGTCAAAGATTGACAACAAAATAGCTCATCTAAATCAAATAATTTAAATAACACAAACAAATTAACTCATACTATTTAAACAGTACAAACATATCAAGCAAATTAAAATACTCAAAATTCCATTAAGTTAAAAAGATATGGAAAAATAAATGGTGAATTAGCATGACGAGAAAAACAATCAAATAAAAACAAATGAGAAGAGAGACATGGAAAGAGTAGAAGAATAATATAATTACCGTTACATAATTCATACATATAACAAAAATAATTAAATATTAAATGTTAAAAGAAATAAATAAATAAATATTACAATAAATAAATAAATAAACACTAACAAATAGTAAATAATGCACGAGAAGTGAAATAGTGGGAAGAAGAATAACGAGACAAATACAAATCAGATAAGAAAGAGAAGAGAAAATAAGAAAAAGCCAAAAAAAAAAAAATAACAATAAGAAAAACGAAGTCCATTTAAATATTTTAATATAAACAACTCTAAATGACCATGATAAAGAATGAGATATGAAAACAAAATAGCACAGATCAAATAATTTTAATACAACAAAAATACTGGCTCAAATAATTTAAATAGCACAAAAATGTTATCTAATCAAATACATAACAAATAATAAGTCAAACAGAACAACAAATTAGCGCATCAAAATCAAATAATTTAAAGACGACAAGCATATTGGCAGAAATAATTTAAACATCACAAAAATGTTATTTAATCAAATGCACAACATATAATAAGTATGACAACAAAATAGCTCATCTAAATTAAATAACTTAAATACCACCGCAAACAAATTAACTCAAACCATTTAAAGAGCACAAACATATCAAGCATCTTAAACTCAAAATTCCATTAAGTTAAAAAGTTATGAAAAAATAAGATAATATCAAATTAGGAACGATGAATTAAGATGACCAAAAAAAATATAAATAAATGAGAAGAAAGGCATGAAAAAAGTTGAAGAATAATATAATTATTGTTACATATATATAAAGATAATTCATAAATATTACAAAAATAATTAAATATTAGAATAATTAATTAATTAATAAATAGTAATAAATAATAAATAAATGAAAGAGAAGGAAAATCAAATATTAAATACCATAAGAAAGAGAAGAGAAAATAAGAAAAAAGTCAACCAAAAAAAAAAAAACAGAAAAAGGAAGTCCATTTAAATATTTTAATATAAACAACTCTAAATGAAATAACTGTGATAAGCAATGAGTATATGGAAAAAACGCATATAAATTAATAATTTAAATACAACATATTGGCTCAAATAATTAAAATAGCACAAAAATGTTATCTAACGCAAATAATTATAAATACCGCAAACAAATGAACTCAAATTATTTAAACAGCACAAACATATAAATTTCTCGAAATTCCATTAAGCTAAAAAGTTATGGAAAAAGCCAACAGAAAAACAATCAGAAAAATGAAGTCTATTTAAATATTTTAATATAAACAACTCTAAATGACTATGATAAACAATGAGTTTATGAAAACAAAATAGCATCTATATCAAATAATTTAAGTACAACAAACATATTAGTTCAAATAATTTAAATAGCTCATAAAATTTATCTAATTAAATATGAACACAATAAATAATAAGTCAAATATGACAACAAATTATCAGGACCCTAAAAAGAATAAAATAAAAGTCAAATTTTTCGGCCTTCCAGATAGAAATAAGATGAAAGTGAAATCAAATAATTTAAGTAATGTTTTCTGACAAACCATATTAACTCAAATGATTTAAATAACACAAACATATTAAACAACTTAAATTACTCGATATTCCCATTAAGTTAAAAAGTTATGGAAACATAAGAAAATATCAAATGAGGAATGGTGAATTATCAGGACCCTAAAAAGAATAAAATAAAAGTCAAATTTTTCGGCCTTCCAAATAGAAATAAGATGAAAGTGAATCTATTCAAAACAATCCAGCATGTAAAAGTAATGTTTTCTGACAATCACATTTGCACAAGGGCTAACTAACAACAAAACAACACTCCACATGTTCAAATCAGTATCGTCAAGTGGAATCAATGAGCTGCAAGAGATAAAGTGCGTACATCTAATAAACATGTCAAATGTTGATTGAGGAACATGACAAACTGATTATAAGGAACAGTATAAGTTCTGTAGTTTTTTAAGTACCTTAGAATTAAATAATCAAACATCAAAATAAAATTATGGTAAGATATAGGAAGTTATGATTGGGAACATATTTGAATTGATTCGTTAACCAAGTCCAACCAACATGACCAAGTATCTAGTTTGACCAATTTAGTGATATTCGAAGGTGGAACATTTTTGAATTGATTCGTAAAAGTCCAACCAACAGTTAAGTCATATTTCTTGTTTTTTTTTTTTTAAACCCGGAAAGTTAAATCATATTTCTAAACTTAAGAGAACTGAAAGTAGTAGCCATTAACATATACAACTGGCTACCCCTTGCTGGGCTCATATTTCTAAACTAACTTTTATGCATATGTATATGTACATTTTCTATTTGTGCAAAAGCTGGCCATTTGGGTTAGTGATATCTATCTGACTTTTGTAAAAATAAGATGTGAAAAAAATTAGATTATAAATGTAATTTATGTTTGAATTGACAAGTAGTAAAAGTGATTTTTCCAAACGGATACGTGTTTAAGTTAGCAGTTGAAAAGTCATTTGAAATAGAAAATGACTAAAAAGGGTATAAATCTTATTGAATACTACATACATACATAACATACATACATACATATTAGTTGTATATATTGTGATAATTGAAGATAAAAATTTAAATTGATGTAAAAAAATTAATTTAATAAATAAAAAGGGCATGCATCATTTGTGGAATGTCAACTTAAAATATAAGTTTTAAATTAAGTTTAGGAAATAAAATAATAATCAATAAATAATCAATTATTATTATTATATAATATTTTTACAATAAGACCCTTCCTTTTGCAGCACAGCCACGACACCTAGGGAAAATCCTTTTCAAAGCCCATATTACCAAGAAAATTCTAAAAAAGGCCCCAAGATTCTGAAAATTCCAGAAAATGCCCTTCAGAATTTATGAAGTTGTTAATCGGCGGATATAGTTGTTAGCGGAATCGATATAGTTGTTATCGGGGCGATTTAGTTGTAAAAAAAAAAATTAACAACTAAATCGGCCCGTTAACAACTATATCGATCCCCTAATAACTATATCAGCCCCGTTAACAACTCACGTTGGGCTTTTTGAAATTTTCATAATCTTGGGGCCTTTTCTAAAATTTTTTTTAGGATTTTTTTGGTAATATGGGCCTTAAAAAGGATTTTCCCTTAAATTTAACAGAAAATTGGTCCCACAAATAAAGAAAAAAATATAAGAGCTAAAAAGCAAGATCACACCGACTTTCTTGACTTCCATGATTATCCAACGCAATGGTCCACCGCTTGGTCTCATAGCTTTTTTTTCAATGGGTTTTTTTTTTTCAGATGCCCAGTAGTAAAAAACTACCTCAAACACGTCAGTGCGGACTTTTTTTCTACTGCTAACGCCACCGACCCTTTTTTTCTCTCCAAACAGTTCCTTATATGCATAAGACGTGTGTGTACACATAAGAATATACTTATATCAAATTTCTTATATAAATTATATCAAGTTTTTGAATCACACATGACCATGTGTTTGTTTTTTATATGAGTTTATAGTTATATGACAATAATTCAAAAATAGGACATACATACCTATGATTAGAGAACTTGATGGAATGAATATAAACAACTTAACATAAGTATTCCTCCACACCCCACATATATTGTAAAACTATAAAGTTTAAAATTAATTATGTAAACCATATAAATATGATATTACACATCACCTTTTTATTTTATTAAATTGTTAAATATTTTTTAATTTTCTAAAACTATATTTTTGCAGACCTAGGATAACATTTTTGGTAAATTGAAGACTTAGTAACCTCTCATCTTCTTTTCTTTAAATTTTTATTGGGAATAAAACGATACCTAATACAATAAATATAAAGATATTTAAATTCATCTTAAAATTTTAATTTCTTTAAAAAATATTCTATAACATTTAGTATGAAAAAATAAAGTATATTTAATTAATTATGAATATAATTCGACCACGATACTCCTTATGACTTTTAGGATTCAATAGCGAGTCTAAATTTTAAATCGTTCAAGGGAAGAGACCCCACTTTGGAGTTGGAAGGAAAACCAATGATTAATTCGGCGAAAATGCCACGTGAACAAAAATAATGAAAACAATGTAACGTGCCAAACCACGTGAAGGCAGAAAAAGTGGACGCGGTGAAACGTTCTTATCACATTTATGAGCGGACCCAGCTAAGTTATTATTGCTGGCAAGCCGGTAAGACATTTTTTCAAAGTTCGATAGACAATACGAAAACTAAGGAAGGAGAGGCAACTACGTAAAGTACAATTACGAAGCCAAACGACTTTATTAATTATAGTGGGTCTGTTTGAATTAGTTGTGATAGTAATGATTTATTTTTATTTGACTTTCACAAAATTAAGATAGAAAAAAAAAATTAAGTTGTGTTCAAAAAAAAAAAAAAAAAAAAAAAGAAAAAAAGAAGAAGAAGAAGAAGAGAAAATTGTGGGAGCATAGAAAAATCTTCGCAGCAGAGAAAATGGGGGAGCAGTCCATAAGGTGATATGAGGATGAGGTCATGCGTTTTTGGAAACAATCTTCTGCATATGTAAAAAAAAGATACTATAGATCAGACAAGGGTTCCTGATTTCTATATTGTTTTGTCTGTTATTTGACAAAGATATCTGCAGAAGATTGAAAACCCTAAATGTTGGGGTGCATATTGTGGCCAAATTTAAAATAATAAAATTGTCATCAACATGCATTTTTATTTTTTACATCTAAATGCCTCGTTTGATACATAATTGAATTTAAAGTATAAAGAGCCCAACCACAAAACGAAGATTACACAGCTACATAGAAAAGAAAATTACATCAAATAGGAAATTAATCCCAAACCCTATTGATCCACCCAAGTGAAATGATCTTAATTTCGTGATAGATTTCTTTCAAATTTTTTTTTTTATATATTATGTCCGTATTGTATTTCAAGTATTTTTATTTATGATATAATATTTTTTATTTCCCCCGTCGTTAAAATTCCCGGGTCCGCCGGTTCGTTGTAGAATATAAGTATCTAGCCCAATGAGGTTAGGCGATGTTAATATAGGATCGATGAGTTCTCCACGTACGCTTATAAGTAAACACTGAAGCGAGAGAAGATTACCCACCGATATCTACGAGAGAAGATACAGAACAGCAGATGCATCTCGAGATCACTGTGCTACACGGTGGTGGCTTTTCGCCAATGGGGTGATGTGTGTGCACAGTGAGGCTGAATCGTAAATAATCAATAGAGAATGTAGAGAGTGCACCTGGTGGGTAACCTTCTATTTATAGGGATTACCTAGGATTCCTCTCTTTGCCGTTGTGCCTCCATTATTCAGGTAGAGTGCGCCTCCCACGTTCTGCAAATGCCTGCTCCACTACCTGTACGGTTCTGAATCACAAATATGATGAGGGAACACCTCAACCCATACCTGGATAGAGTGGATCCTGTGGCAAATATCCTTACTGGGCCATATACCCACTAGGCCCGATATATGGGTCTATAATAAGTTTTAAATATAATTTATTTTTGGATTGACAGTAACAGAAGTAACTTCTTTGGATATATATTTAAGTTAGGGGTTAAAAAGTGAATTAAAATATATAGATATTATTGAATGAATAGCAGTATATGTATTAATATGAGTCGGTGGAGTGAAGGCAGAAAAACTGCCCCCGTTAAAACGTTCTTATCACATTTATGAGCGGACCCGGCTAAGTTATTGTTGCGGGCAAGCCGGTAAGATTTTTTCTCAATGTTCGACAAGACAGTACGAAAACTATGAAATGAGAGGCAACTACCAAAAAGTAGACAAACTACAATTACGAAGCCAAATGACTTTATTAATTATGGTGGGCCCATTATAGAAAATAACTAAAAAACTCGGATATTATTGAATGCTATATGTATTAATATTAGTTATATATTATGATAATTGAAAATAAAAATTTATATCTACATTTAAATTTGAAAAAAATTAAATTATTATTTAAAGAAATTAATAAAAATAAAATTCTTAATTAAATATATTTAATGAATAAAATGAATAAAATATATATTTTTAAATAATGTTAACTGTATTTTAATATTGATGAACTAATTATTTATTTTTATTTTATTATGAATTAACTATATTTATATTTATTTCCTTGTTTATATTTTAAATAACGATGATGAGAGATAGGGTCCGAGACATGAAAGGGTTATTTGTATTTTTGCCCAAAGTTTTAATCCAATTGCAACAAGGGGTAGAAGCGGGAATGAGCATTGATAATCCACTTGCCTAAGGGCCCGTTTGATTCAAGTAAAATTGGGAGAAGGAAGCAGAAAAGGAAAATGCCGATTTTTTGTTAAACATGCTTGTTTGGTTTGCATTTTCACACGAAAAGGTTTTCCGACAATTGTCTATTTTCCCTTAAACATGAAAAAATCGGTTCCACCTATGTTGCTAGGAACCCATTTTCTAGCCGATGGAGAAGACCAACCAACCCTTTTAGTGCAACACCTTGTGCACCGTTGATGACAACGGCAAGATCGATAATGCCTTTTCCGACTATGCTGAGATAATGAACGGAGAAGACACGTTTTTCTTGGACTCTGATAGAGGTGATTTTCATGAATGGTAAAGGTGAAAGAGTTGACGAGGGAGGAAGATAAATGACTGTGTTTTGTCCAACAGAAATGGCGGCTGCAATTGTGGGAAGGCGAGCACACTCGAGTGTGCCTCGATTTAGCTTACTATTTTACACAATAAAACTCCTTCGGAATGCCAATCCACCAACACACTCGATTGGTGCATTCTATTTGACCCCCAAACCCGAGACCGAACCAAGCAACGGAGAGCATAGGGAAACTGGAGGCGATCCACTGTGGTTGAAATTTTAGCTTTGTATACCAGACAAATATGATTGTTTATAAGAGAGGGAAATTTAACCGGAAGACAACTTGTTACAGTTTACTTAATTTTTATGAAGGTTGTGAGATCAGCGGATCTGGTTTCTTATTGTTTTGAAGGAAGGGTGAGGATTCTTGGAGACAAGGATGGACCCACTTGTTAGAGAAGGGGGCACTTAAATTTGAGATTTATTTTTAATAATTAATACATGTTTGAATGATTGTTCACCCTTAAATTAAGTGTCCACCTTTAATACATCAAGGCTGCACTTCGTAATAAGATGGGGGATGAATGATAGAATGATTGTTTAGTACCTTATATTGAAAAAAGATATATTTGATAGCATTGATAATAAGGCAATTATGATGGAATTCTAAAAAATAAGACTTAAAAGGATGACATGATAATTATTTTGACTGCAGCTTCCAAATCTACTTCGCTTCTATTTCAGATCTAGTAGCTTTTCATTATTTTGATAAAAAAGAACCCCAACTAAAACACAATGGAAATATAGAAGGGAAAATGCAACCAAAAACTAGAACAAACACATGTTAAAACAAAAAATGTAATTTTAGTTTTTTAATACTCGTTGTAATTTTAAGAGTAAAAATGTAATTTTCGTTGTAATTTTAAGAGTAAAATGTAATTTTTCCTCATTTTCCTACCTATTTTCTTACAACCAAACAAATTTTTTTCAATCCAACCATTTTCTTTTCTAGTATGAACCAAACGCATCCACATAAAATATTTTCCTTTCTATTATTTTCTTTTCATTTTCATTTCTTTCCATTCCTTCCTTCCTGTTCTTTGATCCAAATAGGGCGTAACAGTTCCTCAACTTTTCTGCGTTTCAGTTTGAAAAAAGCGGGTCCGTGAGCTTCTGTCCAAATGGAACTTTTTTTGAAAAGCCCAGTGGGATAAAAAGCTAACCCAAACATTTCCTATTAGTTTTTTTTTTTTTTTTTTCCCTAACTTTACTGAAACGTCTCCAACACTTTCCCCATTTTTTCGGTCTACCAACGCCCTCATACCGCCAGCCCAAACCAATAAAACTTTTAAAAAGTTAACCATTAAGATTGTCGCATGGGTGGTGTGAGATTTTTCATCTTTGTTGGAGGTTGATTTTTTTTTTTTTGGGGGGGGGGGGGGAGGACAAATAGGGAAATTAGTACATCACAATGTGATCTCAATTTTCCTTACTCTCCATGATTTTGATTTTTTTTTTTTCTCAACAGGGTTAAATGTTAACTTGAACTCTATCTTTTGTTTGGCAAAAACAATTATGATATAAATTCGGGCTTATCCAGTGACGCTTGTCTTGGTCTATCCCGTGACTGGCTACCCCTCTCTAGCGAAGAGGAGTACATTCGTTGTCTATGACGCTCATGTTGTAGGAGGACTGGTTGTTCGCACCATGGGGACACTGAAATGGGCTAGAGATGTTGGAGTTGCGCTATCAACTCTATTGCACCTGCCAATGGGAATTAGCACAGTTAGCTAAGATGTCGGTCTTCACCTCAAAAGGGAAGTGGTTCAATACCCGCTGGTTGGTGTGAGGGTCTCGTTAATGGGCGATCTATAAGCATTCTTTTCTTTGGTGAAGATCTCTTTAAGCGCACGGTGGAGTGCAGGTGTCTAACCCCACCTAAACTTTTTGTTATATAAAAAAAAAAAAAAAAAAAAACTCTATTGCACTTAAGTCATAGGCGGATATGGGGGGTTAGGGGTGCCCCTAATTTTTTTTATAAAAAAGAAAAATAAAAAAAGTTTTAATTTGTGAAACTTGGAATCGAACTTGTGAGGTGAAAGAAACAAGTTCGAACCATCAAGCCACATGAACAGAGAGTATAATGATATAATTTGATATATACTTATCTAAGTTTATTTTGTTAGATATATATGGGATGGAGGATATATTAAATGCCTATTTTTATTTATTTATTTTGTTTTATGATGTAATTTAATATACACTTATCTTTTCTGAAATCACATTTCGTTATTATATATAGTTTCATTTTTTTTAATGATGTAAAGAGATAGCATTTAATATATCCAACCCACCAAATTCACGTTAATCTTCCTCCTCTCGCTTTCATTTTGCTCGCCGCCATTTTTTTCAATAGGTTATTTATAAATTTTGAGAATCAGCAAGGTACTAAAAATAACTTCTTTTCATTAAATTTCCTTCATGAAATTTATTATACATAATTTTATTTTTCTAATGATACTACTTTTATCTTGATTAGAGAATATTTTAGGGTTAGAATTTTAGGTAAGTTTTAGTTTTATTAAAATATGGCTATGAGAATGAATGGATGATGAACAAAACAAATAAACTAATAGTTAATTTTAATTGGTTAAATTTTGTTATTAATATTATTTTTAAAATCATATTGGTCATGAAATAATTCAAGCTCTTTGTCATGAAGACCAATTTCTTGATGATTCTTTGATTACATACATTCAAAAAAAAAAAACAAAAAACAAAAAAATTATGATTTTTTGATTACATACATTAAAAAACAAATTGTTGAGTTTTAGCACGGATTCAATTATAGATGAGTTTAAAAATATAAAAACACGTAGAGTAAGTGAAGTGAAGTAATCTTAATTTGTGTAATAAATATCTTTCACATTTTTTTGTATATTAAGTCTGTATCGTATTTTAAGTACTTTTATTTATGATGTAGCATTTTTTTATTTTTGCCTCCGTCAATAAAATTCCTAGGTCCGCCATTATCTTAAGTTGATCGTCGTTGTGTCCGACGACGGCGAGGAACTGGTTGTTGATGTAGCCACGTCATCTCATGCCAACCAACTCATTGCTTTTAACAAGTTTTTAAGGGGTAAATATGTTTGAAAGTTTCTCTGTTCACATGGGGAACTTTGGTTGACACCAATTTTGGTGGAATATCATCTTTTCACATTTAAAAAGAGATTAGTAGACTCGGGGAATTTGAGTTCTTAAAAAGATTGAGCGAAAATTGGACACCAAACAAAGGAACTTGTTTAAATTGTTTTCCCTCTCACCTCTACCTTTTATGTATACCAAACTAGCCTCTTAGGGATTCAAAAATAATTATAAATTAAATATGTTAAAAATCAAAGTCATTAGCTATAGTTTTTTCATAGATTTAAGGGAAAATGACGATAAAATATCATTTGAAATTCCAAAATCCTAAAAAGTTTGTTAAGATTTTGAAAAGACATAAAGATAATAAGGATCAAATTGATATTTTAAAATATTTATGAATTTACCATTTACCCTCAATAGTTAAATAAATAATAATAATGAGCCTCACCACAAAGACACACCGCTGCGGTGGCCACCGAAGTTTTGGCATTGTTTTGGCTTGCAACCACCGACGGAGCTCTAGCGCCGCGGAACTCTGGCGGTGGGTTTTTTTTTTTAGTTGAATTCTTGTTTTTTGAAAAATTTGAATAAAGGTGTAAGAGGTGGGATTCGAACCCACTCCACCCTCATATTAGAGGAGTTAGTGGCCATTGGGTTGCCAAAACTCCTTTATATAGTTTATATATATATTCTGGTTAACGTTTTCTCCATCAAAAAACGCAATTGTGAATCTTATTACAAGTATTGTGAATACCATTGATAAACTTGTTAACTCAATTATGACTTTTGTTCATAGTTCTCAAATGTTAGTGAACCTAGCCTGACATGTTTTCACCTGTGAACACCTTTGTTAAACCCTTTACAAGTGTTGTGAATACCATTGATGAACTTATTAATCCCTTACAACTTTTGTTCATAGTTCTCAAATATTGGTGAATTCAGACTGATATATTTTCACATAACGAACGCTTTTGCTAAATCTATTACAAATGTTGTGAATACTATCGACGAACTTGTTAATTCAATTACGAGTTAAAACTTTTGTTCATAGTTCTCACATGTTGGCGAAACCAGACTAACATGTTTTCACCTGAAGAACGCATTTGTTAAACTCATTACAAATTTTATGAAAACCATTGATGAACTTGTTAACTCTATTATGACTTTTGTTCATAGTTATCAAATGTTGGTGAATCCACACTAACATGTTTTCACCTAATCAATGCATAATGGGTTTAACAAAGGCATTCGTCAGGTGAAAACATGTCAGTGTGGATTCTCCAACGTTTGAAAGTATGAACAAAAGTCATAATAGGATTAACAAATTCATCAATAGTATTCACAATACTTGTAATAGATTTAGTAAAGGCATTCGTTATGTGAAAATATATTAATCTAAATTCACCAACATTTGAGAACTATGAACAAAAGTTGTAATGGATTAATAAGTTCATCAATGGTATTCACAACACTTGTAAAGGGTTTAACAAAGGCGTTCATAGGTGAAAACATGTCAGTTTGGGTTCACTAACAATTGAGAACTATGAACAAAAGTCGTAATTGAATTAACAACTTCATCAATAGTATTCACAACACTTGTAATAAAATTCACAAGAACATTTTATGATGGAAAAAAAAACACACACACACACACACACACACACACACACACACACACACACACACACACACACACACACACACACACACACACACACACACACACACACACACATTCATTCAAATTTTTTTAAAATGAGGGTGGGGTGGGTTCAACCCCCAAACACATTCATTCACCATCGTAGCTCGGCCAGTGGCCGGAGCTTACGTCCCTAGCGGTTGTAGGCTGGCAGGCTGGCCGCAGTGGTGCTCTGGTGAGGCTCATTATTTATTAATTTAAAGACTGAGGACAAAATGGTAAATTCACCAACATTTTAACTTTCTATTTTGATCCATGTCACCTTTATATCTTTTCAAAAGGTTAAGAGACTTTATGAGGTCTAGGAGTTTAATATGGTATTTTATTGTCATTTTCCATAGATTTTATTACGGTGGACCACTGAAACAATCATTTAACACCCAAAAAGAAGATATAGTTACCAAAATTAAATACATAATGATCTAAATATAAATTGTGCTTTTCTGAAAAAAAAAAAAAATTGCTGCATTGATCTTAACTTGTCACAATGTCCGGTTTATAATATTTTTCAAAAATTTTATATCAATTAAGTTAAAACATTTAAGAGTTATAATATTTTAAATTACCAAAAGTATTATTAAGTCTCACAGGATTTGCGATCAAATCATGAATAGTTATTATCAAATTTAACAAAAAGAAACATTACAATTTCAACTATTCCAATAATTGTTTACAAAAATTAATAGTACTTTTACCCAAACATGGTCTAAATAAAATTTAGAAAAATGATAGAAAAATACCATTTAAACTGCAAAATCCTATGGATAACAATAGTAATGAGATTAACCAGAATAGTAAAGCAATTGATAACTCGTTTTGTTGAGAAATCATCTATTTAAGATTTTGAAATTCAAATAATATTTTCTTGGGATTTTCCCTAAAATTTAAGTATTTCCTTATATAATAATAATTTTCAAAACCATTCATATTAAATATTTAAAATTCATGTCCTAACATGTAATTTTCTTCCATTATCCATGTTAGTAATAGTAAGCATGTTAGAGGCAGGATCTATGATCACCACAAAATTATGTTTCCTTTTTTTGAACCAAAGGATAATAATAATGATCACTTCCACATACTACTCCGTATATGGCCCAGCAGGGTTATTGCTTGCGAGCTAAAGCCATTATATACCTTCCTCATTGCGAAAGTCATTGCAAGGTTGCGATCATTCAACTCAACCAATTCTGAACTTCTTATCAGAGTGAAAGCCAATCCATTATCACAAAACAGAGACGATGGCCAGTGCGAATGTAAAAGCCATTGTGACAATTCAACAAACAGCTGGTGGGCTTCTCGCCGGTGTTTTAAATGCAGGTCTTGATGGTTTCACAGACTTGGCCGGAAAATCTCTTCTCTTGGAGCTCATTAGCGTCCAGCTTGATCCTAGTAAGTATATTTTTCATGTATTCGCACAGATCTTTTCAAGTAATACCATAAGGTTTTTCGAATTTGATTATGAAGAAAGGAAAAGAAGATTTCCGCCAAAAAAACAAATCAGATTTAGTAACTTTAGAAAAACTTCCTAGATTCTCTCTGTTCTTTATCTTTCTGTATTGAGTGATTCAAGAGATGAATTCATAGAAGAGAATAAAGGAGATGTAGAGAAAAATTTGAAAACATAAGAATAACTGGAGAAAAATTTCATGAGTAATGCTCGAATCGGAGCTATTATCAAATCTATATAGCTACTGTCTACTGAATACTTCGAATTTTGAATTTGTTTTTCTGGATGATTCAAGAAAATGTTGTAACTTCATGAATGTTCGAATCGATGGTGATTGATCATGAGATCTTCACTGTGAATCTGAATTTGTTGTGTTTGGTGATTGAAGAGACGAAGTCGGAGAAGAGAATCAAAGGATATGCAGAGAAGAAAGGGACAAAAGAGAAGGAGGTGGAGTACGAAGCAATGTTTGAGGTACCTGGAGATTTTGGAGAAGTGGGAGCTGTAGCTGTGGAGAATGAGCATCACAGTGAGATGCTTCTGAAGAAGATAGTGATTCATGAAGAAGATGATCATGGCGTTTCTGTGAACTTCACTTGTAATTCATGGATTCAGCCCAAGCATGAAAGCTCGCCCAAGAGAATCTTCTTCAGTAATAAGGTAATTAGCACTTAATCATAATAATCATAATATAATTCGTAGTAGAGGGATTATAACTATAAGATTAATAAGTGTTAATCCTTTTTTTTTGTTTGTTTCCAAAGAGTAATAAATATTGTTTTCCAAACTAATTAAATTATTTTATTAATTTTTTTATTTTTAGTTGGTTTTGGTTTTTTTCAAGTTTTAAACTATAATTATTTATATTTTCTCAATAAAATTAATATATAATAATTTAATAATACCCCTATATATTTTATAAAATAAATAATGTTTGCAACTCATTAATGTCATACACAAATATAAATAACTAATTTAAGTTTTCTCCTATAAATAACACCCATATGAAGAAGCAAGATCCTGTTTTAATTCAAATTAAAATTAAAATTTGCTTCTGTAATAAAGATTTATCAATTCTTCATTAATAAAATAAAAACACAAATACAGATCCCACCTAACAACACAAAATAGAGGAGTGGCGTAGACATTAGAAAAAGCATCATTTGTGGCCAGCATGTATTGTGTTTCTATTTTATTAATGAAGAATTGTTAAATCTTTATTACATAATCAAATTTTAATTTAAATTTTTTTAAAACAGGACCTTGCTTCTTCATATATTTTAATAAGGGTAGTTTGGAAAATATATATAATTAAGTAATTTAATTAATATGATATTAAAGTTTCCTATAAATTATGATATTAAGTTTAATATTGAAATTTATTTAAATTTTAAGACAAATTTAATAGCTATAACTATTTTTATTATTTTGTGAAATTGATAGTTAAGTATCTTATAATAAGGATAAGAGAGAGTATAATAAATGCTTTATAATAATATAATATGAAAAATTATATAACAAAAGACTCATGTATTGAAAAAAAAATGAAGTTAAAAAATTTAAAATCAAATTTTATGCTAAATCTTAAAATTTTTGATAAAATAAACTATATAAATAAAACTTCATGCTACAACTTTTTTCCAAAATAAAAAATAATCAATATTTAATTAGAAAACTTCTCGTGCATTATTAGCATTAAAACCTAACCTGGGTCAGTTAGTTAAACCAGCGAACCCATCTCATAATAAGTTCGATGGACAGGAGTTTTAGGTCAGTTAACTAGTCAGGAGTTGTGGATTGATTCACTGGGATAGATTTTTTCCCCTTTCTGAGCTTGAAATTTTTGTTTGAGTTTTTTTTTTTTTTTTTAAAAAAAAAAAGGAAAGGAAAAAACAGTGGTAAGTCATATTTGTGCTTTGATAAACTTTTTTTGTTGGATGATATGTGTTTTGTACCTAAATATTCTATTTACCATATTTTTAAATATAGGAATTAATAAGTTTCTTATATTTATTATGCCAAGCTTTCTAATCGCACACGGCCATATGTTTTTATTTTTGACTTTTTATTAAATAAAAATATTTCAAAAATGGGGGGGGGGGGGGGAGGGTAAAGAATGGGAAAAAAGTGAAATTTTTTAAAAAATTTTATTTTTATATATTTTTTATTTTTGTATTTAAAAAGTGATGAAGGAAGGAGAGAAAATGGGAAGAATAAAAAAGAGAAAAAAAAAAGAGAAAAAAGAGGAGAGACCCACCTTCAAATAAATTTGAGAAGGGTAAACATGGAGTGAATAGAATAGAGGTTGAAAGTTCAAATTCTCACAATATATTATAAAACATCTAAAAGATTTTTTATTTGCTTAATTTAGCATCAAACAAATATGATTTAAAAGATATTTTCTCTAAAAATTGGACTGTGAATTTTTAATTCAAATTAATTTAATTCTACCCTTTATTAGGTTTTCTAAGTTTCTTCTTTAACTATTTTTTTTTTAAAAAATAAAATTGCACAGCAAAAAATCGAGTGTGTGTGGGGGTTTTTATTTTTTTTTTTTTTTTAAATGTAAGTCCTGTGTAGTCTTAGGACATTCTTTTGTCTCTCTTTATTTTCAAAGTAATTTTACTTAAAATTTTGTTTAGTCTTAGTGTCCACTTGGATTAATCTATAAATATTAATTATTAATTAAAAACATATGATAAAATCTTGATCTTGTTAAAAATTTCCAAACATCTCTCTAATTCTAAATCCATTTTTAAGCTATAACATTTGTTTAGCCATAAGCCATTTAAAGGAACCTTTCCTAATCAATTGTTATAAAAGTTGCCCAATTGCTAAAAAGTAAGGGCCTTAAGAACTCGAAGGCTTACCTTCTGTACTGGACCAGGAAAAAAAATTTATAAATCAATTTCTTAAATTATAATTCAATTTCTCTCATAAGAAGTCATTTGTCCTATAGTATGCTAGATTGTCCATCGTTTTCTTAATTCATTCGTCTTATAAAATGCTTGATTGTTGGTCATTTTTTAAAGAGGCTATTTGATATAGAGGAGGGGAGGGAAAGTAACCAGAAGAAAAAAAAAGGGTTAAATTATATATAAAATGAATAGTTATATAACTCCCCTCACATTTCAAAGTTTAAGTTTAAACTTTTATTTTTTTAATTATTAATTTCATAAATGTTTTTAACGGAAAATATCACGTCAAATTATGAGATGACATGTGTTATCTTACATGGCATCATGTGTAAATTACTAATTTCAAAAACTTGAACTTTTAGTTCGGAGAAAACTTTGATCAATTATAAATCCCCCTACCATTTTAAAATTTAAATTTTATTCCTTAAAATTTTGATTTGTAATATTAAATATCATGATATTACTTTCCATCATTTTAATAAATTTATTAAAATTTTGATTGTCATTTGTCAATTAAAATAGTTCAAAAATTAGAAGAATAATATTTTGGAAAATATAAAATAAGCATTGAACCTCTAATTCAAGAAAAAATATGTATTACTAATAAAAAATTAATGAGGGCAATAGTTATTCTCTAACAAAAATGTAATATTTAAACTATCAATGCTCAATCATCCCAAAAATATATTTGACACAAATGATGACAATTTTATTCTAGCTCAGTTAACCCAAGAAAATAAGCAAATGTTATACAAATGATAGTAAACAACTTAATAAATTTATTAAAATGATTAAAGTAATATCCTGAGGTTTATTTATTATAAATCAACATTTCAAGGGAGTTACATTTAAATTTAGAAATGTGAAAGACGTTATTTGTAACTAATCAAAGTTCAAAAGATTATCTCTAACTATTTAAAGTTCAAGGGGTTTTATGAAATTAATAATTTATTAGGATCTTAATATTTATGGTATGATCAGTGACAATTTCCATTAAAAAGATAATAATCATTTGTAGTTATAGTGTGTTAAATTTAGATTGCCACGGATTATATCCAATTGAGTTAAAGTTTAGGGGATTTTTGTATAATTTAGCCTAAAAAAAGAGCTTGGGGTTTAATTTTTTTTTTTTAATTAATATATTCTACTCTTTTATGCACATATTTCATTTATTAAGATTTTATAACTCAATTTCTCCAATTTTTTTAAACTCCATCCCCTCCAAATCCCTCAATCCAAACAGGCCCCAAGGCTTGTTGCTTGTATTTATTTTTCCCCACCCAATTGAAAAAAATTCCCCCCATCCAAAATATAAAAAGTAAAATGTTTTGAAAAAGTAATATGTATGAGGAGAGGGCTGTCTATATCATTCATCCATTTCCTTCCATCCCCTTCCCTGGAAAAATTTTACCAGTTTAGATTTAATGTTAATTATTATAATATTTTTACATAAAAATATAAATAAATTTAAATTGATAATGTTTGATCTGAACTGTCAACACGGTAATAAAAAAAACTTTTATAAAATAGTTTAATAACAGTATACAATTATGAGTGAACAAATTTGATGCTTATATAACTGTTTAAAATTATTATTTTTATTTCATATATAAAACTAGAGAAAATTTCTTTAAAAGATGGCTGAATTACCCAAATTCTAAATTGGGTCATTAAATTTAACAAATCTTAAATGAAGTTAGATGTCTTGAAATAGGAATTTAGAATTTAATAATTTTACCTTATTACCCCTCATTTGATTCTTTATCCTGATAAGTACCTCTCTCCCCTCCCTGCTTAAAATTCCCTTTTTATTCTTGTTCTCCACATTTGTCAATGGAGATTCAGGAAATATTGAAAACACATCCACATCAAATCAAAGTCTTTTATCAATACACAACTTCACAGTAAGAAAAGAAAAATCCCATACTTGGAGGCAAGCTTTCCATGATAGGGAACTTCCAAAGCTTTTGCGTCAACGCCTTGGCATCTATATGGTCCAGTATTTTCATTTTTTTCGGACCTGATTAAAAATTTATTAAATTTAATGACCCAATTTGGAATTTAGATAATTCAGTCATCTTTTAAAGAGATTTTCCCATCAAACTATAATAATAGTTCTATGAAACATTAAATTTGAAATGTTAGAATTTGTTATCTAATATTGATAGAGTGAAATGGAGCCACCTCATCCCTCCCTGCCCTTCTCAATAAACCTGGGAAACACTTTACCATCTCTTTAATTTCTCTGTAATTTATTTCTAATCTAATTTGAAGATTTGAAGATGTTGTCTACTTTACAGCCTATCTTGTGTGCAAATTCCTTGCAATTTGAATGATTCATACACTCTAGATGTTATGGGAAAAAATTGGATTGTTTGAATATAATGTATTTTTTTTCAAAAAAAAAAAAAAAATTTGAAGAATATTTTTTTATTAACAATTAGAAAATTTTCCCTTTTTTATTTTTTAATATTTTTAAAAGAAATATACTAAATTTATATAATAAAGTGAAACTAAACTTAAATCGCTCATTTTTAATGTGTAATATATAGATTAAAAATGAGTATTCCCTATTCATGTTTAAAAGTGAAGTAATTGCTCCTTCCCATTCTTTTCACCGCTGCAAAAAAAAAAAAAAAAAAAAAAAAGGAGATCCTAATCAATAGTTATTGCAAAGTGCAGCGGTAGGATCTCCATTTCTTGGTCTTATATATTTGCTAATCTTAAATATTATATAGAATACTAATAAATCCATTTTTTTCCCCTGAAAATACTTGATTTAATGGAATATTGTAATATTTACACCATTCTGAATGTGTAGAATTATTGAAAAACACTACACGCAGCCCAATAATATGTAAAAAAGTTGAAAAAACTGTATAGAGTTCCGAGTGTACATTAGGTGCCTAATAATTAGGTGCTCTTTATGTGCTCATACCTCTATTATAGGGGTGAGCATTTTTTTTAAATTTTTTTTTCCATATATCATATCTATTTATATTTAAAATATATACTTCTTTTTAAAATGTTTTTTTTTTTCACCCAATATATCAAATTAATTAGTTTTTAGTCCCACATTCAGAAATATTTGTTTGTAATACCAGTAGATTGGAAATTAATTAATTTGAGATCGAATGCAAAAAAACAAAAAAAAGATATAATTAAATCTAAATAAATACTAAATACAATATATAATTTTTTTTTTTTTTTTTTTTTTTTAAAAAAACATGCTCATCCCTCTAATAGAGGTATGAGCACATAAGGGGCACCTAATTATTGGGCACCTAATGTGGACTCATAGATTTCAAAAGCAGCCGCACTAATCATAACTCAAATAATACTCCCTCTAGTCTTAATTATAAGACTTAGTTGACTTTTTTGTTTTTGAAGAGATTACGGAAACTAATTAAATTACTTTAAAGTATTTTTATTTTTTCTTCAAACTAATTAGTTTGACTAATAATCTAATATATAATCTAAGGATGTACAACATATGAAATGATTAAGTAATTTATTTAACTTCCTTAATCTCTCTAAAAAATGAATTAAGTCTTATAATTAAGATGGGAGGTAATACAATAGTTTACTGTTGATGTAGTTGTTATTATAGAAATTTTATTATTTAAGGGATTTAAGCTGACAAATCATAGTTTTTAATTTTTTTTGAATTAATGTGTTATATATAAATGCATTATACATGGAGCAGTCATACTTGCCATCAGAAACACCAAGTGGATTAAAAAGGCTGAGAGAAGAGGAGCTTGTGGTTCTAAGAGGGAATGGAGAAGGAGAACGCAAAAAGTCAGATAGAATATATGATTATGATTTCTATAATGACCTTGGTGATCCTGACACTAATATGAATCTTAAAAGACCTGTTCTTGGTGGCAGCAAACAACATCCTTATCCTAGACGATGTCGTACTGGTCGAAAACGCTCCCATGCAGGTATCAAACTGGATCTTCTCATCAAATTGTTCAGTTTAAATTTTATTGATTCAAATTTAGGGTCCCATTCATGTATCAATCAGAATCTTGTCATAAAACTGTTTGGTTTTAATTTTAATGACTTAGATTTAGATAAAATTAATGTACAGGTTCCTGCAGTTTTTTTCTTTTTTCTTTTTAGGATTAAGTAGCAAATTCGTCTGGGAAGTATAGGCTTAGGAGCTATATTGCCCTAAAAGTTTTTCTTGTCTCAATGTTGCCACGGAAGTTTCAAAACATAACAATATTGCCCCCGAAGTTTCAAAATATAGCAGTGTTACCCTATTCAGCTAAAAAACTAACATTAAGCGTTAAAAAAATTGATATTGACCGTTAACTTTTTAACGAAAATAGATAACATTACTACGTTTTCAAACTTCCAGACAACGTTTAAACAAGAAAAAATTTCAGGGTAACATTGCTTCATCAACAAAAACTTCCAAGACAAATTTGCTATTTTAACCCTTCTTCTTGTGATCTCCTTATAGGGTGACCCGATGTTAATAAGGTATTTGCAGTTATTTTTCCTTATTTTATAAGGTCTTTATATTATTAACCATTATAAGGACCTGATTAAAAAATCATACGGAACAACAAGAACTTGATATAGAAACTAAATGAATCCGATTAAAATTAGATGATGCTCTAAGAATATAACCAAAAAAAAAAAACTACATAGTTCTTATAAAAAAATCAAGTAGAACTCTAAGAACCTATGATTAAATTTCCCATAAATTTATTATTTTTATTTATTTATTGAATTTTTAACATCACAACTACAATTTCCCCAAATTGTAACTCTTTTTCAAATACCCATATTAAGGTTATGTATGCATATTTATATGCGCAACATAACTGAATCAAAGAGAAGCCAACATTGGACTATATGCTTTCCACTGATTTTAACCCTTACAAACAAAAAAAGATAATCTCAAAACCCATAAATCCTTACTCTTTCTCTACTAATACCAGTCTCCACAACAGCCTTTGTCGTCTAAAACTTACTTTGTTGGCTATACAGATCCATTATCAGAGAAGAAAAGTGTAAGTGTTTATGTTCCTAGGGATGAAGTATTTGGAGAGACAAAGCAAACGCAATTCACAGAAACAACAGCTTCATCAGGATTGAAAGCAATCTTACAATCCTTAAACTCAGTGGTGGCCAATCAAAATTTCGTATTCTCAAGCTTCGAAGACATAAACATGCTTTTCAAAGATGGCTTCTCTATTCCAGAGCTTAAGAACAATGGATTACTTCAGAGAATCATTCCCACTCTCATCAAGGCTGCTTCTGATAGCGACCAAATCTTGCGCTTTGACACACCTGAAACTATTAAAAGTAAGTATATTCACAGGCCTCATATTAAACACTGCTCAAAAAATAAACTCATGTGTCTGACATTAGTTTGTGTAGGAGAAATTCAATCAAGAATGTCCATTTTGACAACTTTTGCACCCATATGTTCATCACTTCATTGAGTATAGATTTTGATATGATTGTGGTTTTTGGAAATGCAGGGGATAGCTTCTTTTGGTTTTCAGATGAGGAATTTGCTAGGGAGACTTTGGCTGGTGTCAATCCATACAGCATAGAGTTAGTAAAGGTATATATTAACATGTTTCTTGGAAATATTTTGCTCATTATGCTGTACTGATACATGTTTTTTTATATTTTTTTTTTAAAAGAAAAGAAAAGTATATCTACCCGTAACACACACCTACCTGATATGATACACATTGTATCTCATAATCCATATAACATATTCTCACATTTGTATTATTGGGTTTTCTTATGCTAAATGTTCCTAAATGACTCAAAAAGTTACAAAGAATCTTAACGATATGCTTCCATTGGTAGCTTATCACAAAAATTTCTTATGTAATATTTGAATTGTATATTTGAATTTCAAATTTCCTTTTAGTGCTCATGTGCACATCTTTCATACACGTATCCTAAAACATTACAACTTGCTGTATCCAATATATTATATTGTGTATTTGTGTTGTATATATGATAAGCAAATTGTCATCTGTGCAACATAGCTTATCATTCCTTTCACAATTACATATGCTAAATATTTTGGTTTATTCACCATGCAGGAATGGCCATTGAGAAGTAAACTAGACCCACAAATCTATGGTCCTCCAGAATCAGCAATCACCAAAGAAGTGATTGAGCAACAGATTAATGGCAACAAGACAGTTGAAGAGGTACTAGGACAAACAAGATCCAAAGCACATTATTGGCATTATAGAGAACCTAGAAGGTTTCATATTAAACTATTTAACAAACAAAAACATGCAGGCCATAGCAGAAAAGAAGCTGTTCATCTTAGACTACCATGATTTACTGCTTCCATTTGTGGGGAAAGTGAGAGAGATTGAGGGCACAACACTGTATGGATCAAGGACAATTTTCTTCCTCACAGCACAAGGCACACTGAAGCCACTAGCTATTGAACTGACCAGACCACCTTTAAATGGGAAGCCACAGTGGAAGGAAGTTTTGACACCTAATAGTCATTCAACCTCTCTTTGGCTTTGGAGGTTGGCCAAAGCTCATGTTCTTGCTCATGATTCTGGTTACCATGAACTTGTAAGCCACTGGTATGTACCATCATCATACTATCCTCTTTCACAGAAGTGAATCTTCCAATGTACTAGATGTGTAAGTGAAGTGAGAGAGATTGGGATGAAATGAGGCCTTCACTTTTGTGAATCTCACATATGCAGAGGTGGGACCCACTCACCTCATCCTATTTGTCTGCTTTACCCTCTAAGTATACATCAAGTGTCCATGTCCAATAAAAAATAATACTAATTCTGGTTCTTAACTTAAAAGCTAGTTGACTAATTTGGATAAAATGATAAATTAAGGAAATTAATTATGTTAGTTATTCATAAAAAATATAGGTTGGTTTTCTTAAAATACTATCTTTCATCAAAATTATCCTTGAATAGAAACCCTTTAATATGTGCATTCAATATAGATATTTTGGAAAGAAATTATAAATTTGGGAGATAGAGTGGATTGAGGTTAGGACCGAATTTGACCCTCAAGTTGCTCTTATATTAAAGATCGGAGGTGATAGACAAGGTATACTAAATCTTTACCATACATAACATAGTTGACCATACCATTTGATTGATTCTTCAGTCATTAACATGCTGCATATGTTATGTTTGTTTTTTAGGTTAAGAACTCACTGTGCTGTAGAACCCTTTGTAATTGCAACCCACAGACAACTGAGTGCCATGCATCCAATCTACAGATTGTTGCATCCTCATTTGAGATACACGATGGAAATCAATGCCCTTGCCCGTGAAGTGCTTATCAGTGCAAGTGGAATCATTGAGATCTCTTTCTCTCCACAAAAATATTCCATGGAGCTTAGCTCAGTGGCTTACGACCAGCTTTGGCGGTTTGATTTGCAGGGTCTCCCCAACGATCTTATTCACAGGTACAGTGCATGATCAATTTCCTCTATAATTTATCCTGCATAAAACTAATTAGATCCTTATTTCACAAGTTCAGTTCCATTCATGTTAAACTGCATTATTCATCTCTTTCCTAACTATAGGTTAGGTTTTGTTTAGGTTAAATATCTTTCTCTGTTTTTTTTCTTTGAATGGAACAGTTTAAACAATGAAAGAACTTGCAACCTCCCTCTTTTGAAGAAGGTGCATGTGTCGTTGGGACAAGATGTTATTGATATTACGGATGCAGTTTTTTTATATGCAGTAATATATTTAATATGTTACTTCTCAAAATTGAGCCCAATTAGTCAAGGAAAAATGCCATGTTTTACTACTAATTCAACAAACCCATTCGAATAGTCCATGAATCATTTGGAGGACAAAGTTCAACAAATTTTCATTTAATTGAGACTATGGGAAGATTCTGTCTGAGATTCAAAGAATATATGGCACCATATAATACATGCTATCTTGAAAATACTAAGAAGAAAACAGAAGTTTCCTTCAAACATTTAGCCATTTGCAAATATTCTACAGACTTTCAAAACTAGAAAATAATTCCATTACCTTTTATGTTGTGAAAATCACATGCTTCTTTGTTAATCATATAAACTCGATTATCATGTTATATTTACTTACAACTGATGAATCAAATTTTCATTTATCTCTAAAGCTAAAATTGCTACAAGAACAAAAAGAACAAGCCCCAATTGCTATAAAATAATAATGATAAGATCCAAAAGATAGTACATATTTTGTTTTCCATAGAATCCAAGATTTGAATATAGTTAATTGACTTGTGCTTTCAATGGATCACCTCTTTTTGGTGTACTAACAGGGGAATGGCAATGAAAGATCCTAGTGCACCACATGGCCTAAAGCTAGCAATTGAGGACTACCCTTTTGCCAATGATGGCCTTCTCATTTGGGACGCCCTAAAATCATGGGTCACAGATTATGTCACCCACTACTACCCAAACCCTAGCCTCATACATTCAGATCCCGAGCTCCAATCATGGTGGACTGAAATCCGAACAATAGGTCATGGAGACAAAAAAGACGAGCCATGGTGGCCAATTCTCAAAACCCCACAAGACCTAATTGAGATCATCACCACCGTAGCCTGGGTTGCCTCAGCTCATCAAGCATCAGTCAATTTTGCTCAATATGCTTATGGAGGGTATTTCCCTAATAGACCCTCAATTGCTAGAATCAAAATGCCTACAGAAGATCCTACAAAAGAAGAATGGGAGAAATTTGTGAACAAACCTGAAGATACGCTTTTGGAGTGCTTTCCATCGCAGATTCAAGCAACTCTGGTTATGGCGGTTTTAAGGCTTTTATCAGAGCATTCACCTGATGAGCAGTACATTGGGGATTTCGTGGAGGATTCTTGGGGCGAAGATGAGAATGTGAAGGCTGCTTTTGAGAGGTTCCATGGAAGGTTGAAGGAGATTGAAGGGATTATTGATTCAAGCAATAAGGATTCTGGTTTGAGGAATAGGAATGGAGTTGGCATTGTGCCTTATGAATTGATGAAGCCTTTTTCGGGAGCTGGTGTCACTGGAAAGGGAATTCCTTATAGCATTTCAATTTGAAGTCTGCGATTTTAAGCTTATCCCTGACCACATAGCTTCCTAAATATTGGCTTTCTCATTATATGTGCTAGCTACATTTTATTATGAAATTTCTCCGTTATATATTTATATTCATGTGTGACTTTATATTGTTTTAAGGGTAAAGATGCAATTCTCCCTATAAACATTTTTGCAAAGAGCTATTAGCACAATTAATATTTTTTGGGTGCAAAAGTTTCTATGTATATTAAAAAGTAGATCAATAATAGGAGGAACAGAGGGGTGAAATTGGCAATGGGGAACATAAATGTGTCATTTGCAAGGGAAGAGGAAAAGGTAAAGGGGCAACATAAACAGAAGAGCCATCAGGGGGGAAATAAGAGTATGGGAGAAGTGCAAAGAGGCTCGGTTTTGCCAAAACATACAAGTGTTGAAGTAGTTCCAGAAGCAAAAAAGGTGATAGCCGGAAGGAGGGAGAGTGGGGTACTAAATACATTGGCTGTGAACGAGTTGAACCAATATTATGGTAAACTGCGTGGTCTCAGTAAAAAGGAAGGGGCGAGGGAACAAATTCCAGAGGAGAGTAAGGGTAAATCAATCAATGAAGCTATGGATATGGGTGAGATACAAGAAGATAGTGGGGCTGAGGAGGACCCCATAGCTAGCTTCGGATTGAGTGTAGGGGAGGTTGTTCCTACGGCTATCCTAGCGGATTAAGGTATTTTGTGTTCTCTTTATCAGTTTATTTCATTATGATGAAGACTTTAGTATGGAATTGTAGGGGTGTAGTGAGCAAGGGTTTTGCTGCTATACTTAGAGACATGAAATGTAGATATAGGTTGGATATGGTGGTTATTTTAGAGCTACGAATAAGTGGTAATCTTGCTTCGAAGGTTATCAAAAATTGGGGTTTGAAACACTCAGTAAGGATGGAGGCTGTGGGGTTTTCAGATAGTATATGGATTCTATGGGAGCTTGATGATCTGAAGGTGGATTTGAGAGTTATTGGATGAACAATTTATACATTGTAAGTTGAGGTTTGGAGGTGAGGAAATGCTATTTACTGTTGTGTATGCAAACACAAATGAACAGAGAAGAAATAGAATTTGGGGAGTCTTGCAAGGAATAGCTAGTGAGGTTGATGAGCCGTGGTTGCTAGTAGGAGATTTTAATGTAATTAGGACACCTTTGGAACGGCCGTGTAAATGAAGTGAGATGCAAAAAAATTCAACGACTGGATTGAAGATTGTAATCTAGTTGATATGGATGCTTGTGGACCTTTTTTCACGTGGAAGGGTCCAAAGTGGGAAGGTTTAGAAAGGGTTTTCAAGCGTTTGGATAGAAGCATGTGTAATGTCTAATGGCTTGAAAAGTTTGTGGAGGCTGAGATTAGGGTGATTCAAAAATAAGTTTAGATCATCATCCTATTTTTATGTGTTCGGAAAAGGAGAATAAGGAATATAAAAAGCGTAATTTTAGGTTTGAGGTAGTATGGCAAATGCATGAACGATTTGAGGGAGTGTTGCACAAGTAGTTGGAGGAGGAGGGAAGGAATAAATGATAATCTGGCTTCATTGTAAAAGGATCTGTTATGCTGGAACAAGGAGGTTTTTGGTAGTGTTGAAGGTAGAAAGAGAAGAATCCTCAATAGATTGAATGGCATCCAAGAAAGTATGGAAAGACACAGTAATCCTTATCTAATCAAACTAGAACAAGACCTAGAAGAGGAGGTAATGAAAACGTTGGGACAAGAAGAGGTAGTCTGGTTTCAAAAGTCAAGGGGTAGGTGGTTGAAGGAAGGGGATTGTAATATAAGATATTACCACACAAAAACACCACAAAGAAGAAGGAGAAATAAGAGCCCGTTTGGATGGGAAACGAACTTTTAAAAAAAGTGCCTTTTTTTTTCTATTGCTTTGTTAAAAAGTGCTTCAATTAGAAATTAAGTTATTTTACGTTTGGATACATAATTTAAAAAGCACTTTTAAATTTTAAAGCTATTTCGATGTTAAAATAGAGAAGTACTTTTTTATTAGTAAAATTACCTGAAATGGACATATAAAGCACTTTTTTTAACATTCGTTTGGATAAGAAAGCACTTATGTTAAAATTTTAGAAATATTATATTCAATAATTGAATTTAAAATTATAATGTAATTGAAATTAAATTGTTGATATAATTTTGGGAAAATTAAAATAAAGGATCAAGAGAAAATAATATTTATTATAAAAGACCATAAAAATTGTAATTACTTAAAAGGACTAAACATCATAATATAAATTTAAAATTACTAAATTGCCCCTAATCAATTCTCATGCATTATCTCTTGTATACAAAATTAAAAAAATAACTAATATTAAAACTAAAACTGCCCATATCTATGATCATATCTTCTTCTTTTTTTCAATATATTATTTAATTAACAATTGTTAAACTCATATATTTATTAATTTGTATTTTTCACTAATTTATATCATCAAGTTGCCCGATTTATATTATCAACATCAATATCAATTAAGTTCTTTTTTTATAAAAAAAAAAATTATTTCATATTTTTCATGATATAATAGGTTAATTAGATTTTTTAAATTTTATTAACATTACATGAATTTTTTAACCCATATAAATTTCTTCTAAAACAAAAATAAGTCATACAAACTTTCTTGGTTTAACACATATGATAAATTATAAAAGACCTTGACTTTTATTAAAACTATATAATTCCATTTTTAATTAAAAATTTTGTTGGTTTTAAAAATATAATTTTTAAAAATTGAGAATGCATATATTTTTTTCATAGATATATATAATCAAGTTGTAAAAATTGAGAAAACCACTGTTTAATTTAATGAAACTTAGAGTTTTATTGTATTAGTTTTAAAAGTAGAATGGGGAAGAGAATGTAAAAGAGAATACCGAAGATTTTATTAGGGACATTTTATTACTTTTAATTTAATATTTTTATATTTGGTCATTCTAAATAATTACAATTTTTATGGTCCTTCTCCATAAATATCTTTTCTTCTCGGGTCCTTCATTCTAATTTTCCCTATAATTTTTCATACACCCATATAGATCAAAGTTGTTATCAAATATTTCTTTTAATTTATATACTGAAATGACTAAAAAAACAAAAAATAAAATAGTATACAACAATGTAAGATATCTTAAAACTTCATTATCACTAATGAATTGTAATTTCCACTCAAAATGGTCAACTACTATATTATAACCAATGCATTAATTAAAAAAAGAGTTATATTGCACCATATTCCAAAAATAGAAATAATATCCATTATACTACAAGTTACTAAAAGCTAACAACACACTCGATCTCTATCTAACAATTGATTTCTAATAGTATTCATTGTTTCTTCCATCAGTCTAATAGAGTCTGGAGTTGGCCCTTCCTATTCATATTCTCTATGATCATCATCATTATTTTCAAACTCATCAATGTTCTCAAATCTTCTAAGCATATCTATATCAGAAGAATCCATTCTCCTTATATAATTATGAAGAGCAAAGGTTGCCCATATGATAGCAAATTGAGTTTTAAGCTTAAAGTTTGTCATATTCTGCAATATCCTCCACCTTGCTTTGCAAACTCCAAAGGTTCTTTCAATGATACTTCTTAAACTTGAATAACTCTGTTCCCATAATTTTCCTAAACAAATGTCTAGTAAGTGCAATGAATAAACCATAACAACAATTCAGGTTCAAAGATTATGCCATATAATCTCATGTTCAACATCAAATAGAAATTCATGTTCAAGTTCAAACATAACACTAAACTATAAACTATCTATAGTTTTGAACATCTTTAACTTCAAACATGCTCAAAAACGAAAGAGCGAGCTCATGTTCATTTTCCATGTAATGAACAAATGCCTCCCTATTTTGTTTCTTGAAAAAGATTCGAGAGGCCAACATGTATGTAGAGCTGCCCTTCACCAAACCCGGCACATCTTTTAACAGAAGAGGACATTTACCCATACTAAAATGGTCATTTGCACAGCCAGTGCCTTAGTAGTGCAGTGGCATAGGAGCTTGGCTCCCCTCCCCCATGTGATGAGGACATAGGAGGCGGCATGACCAAGGCAACAAACTTGAAGGACATACAAAGTCTTGGAGGCCCAATGACAAGAGCAAAAGCTAAAAAGGCTAAAGAGGGCCTAAATCTCCTGGTGACCACCTTACTTGAGACAAGCCCAAGTCTAAAGGAAGAAGAGGCCGAAATGATACACTTAATTCAGATTGAAGACCTTGAAGAATAAGCCTCAATGGATATGCATGAAGGCTTCAATTTACTTGGCCCAAATTCTGCACTTAGTTTTATCTTTCTTACATTTAGTTAAACTTTTGTAATAAGGCTTATTGCGCCTTGTGTGTAAGCATATTTAGGTTAAACTTAATATGGATGTTGTCCACTATATAAGGGAACACCATAGCTTTTGGGACAGCAGATTTGAATTCAAAGTTAACCTTTTTGGTGAGAGACAAGCTTCTCTAGGGTTGTTTTGAGAATCTCTGAACTTATTAAGGGCATCAATCCTTGTGGCGTTCTTGGGCTTATCAATTCTTTGGAATTGTGGCGCCTACCTATAATCCATAAACTTCAATTTTCGTTCTAAATTTCTTGGTTTCGTATCTCTAGATTCCCTTATCCTTTTTCGGTGATTCTTGAGCCAAAATCGTGTTTTAGAAAGCCATATTTCACCTCGTTTTGGAATCGCTCAAATCCGAGGTCTACAGCGTGAGATACGTTCTGTTCTTATCAAGACGTGTTGGAGACTGAATTTCTGGTGCGAAATTCTATTCCTAGTTGATCCAATCATCCTTTTCTTTCGGGAATCATATCACCATGTCTAGGGTTTGAACCCTGCCCCCCTCCTCTACTATGTGTATAAAAAAAAAGGTCATTTGCACTTGATGTTTGTGACACTTGGTCAATATTTTCAAGGATCCGGTCAAGAGAGTGTTGCAATTTGTTAGCTATCCCTTGCCTTTTCTCTCCTTTCCTCACTCTCTTCCTTTTTCTTGGATCATTGTTTTGTACACTTGGCCTCTGATTATGATTAGAGGAATGTTCCTCAATAGCCCCTTCACCCTCTGAAGCATGATCATTTTCATTAATTGGCTCATCGTCTATGGCTTCCTCATGTGACAGAATGTGGTTGTGTGGCATAAAAACAACATAACCTGTAGAAACTATATCTTTAAAACATATTTCCATCAAACTCAGGAATTTTGGACCTTGTTCCTTCCAATTCAAATATTTTGGATTCTCCTGTAATGAAAATGAATAACCAATTAGTAAGTAAATTATAAACTAATACAGTTATAAGACTTGCAATATTGTAATTAATCAGAAATACATACTCTGCCCTTGGCTTCCCACCACTCTGGAGGTGCTACTACAGTGTTCTTTATAGAGTCTCATCCAAGACTGGTCTCCTTTTCAACCAACTTTGCCCACATGCCAAATTCATATTTCAGTGCATCCCATCTATTTTTCAACCGTCAATTGACCGACCATAACTCTTCCGGTAATATTATGAAACTTGTTAACTAGATTGGCCCACCCCTCTTTATTAAAATGTGTATGGGGCCTATTACCGCATTCAACCTCCTCAACACAAACTTTCAAGAAAGTTTCAAGTATTTGAATCATTCCATTTTGCCTTCAGAATTTTCACTAACATGAGCTCCTAAACAATTGTTTCTTGTGTAGAAGTTATATGAGCTACTTTCGGTGCCATTCTAAACTCAAATGAAGGAATAGTTAAAACTAGCATAAAGATACATACATGTGTTGCTTCAACCAAGACATTCAGCAACATGTAGTGATTCAGAAAAATTGTAGCATGAAAAAGAGCTAGTTGACAAAACAGAGGAGGAGAGCCAAATCCGTTAGGGTGAAGCATAAAATTACTCTTATTTTCAATGTTTTAGGGACAAAACAGCAGCAATAAAAATTTAATGGGTTGGATGATGAAACTTAACCAAAAATTATTTTAAATCAGATTAAGAAAAAAGATTATATATTTTAAAATTTGTTAACTATCACATAATTTCTTTTAAAATTAAATCAAGTCAAATTTAAATGAATAAGCTAATAAATCTTAAAATTGCAGATGTTAAAAATAAATAAAGAAGGTGAGGGGTTTTGAGTAAGTTTGCTGATAAATTAGCCAATTTAAGTCTGTTGTGGGATTTTGAGTAAGTCCCGTTGTATAATCCTTCAAGTGAGGTACATGATTTTTTACTTAGGGATCAATTGGGGTATTTTTATCCCTAAAGAAGTTTTGATCGAATAAAGAATTTGGGCTTTTCCTGATTTACCAAAAGAAATTGCATATTTTTAAGCAAACTTTGAAACAGATTTCAAGTAACAATCACGGACTAAATATAAAAAACAAGAGGCAAACACAAACCATATCAAAACAAACCTAAGTCATATGTAAAAAAGCCCTAAGGGAAACAACATGAAGTAATTTCATGCTTCACCCTAAGGGAAAGTTTGCATTATCCCCCCATGAAGGCTTATCTTCTCTGTTATTTTCCTCTTCTTTCCCTTCCTGTTATCTTTTTTAATTTCTCAGCTATTATGAGCGTTGCTTCTATGTTTGATAACTCTTCTATGCATCAGAAACTATTATCTGAGTTGTGTTAAGCTACACGTGTTATATGTATCAGAACCTATCAATATACTGTTAATATGACTTATATTAAAGATTGAAGAAAGTATTTTACAGGAAGATCGAAGCATGATTTAACCCCCCAACATGAGCACCATCAAATCCATATGGCTGACACACAAATTAAGCAATTCCATTAGGTACACAATTCACCACAATCAAATCCATGGAGCCAAACATGTCGTAACGGATCAAAACTATACTTTCACAGATACACAAATCACCACCATCAAATTGAGCCGTACCTTCAAATCACACAAATTACTTTCATACTATACTTCCAGAGATAAAAAATTTCACATATCAAGCTATACTCACATTACCACCATCAAAATTCCACAAATTGAACTATACTTTCAAGTTTTTCTGAAGAAGCCTAATGAATATATACACAGAGCAGCAAGAAGGAGAAGGGATATTTGAACATATATATACAAATCAGATCACTAGAGAATAGGTTTGAAGCTGTACACACCCACAAGCCACGGCAAGAAGAGCAGCGACCCAAGATAATAGGAGAGGGAGCTCGGCAATGCAGAGAAATCAAAGAATAGAGAACACAAATAAAAAAACATAAATCCTATTCAGAATGATGTAAAAGATAAATCAAACTATCCTAGAAACCACAAATCAAACACAATTTTGGAGATCAAAACCCATAAATCTTATTTAGATGATTGAACAAGAAGCACACAAATAAAACGTTAAACCTGTAACAGAGGAGAAGGAGACGGAGACGACGGGAACTGGCGCAAAGGAGACGGAGTATTCACCGCGCGAACACGCGATGGCGAAGGAGAGGACAGCGCGAATACGTGATGGTGAAGGAGAGGAGTATACGACGCGAAATCTGTGAGGGGTATTTGTGGTCATTTTGTGCCCAAATCCAAATAGCCGGTCAAATATTGTTCCTTCTCTCTAATCTAGCGCATCTCCTTTTTTTTTTAAGCTTCAGATTGGAGCTTCAAAAAAGGAGAAGTTTGGGGTTTTTGTGTGACTTTTGCTCTTTTTTTTAAAGCCCCCCATCCAAATACATAAAAAGGTGAAGGTGTAGATTTGCCAACCAACTATTACCCGAGGAGCGCCTAGCACAAATAACTATTGAGGGGACCAAAATGGTCAATCAACAATTAAAAAGTGAAAAAAAAACACCAAATAACTATTAAAAGTGAAAAAAAAACCAAACAACTATTAAAAAAAAAACACCAAATAATTAAGTTAAAATATGAGGCACTGGCATAGGACGGTGGCGTAAACGCTAGAGAAAAGAGCGGTTAAGCCTTCTTGTTGGAAAAAGAAAACACCAACGAGAGATGGGAGCGGAGCATTGTGGCAAAGAATGGTTGCTCCTTGTGGCATCGAGAGGATGGAACCAGGGTGCAAGGTGCGTGCGGTCGAACGTTGTGGACTCTTTGGATGAGTTCAAGAGGGTGAGTGGAACACCTAGCAACAATAGAAGCTTTGGAAATGTCGACGTCGCTGACACTATGACAGTCAATGGAAGACGGAGATACCAAGACAGTGATGGGGTAATAGTTTGTTGGCGAATCTGCTCCAAATTGTGTGTTTTTTTTTTCACTTTTTAATTGTTGATTGGCCATTTTTGTCCACTCAATAGTTATTTGTGCCAGCGCTCCACGGGTAATAGTTGGTTGGCAAATTTGCACCTTGACCCTACATAAAATAACAAAAAAGAACTTTTTTTTAAAGAAAAAAGGACCTTTTTTTAAAAAAAAAAAGCCTATCCAAATGCACCCTAAGATAAGGATGCTAAAGAATGGTAGTGGGGTATGGATTGAAGATGAAGATGAAATAGTGGATATGTTTCAGAAATTTTACAGTAAACTGTTCAAGGAGGGAAAAAATGATGGTGGTTGGGTACAAACTAAGCAAGGTTGGGGTGAAATTAATGAGGGGTTGTTGAGGGGTACAAGTGTGGATGTTAGTGAGGAGGAAATATGTAGAACGTTTTTTCAAATGGGGGGTTTTAAAGCCCTTGGTAATGATGGATTTCTCGTGCTTTTTATCAGCAAAATTGGGAGGTGGTTGGGGATTCAGCAGTTCATTACATTAAGGAACTTTGGAAGCATCCAAAGAGGATTGGGGAAGTTAATGACAGGTTGGTGGTACTAATTCCTAAAGTGGAGCACCTTGAATTGGTGAGCCAGTTTAGGCCTATAGCATTGTGCAATGTGATTTATAAAGGTCTTTCCAAGTTGCTAGTTAATAGACTTAAACCTCTTATGAATGGTTTGGTATCACCCTACCAAACAAGTTTCATCCCGAGGAGGAGTATCCATGAGAACATTATATTTGCTAAGGAAATTTTGCAGTCTTTGGGGAAAATTCAAGGAAGGAAGGGGTACATGGTCATTAAGATTGACTTAGAAAAAGCTTATGATAGAATGAGTTGGAATTTTATTGAAGAAATGTTGAAGGAAATTGGCTTTGAAGAGCATTTATGAAGTGTGATTATGGGCTACTTGAAATCAGTGAGCACGACTTTGATATGGAATAGGAGCAAACGGGAGACTTTTATTCCTTCTGGGGGTTTGAGACAAGGTGGCCCCTTGTCCCCTTATTTGTTTGTTCTTGGGATGGAAAAGCTAATATATATGATTGTTGACTGTGTGGCTAATAAGCAATGGAAGCCGTTGAGAATGGGGAGAAGTGGAATAGAGATCTCTCATCTTCTTTGTGCAGATGTTTTTTGCTCATTGTGAGGCTGATCTAAAGCAGATATGCCTAGTTATGAGTGTGTTGGAGCAGTTTGAGGGGGTCTCGGATCAAAAAGTGAGCCTACCGAAGACTAGTATCTATTTTTCAAAGAATGTGGAGAGAAGTGTACAGAATGAGGTCTGCAACTACTCAAGTTTTAAAAGAATGGATGATTTGGGAAGATATTTGGGTGTTGTTACGGACCGGCCCAAAAGCCTCCAAGCCCGGGGCGAGGCCCAAGCAGAGCCAGGAGGCGTAATCCGCTAATCAAGGCAGGAGATCCAGAAACCTCGGCTAGGCAGAATCCGCCCCTATCATATCGGCCTCCCTAGATACACCCCCCATTAATGACACGTCCCATTAATGGCATATCCCGGGTATCCGCCCCATTAATGACATGTTCCATTAAGGGAGTATCATCCAATATCCGCCCCATTAATGGCCCCCCATTAATGGCGTGCCCCGGATATCGCACCAGACGCCTCTATAAATACAGAGGGCAGGTAACAAGGTGCACACACTCTAAACCTAGACTATTTACATACAGTCTCACTGTGCACACACACCACCTCTTTGTCGTGTACGGTGATCCCGCGCTCTCCTGGTTATCTCCCTCATAGATATCCAGGCTAGCCTATACATCCAAGATCAATTTACCAGCCTTCGGCTGGACATCTGTGTTCTATACCAGAACATTGGCGCCGACCGTGGGGACCTTAAACTTCTATCCCCGTGACCACTAATGGCTAACACCAGAAGCCACAGGCAAAGCCAGCGATCGGACCGGCCGAATGAGGAAAGTATTGTACCACCAAATCAACCTCGAGGCCGGACCGAAGCCGAGGCCGCCGGCTCACGAGCAACCCCCCGAGGAAAGACGCCGAGGGTCACGTTACGGACGCGGAGAGCACATCTCCTTCCCCAACGAGTCCTTGCACGAGGGGGCCCCAAAAGTCCAAGCCCGGAGACGGTCCGGCTCCGACGCTCGGGTATTAGACACCGACGTCCGCATCCCGAGGAGAACCCAAGAGTCGATGATTCGAGGTTCGAAAACAAGGAAAAGCTAGATCATCTCCAAAGGCGGGAGGATTTTCATGCTCGGAGCTAATGATAGAGGAAAAGCTTGAAAACCTTTTTCAACGCGGATCCCCGAGAAACCCCCATGGGGAAAGAGTTTGTACGCCGGATAGCGATAGTCCGCGTACCAGCCCAGAATCAAATCGACGCCCCCGTGGCAGGAATGAGGGGGACGCCCGAATGGAGCGAGATCGCCAACCGACCCCCAGGAGGCACAAGGAGGGACCTTTGCGGATCCGGGACGGGGAAGACCGAAGGCGAGCAGACCGCCATAAGGACGATAGGGATCAGGAAAACTGAGACCGTGACGAGGACTCGGATGAACTACGTGAGGCGATCGCTACGCCTCGGACACGAGGATCGCCGCGGCAAGTATATGATGAAATATCCGGCCGGTGCGGTGGGACCCCATTCTCTCGAGCAACGGCCGCGGCCCCTTACCCGAAGAATTTCGACCTAGCCGATCTCCCCGGTATGATGGAACCTAGGATCCACGTCATCACTGGAAATATTTGAAAAGTTAATGTGGGTAAGGTCAATAGAAGGTATGGTCATACTAAGACTCTTCTCGGCCACGTTAACAAGGCCGGCCCACAAATGGTTGAGTTCATTACCCAACAATTCCATTCGAAACTTTGAAGACCTCGGGCGTAAGTTTGAATTGCACTTTGCCACCAGCAAGAAACAACCGAAATCTCAATTCACGTTGAGTAAAGTAAAGCAAAAGAAGGGCGAAACATTGCGAAGTATCTGGACCGATTCAGAGATACGGCAATACAGGTACGATCCTTATCCGAAGAGGTCCATGTACATTGCCTCGTCAACGGACTGGACCCGATGACCCGCCTGGCCCGACATCTATGTAAGAATCGAGTATATTCATTGACGGAATTCTATACCGAAGCTAAGAAGTACCTAGACGTCGAGCAAATGGAAATCGCCAATGCAGATGAGCCTGAGAAGGCAAGGAATTCATCGCCTGAAAGAAGGGATCTGACCGACAAACATAAGGCGAAACCTCGCAGACGTAGCAGAGAGAGCCGGCCCAGACCAGAGCGAACAGATAATAAGGGGAAGTATGGCAACTACACCCCCTTGAATGTCCCGCGATCCCAGCTGTGGAAGGAGGTCGCTCAGACCGAGATGAAGAGGGTGACCAAGCCAAAGCCTCTCAGAAACCGGTCCAATACCGGGGAAGTTTTGCACCTTCCACGACTATTCCGGTCATACCACTGACGAATGCTATGAACTCAGGGATGCTATTGAAAAATTTGTAAGAGAAGGGAAACTACGCCAATACGTCATCAAAACTCAAGGGAAATCTGGCAAGCGGAATGGTAGCCGCCGAAGTAGGAGTCCGGTCACGAACGCTCCGGATTCTGAAAAGAAGCGGAGAACCGGTCGTCCCGAGGGCTACCCGGATGCCGATCTCCAATGCAATGGGATCAGTGGCGGTTTCGGAGGAGGTGGAGATACTATAAGTCAGCGCAAGAAATACCTACGGGAGGTGTTAACGGTAAAAGTGGTGCCGAGGTTCAAGGGCACGTCGTCAAAACCGAAGCCACCCCCTTTGGTCTTCACTGACGAGGAGCTCAAGGAGGTTATTCCCGGCCACCAAGACGGATTGGTCATCACCGAGATCGTCGTAAACTGCCGTGTCAAATGGATATTTGTCGACGTAGGTAGTTCGGCCGACATAATAAGCTGGGATGCATACCAGAGGATGCACCTCGATGTCGAAGACTTAAAGTCGTGCAAATCTACCCTAATCGGGTTTAATGGAGAGCGTTCCTTCCCAAAAGGATATGTCGACCTCAGATTGACCTTGGGAACTAAGGAAGCCTTCAAGTCAGAATGGGTAAGGTTTGTAGTGGCCGACTTCCACTCCCCTTACAACATCATATTGGGCCGACCCACTATACATAATTGGGATATACTGGCGTCCACTAAGCACCAGAAATTGAAAATGATCAATGATAAGAATCAGGTGGTCGAAGTGTCCGGAGACCAGAAAGCGTCACGACAGTGTTACTTTGAGACTCTCCGCGTTGAAGAGGAAGGACCGTCATCCCCGCCACGTCTCCGAACCAACGAGGTCATGACCGATGTCAGAAATGAGGGGCGGCCCCGGCAATCGGTCAACATGGTAGAACTGGACCTCCGCGAACCAGAAAACCCACGCCCAGAACCGGAAGGGGAGTTGGAGGAATTAATCTTCGGGACGGATCCCTCTAAGACAACTAAAGTCGGAAGAGACATGGACGCAGATATCAAAGCAAGGCTGATCAAATTCTTAAGACAAAACCAGGACGTCTTCGCTTGGACGTCGCCGAAATACCGGGGATCGACCCACACTTCGCCGTCACAAGCTAGCCATATGGC
The DNA here is from genome assembly GCA_019022655.1 of Acacia acuminata. Classification (NCBI taxonomy): domain Eukaryota; kingdom Viridiplantae; phylum Streptophyta; class Magnoliopsida; order Fabales; family Fabaceae; genus Acacia; species Acacia acuminata. The sequence continues at coordinate 1,329,982 of JAFJYI010000182.1, forward strand.
CGGGGTTCGAAACCAGTGGCCCAGAAGAGAAGGAATATCTCAGACGATAGGCAGAAAGCCCTTGAGAGTCACATTGAAGAGCTCCTTGCTGCCGGATTCATCAGAGAAATACAATACACAACTTGGCTCTCTAACGTGGTCATGGTTTTAAAACCAACCGGTAAATGGAGGGTGTGCACCGACTACACCAATCTGAATAAAGCATGCCCAAAAGACTCCTATCCTATGCCCAGCATTGACCAGTTAGTGGATAACTCGGCCGGGTACCAGTTGCTTTCTTTTATGGATGCCTACTCCGGATACAATCAGATTGCTATGCACCCCGACGATCAAGAGAGAACCGCCTTCATGACGGATAAGGCAAACTATTGCTACAACGTCATGCCATTTGGATTGAAGAATGCTGGGAGCTACATACCAGCGAATGATGAATAAAGTCTTTGAGGATCAAATCGGTCGTAATGTGGAGGTATATATAGACGACATGATCGTGAAGTCAAAACAACCGGAGGAGCATATCCGGGATCTAGAGCAGACGTTTGACAAACTAAGACAATACCGAATCGGGTTGAACCGGCTAAATGTGCATTTGGGGTGCCCCGGCAAATTTTTGGGTTTTATGTTGACCAACCGAGGGATTGAGGCCAATCCGGACAAATGCAAGGCCGTGCTAGATATGCAAGTCCCCAACTCCAAGAAGGAAGTGCAGCAATTAACAGGTCGCTTGGCGGCCCTGACAAGATTCCTACCGAGGTCGGCTGAGAAAGCCCTACCTTTCTTTAAATTATTGAAGAAAGAAACCCAGGGAGGATGGAATACGGACTGCGAGACGGCCTTTGAAGAAATTAAGAAATGTTTGGCAACCCCGCCGGTACTAATGAAGTCGGAGCAGGGGGAGACCTTGTTCTTATACCTCTCGGTAGGTGATGAAGCGGTAAGCGCCGCCTTGGTAAGAGAAACCGAGGTCGGACAGACACCCATCTACTTTGTGAGCAAGGCGTTGCAAAACGCCGAGCTCAGATATCAAAAGCTGGAGAAAATGGCATTCGCATTACTAACAACGGCAAGGCTACTTCGCCCATACTTCCGGGGACATCGGATTGTGGTCGGACCAATCACCAATTAGGCAGATTTTGCACAAACCAGATTTGGCAGGACGAATGACAAACTGGGCAATTGAATTATCCGAATTCGACATCACTTTTGAGGCACGGCAGGCGATCAAATCACAGGCATTGGCGGACTTCATCAGGGAATTGACTCCGGTTATGACTGACGAGGAATTCTGGAGGGTATTTGTTGACGGGTCTTCCAACCCAAAAGGCAGCGGAGCAGGAGTCATTGTCGAAAGCCCCCGAGGGAGTCGCTGCGAGCATTCCCTCCAACCGGAATTCCCGACCTCCAACAATCAAGCCGAATACGAGGCCCTCTTAGCCGGATTGGCTCAAGCTAAAGAAAGCGGAGCCAGGTGGATTAAGGTGTTCACCGACTCACAACTCGTCGCCGCAGATTGATGGCGGCTATCAAGCAAAAGGCCCCTTGTTGGCCAAGTACTTGAATAGAGCAAAAGAGGTAATGACGGAATTCAAAGAAGTCATTGTCTCTCACATACCGAGAGAAGAGAATGCCCGGGCCGACATCCTTTCCAAACTCGCAAGTACCAAAGGTCCGGGGAGTCATAGAACAGTCATCCAACAGAATTTGGCCGAGCCCACATGCATCATGACTATCTCGTCCGCCTCGGATTGGAGAAAATCAATTGAAGATTACCGGAAAGAGGGATCATCCCCACGAGACTCTACCGAAGCAAAAAAGCGATGAGAGAAGCCGCCATCTACACTATGGTCGATGATCGGCTATACCGGAAGGGACTACACCGCCCGATGATGCGATGCCTCGCGAGTCCGAGTCAAGGTATGTTGACCGAAATACATGAGGGATGCAACGGCCAACACATGGGCGGTAAGGCTTTGGCAAGGAAGGCATTACGCGCCGGCTATTATTGGCCCACTATGATGCATGACGCCATGGAAGCCGCTAAGCGGTGTGACAGTTGCCAAAAACACGCCGGGATCTTATGGTCACCGCCTACAGAGTTAAAAGGAATGCCGGCTCCCTGGCCCTTCTATAAGTGGGGAATGGATATTCTTGGACCATTTAAACCAGCACTCGGACAACTCAAATGGCTCATTGTCGCTGTAGACTACTTCACCAAATGGATCGAAGCGGAGGCATTAACTACGATTACATCATCCAGGATTATGAGGTTTGTTCGTCACAATATCTTTGCTCGATTCGGGATACCTGCTGAAGTCGTCACTGATAATGGAACCCAGTTCACGGACCATAGGTTCCAGGCCTTAATGTTCAACCTGGACATCAAACAACACTTCTCCTCCGTCGAACATCCGCAATCTAATGGCCAAGCCGAGTCTGCCAATAAAATCATTCTTGACGGATTGAAGAAACGCATGTTAAAGGTCGACTCTAGTTGGACCGAACAACTCCACAGTGTTCTATGGGGATACAGGACGAGTGTGCGGTCCTCGACCCGGAAACTCCTTCCGGCCGACATATGGATGCGAAGCAATGATTCCGGTGGAAATCGGGCAGCCATCATGGAGGAAGATCGAGCCGGACGGGGAAGGACCGGCATCGAATGACGACACCTTAAAGACAGATCTGGACCTAATAGAGGAGATCCGAGTCACAGCTCATTGCCGGGAACTTGCCTCCAAGCAGTTACTTGCGGCCAAGTATAATCGCAAGGTTCGACCACGATCCTTCAACCGGGGTAACTTGGTACTTCGGAGGGCCGATATAGGTAATAAGAATTCCCGAGACGGAAAAGCGCGCAAAGAACCGGGAGGGACCATATCGTGTTAAAGAAAAGCTTGATTTGGGGCATATGTTCTCGAAACCTTGGCAAGGAAGCCGGTTAGAAGGACATGGAATGCCGATAAGTTGAAAATCTATTACAGCTAGGCCAAGGCTACGGCTCGGTCATTTCTTACTTTCTTTCATGTTTTTTGCAATTGCTTTCCAACTTTTACTTGCTTTGCATTTGAATAATTTATGACCATTTGTACGCTCTTTAGAGCTGCTTTATTTAATGAAGTAATCCCTCAAGGAAAGGCGTCAATGTGCACAGTTATTTGCTTAAGCTTGAAGCCGAGGCCACAAAGCCAGGCAAAAACCTGACTCTGAGGTACTTATACCCGGTCAGAAATGAAAAAACATCTAGATGTATGACACCGGCCGTTGTACTCCGACGCGCATTGGTAAGAGCTCGGCGAAAACGCCATACGTGGCCTTCGTGAAATTGACGCGTCAACGCTCGCCCGATTTAAGAAAGCAGGCTGCCATCTCGACCCTGATCAAGTCAAAATGTCAGATCTGAGGTACTAGACACCTCGGTCGACATGTGACAGCCTCGCCCTTAAGTCGGTTCCTACCATCTTTTCCGGCCATTTAAGCCGGGATGAGGCGATGCGGTTAAGTTAACACCCCCAAAGGGTAAGACATACAACCTGTCCCACTCTCCCACACTGCTGCGGTGTTGGTCGAGTACACGACTTGTATTTAATGCGATCAATAAATTTCAACAATGGAATTTAAGAAAATGGCGAAAGAGGGCGAATAAATAAATTCCTCCATAAGTCATACAAAGTTACGGCACAAAAGCCGGGAATCAACAAAGTACAAAGGCACAGACGCCCACCAACACCAAAGATTAAGCTTAACTAGAAGGACCGGCCTCACGAGAATCCTTGGTCGCCTCACTCTCCGCATCCGACTCTCCCCCTCCTGATTTGGACGCGTTGGCGGAAGGAGGTTGATACGAAACCAACGCTCCGTCTTCCACAAAGGCACGAAAGTCATAGTCGTCCAAGTTAAGCTCCGTCTTTGGATTCAAAAGTCGGATCTGCTCCAGGGCATTCTCAAAGCAATCAGCGGCAGTCTGCTTTAAAAGTTCGTCAGACTCCAAACGCTCCCGCTGCGATAGGCCAGGGCCTCCTCGACGGCTTTAACCTTATCAAACAACGTATCACGCTGTTTCTGAAGGGTTCTCACCACTTCCATACTGTCGCCCAGCGCCTTCTGGGCCCGGACACATTCAGAGGCTGACTTCTCCGCCCCTTCTCACGCCTGTTGCAAATCTTTTTCCACCTTCACGAACGCATCCTTGGCAGAATCCCGTTCAAGCCGGGCAGCATCCCGCTCCTCCTCCATAAGTTGCATCTTGGCCTCAGCATCGGCTAAAGCCTTTTTTACGGACGCCGCCTCAGCCAGAGCCTTTTGGTTGGCCTCAACCTCGGCCCAGGACGCCTTCAGTCGTCTGTTCTTTGCATCAGCCAGAGTGTATTTTTCCCTCACAATCACATAGGCTTGCAGGAAACCAATAGATTTACACACGTACGGCTCTGCGGCAAGCACCTCCTCAGCACTAGGAGCAGACAAGGCCCGGCTCTCCATAAATTCTCGGGGGGGGAGGAACGCTACATCCAGCTCCTTGGTCACCCCCTTTTCCCATACGAAACTCCGAGGAAGCAAGGAAGAAGGACGTAAGGGCCCGGTTGAAGGAGGAGGAGGAGGAGGCGGAATGGTCGAAGGCACCGGAAGAACCGATGCTAAAGGAACAGTTGCAGCCCCAGTAGCTGCAGCTTCACCCGCCGAGACGACAACCTGTTTCCCTTTGGAAGTTTCAGGAACGCCTGGCTGAGGGGATCCGGAGGGCGCGGATGGAGCCTAATCCTCGACCCCGGAGACCTTGGCCTTCTTAGCCACAATAGGGGCATCAGCCTCGGGCACGGTAGTCTTGATAGGGGCGGCCCATTTCCGAGATCGACTACTCGAAGATGCCACGGCCGGATTCACTTTTTTCAAGTAACCAGGAAGGGCCTTCATGTCTTGAGCTGAAAAGAACAGGTAAAGGGAAATCAGCAATAAGCACAAAGTATGCCACCAATATACAGAACATGACCAAAAGAATAAGGAACATGGCAAAAAAGGGACTCCTACAAGTCGAGGGGATTGGCCTAGATCCCTCCCCGGATATGAAAAAGGCCGCACTCAGGATGCCATACTGCTCCACGAAGGCGTCCAATCTTGGGACGTGAGGGGTCATCTCGGGTAGGAGGTCATCTTGCGAGATCTGGAAGGACGAGGGGCTGGCCTTGTGATGATTCTCCACCCAATATAAAGGGAAGCGCCACACTACGTCGGCAGCCTCGACCCCCTTCAGAAACCAAGCCGGTCTACCGGGCACGGCGACAACCTTGAAAAACGCATTCTTAAACCGCTTAAAAGAATCGGAGAAGGGCTTCATAAGCTTCCGGTTGGGATTAACGCGGAGAGACACGGCCAGCCCTTTTAACTTGTCACTTTCCTTAGGAGAGCCAGGGGTAAAGGGGCCGAAGTAGTAGAAGAAAAGATTGGTCGAGCAGGGGATTGGAACCGGGTAGGAACGACACAATTGCTCGAACGCTACAAGATAAGCCCACCCGTTCGGATGAAGTTGAGATGGGGCGAGTCTCAGGTGCATCAGGGCGAGCATTTGAAAATGGGTAAAAGGAAAGCGGACACCAACCCGTGTAAGATAATCCGGTAAAAATGAAAGAAATTGGGACCGCCTACTTCCCGTTCGGCGCAAACAGGCTCGTCGGCTTCCGGGCAGCGTAGGACGCACCCCTCCATGACGGGTAGGTCCAACCGGGCAATGTACGTATCCGACATAATGGACCGGGTCTTCAAGACCTCGTGGGACACCCAGGGATACCTACGACACAGGGCCTCGGGTGGACTAGAAGAATCCGATGTCTCGGCCTCGGCCTTTTTCTTTGAAGGCAAAGATTTCGGAGCCATTAACCTATATGCAACATAAAAGGAAATTAGCGAGTTGGAAATACCTGGTAAAACAAGGTTAGAAGGCAAAACAGATGGCAGACTCGGACGAAAGGGCACGCCAGAAGTGGTGGCCGAAGGGCGCCGATGCCGGCAAGATCCAAGAACCGAGGTAGCTCTAGAGTCCTCGCCACGCGCAATGTGGAATGAACTCTCAGCCAAGCAGTCCCAGCAGGGACCGAGATAATCATCAGGATAAGGGTCCAAGCTCCCAGGGGATGGACCCTCACAGAAGTTAGGCGGTTGGGCCATCGAGACAAGAGCCCGGGAACCAGCAGAAGAACCAACTCCGGCTCGAAAAGGTGGTCGAAAAGGTGATAAAGAAGGAACGTTGTACGCCGGAATTCGAACCAAGGAAGGTGACAGAGCTCTAGCTGGTATGGGTTGGGGCCCAATTCATCAAGAAGAACCATTCCCACCTCGAAGTAGAGGCGCTGACCTTTCTGTTTCTGGGAGCTCAGTTCCAAGAACCCAATAAGAGGCTCTCGGGTAACGAATGCGGAGAAACTCCTCTTCCTCAAGGGTAAGCGTCGGTCTGGTTCTAAGGAAGGGCCTACGTCTATCCATCAGAAGAGGAACTAGAACCTAAGAGCTACAGGCCTTACGTCAAAAGGGAGGAGCGTATAGAGCAAAACCCAGAAACTGATCTTAAAGGGAAACTCGAAGACCATAGGAATGGGAAAAGCGAGATGAGAAACCGAGAGGATATCTAAACGGTATGAAATATGCCTAAACGAGTAAAGACAAGGACAAAAAATACTGCGTGAATACGAAGAAGATAACTAGAACAAGCGAAATGGAGGACAATGAAGTTCTCACGGAAAAAACTCGGAGCAAGTTCACTACCAAATTGCAGGCGGGAAATAATGAAAAACACAAAGCGAACACTTCATATAAGAAGAAGGAGAGGGAACGCCGGGGGCAGTTCGGTCTTTGAACATTGACACGATGGGAAATGCACGATATGACGTAGGCGCATTAAATGTGCACACGAATCGGCACTCGGAGCGGCGCGCGGGCTGCACCCTTTCCAATCGGGACACGCCAGTGTAAAGACGCAATGATGGCGCCTACGGAAAGAAGACCAAACGGTTTACCCACGAATAGGGGACTTACCACATAAATCCGAGGCGCCCGGACGCCTCGGTCGAGGCATGACCCGGGGCACCATCCAGAATGACATCATAGAGGTAAGCCGCGGCACAAGAAGCCGGACTGGCTGAAGCACAGGCCCCGGTCACAAACCGGACCAAGAGAATCATACACCTCGGCCATCCAAAAGCCTGAACAGCCGAGCTGGGGGGCAACTATTATGGACCGGCCCAAAAGCCTCCAAGCCCGGGGCGAGGCCCAAGAAGAGCCAGGAGGCGTAATCCGCTAATCAAGGCAGGAGATCCGGAAACCTCGGCTAGGCAGAATCCGCCCCTATCATATCGGCCTCCCGAGATACACGCCCCATTAATGACACGTCCCATTAATGGCATATCCCGGGTATCCGCCCCATTAATGACACGTCCCATTAAGGGAGTATCATCCAATATCCGCCCCATTAATGGCGTGCCCCGGATATCGCACCAGACGCCTCTATAAATACAGAGGGCAGGTAACAAGGTGCACACACTCTAAACCTAGACTATTTACATACAGTCTCACTGTGCACACACACCACCCCTTTGTCGTGTACGGTGATCCCTTGCTCTCCTGGTTATCTCCCTCATAGATATCCAGGCTAGCCTATACATCCAAGATCAATTTACCAGCCTTCGGCTGGACATCTGTGTTCTATACCAGAACAGGTGCTTATATGATGCAGAGGAGGGATAGCACTAGAAAATTTCAATATTTAATTGACAAGATCCAAGGGAAATTAAATAGTTGGAAAAAAAAACAAACCTGATCGCTTGTTGGACAAATTGCGTTGGTGCAGGCCGTTACAAATCAATGGCAGTTTACACAATGCAACACTCAGTAATACCCGTTAGAGTGAGGATGAACTTGGAAAAATTATAAAGGAACTTTATTTGGGGTAGTGAGGAGGGGAAAAGGAAGATCCATACTATAAAGTGGGAACTTGTGTGTCAAGAAAAGAAGAATGGTGGCTTAGGGGTGAGGAGGCTAGAGACTATGAATGAAGCTTTATTGGGAAAGGTGATATGGAACACAATCTCAATGTAACATCCTAAATTTTGGATTTAGGAAATTAAAAATAAGATGAGATGAATTGTGGGAATTTTCCTTAGTTATTTTACATTGGAATTTAAAGGCATGATTTCCTAAAAAATTAAGGACAAATAGTTAGAAATAAATTTAGGCCTAAATATTTTGGAGGTAATATTTTATGGCCTAAATAAATTAATTGAGGAAAAGAAATCCTTAAATGAAATTGAGGATTAATTTTGATTACTTAATTGGTGTTTGCAATTAAATTAGTAAGAGACCAAATTTCAAAGAAGAGCCTAGTAGGAACCAAAAGGGGTATTATTTGCAAGTAAGACACCACATCCTCTCTCCTCTCCCAAGCCACACGTATACACACACTCAGCTGAACCTAGCAAGAGCACCCACATCTTCCTTCACTTTTTTTTGCATGAGTGCCATGTACCACTCCCTCCTTCCTTACACGACACCTCACGCCACCCCCCATCTCATTCATTTCAATCTCCACATACGACACTCCCTCTCATTTCTGCATCCATTCTCTCATTCCAACCCATTTCATCCCATTCTTCATTTTCCTTCCTTCCCGTCAATTCTTCTCCCTCCACAGCAGAACCTCACGTCACACCATCACACACCAACACTCTCATTCTCCATTCCTCATTCCTTCCACCTGCAACACTGAATGTTAGAGAGAGAGAGAGAGAGAGAGAGAGAGAGAGAGAGAGTATTTGAGGTCAAATCTGAGAAGAGAAAGAGACCACCAATTCCTACATGCAAAAACGTTTTTCATCTAGGTAAGTTTTATTTTAACTGATTCTTATCTGATTTTGGGAAGTTTGCTGAATGTTTAGAGAGCTTTATGGTTGAAAATCATGGTTTAGTAAGAGAGAAGTGGGTTCATGTTTTTGTTGAGCATGCATGTCGTTTTTAAGTTGATCTTTGGACTCCATTGTCTCTGAAAACAACCCTTAGAGTCTTGCATGTCAGCTAAATGCATATGGTGACTGAAATCTGATAGCTGTGAGTCCCAAACTGAGCATGCAATTAGCTTTAGCTACCACTGGATTTTAATCCGAAAACAGTGATTGGTTTTCGCATCTATTGAAGGGGTTAGAGGTTGATTTTTGCTCTGAAATTTTTACATGAAATAGTACACTCCTTAAGGTTTAATATGAGCTTTGAATCACCTAAAACGGAGGTCTATAACTCCAGTTATGATTTTTCAAAGCTAGGCTAAAGAAACTGGAAATTTCTGGTATGCTTCAGGAACAGAAAAATGGCGTTGGATTTCGGGATGACTAAACGAAATGATTAAAATGTGAAATTTTCCATTTAAATAATATACTCATAGAGGTTTAATTTGGTAGGTAATTCGTTGAAATCCGATAAGTATTGAAGGAGTTATGGTTTCTCAAAGATTGGTCTGAAAATCTGAGAATTTCTGGACATTGTTTATGTTTTTGAATTTTGGGAATTTTTCTCAGCCATAAATCAACTTGGTGACTTTAATTTATGAAAATAGACTTATCAAGGTTTAAATAGAAATTGGAATCACTCCATCTGGAGTAATATTGGTTGAGTTATGAATTTTCCAAATTCTCAGAAAAGAAGTCTGCTGAATTTTTGATAAGTCTTTAAAAAGTCACATAAGTTGTTAATTGTGTTAAGCCTTTAAAGTAAAGGTTTCTTTGGTTAAAATAAAAGGTTAAATGACTGAGATGATAATTATCCATAGTGAATAGTATCTAATTAAATAAGTCCCAATAAGTATACATCCCTAGTCATAAGGATATTAAAAGACAAGTATTTTTGGGATGGGTCTAGAGGAGTTGACTTTATAATTGTGTTTGGATTGGTTAATGACCCATCACTATATAAATCTTAATTATAGGACCCGAGAATCACCCGTGCCTGAAGGATAAGCGTAGTGATAAGAATATGGTGGAAGGGGTTTTGTCGGTAAGACCAACAGGTAGTAACTATAATCTCACATTCTTTGCATAGCTGTATATGTTCTTGTATACCATATTGTATGTCCCGCCTGTATGAGGCCAGCACTACTCGCGGCTCGATTCAGCGGAAGGGCCGACCATGGGGCCAACTTCTCGGTGGCTAGGCAGGGCCTAGTGCATTCATTATTTTTGGTATTGAATTGCCAAAACGAATTTTCCTTGCGCCAAGGTATTTGAAATCTTTGAATCAACACTTGTATTACAAGCTGCATTATACTTGGTATGTAATACTTGTTGTTTGAATTTGAACTTGAATTTGAATTTGAATTTGAATCTGAATGCTTTATATGCTGTGTGGACTACTCTGTTTGGTGAATTTACATGTATTGCATATGCTAAAATTTGAGATTAACCTGTTACTCCTCGGGATTCATTTATTTGAATCTCGAGCCTTCCTTAAATCAGGCATGGGCGAGGCTAGTAAGCAAGGAGGAAGAGGCAAGGGCATAGTAATTGCCACGATTTTGAGAAGAAGGTGGTGAAGAATTGTAGATGAAACATTCAGTTTCACTTTTGTCTATGAACTTTACTACTTCCTTATGACTTAGATATTATTTTGGGATAGCTGTATGTGGCTACTGGGAAGTATATATTTATTTAGATACTTATAATCACGTAGAAGTAGATAAAGTATTTATATATCTTGCTAACGGTTCTTGTAGGAGACGAGCATGTATGTGACAAGCCCAAATTATGGTAAGCGATTTAGTAGAGCACTAGATTAGTTGGAGAAATAAGGAGAAACTCGATGAATCTTGATAAGGTTTTAAGTATGATGCAATTTTTAATGACAAGTTTGAACCATTGATAAAAATGTTTTCAAAAGTTTTAAATGGTTGAGAAAAAGCCCAACCGAATTTATTAATTATTTTGAAATTTCTTTTTAAAGAAGGGCTTTCTTTGTAAGAACCAAAACTAGCCAGTGGTTTCAGTTTTCATTAAATATTACATCTTTACATAATAGGTGAAGATGCCACTCTGTTCTGGGCTCAGAACAGTGGGGTGATACACTCAAAGCCAAATAACTTTTGCTCGTTGGTTTTAAAAGGTAAGTACAGAAGAGGAAAAAATTTGTTGAAAGAATGTCTAGGCTCAAAAGCTTATTCAAAGTTGTGTAAAGCTTTTGTGCATTTGTGGCCAAAAGTGATAAAGAATATTCGCTGGGAGGTTGGAAATAGAGAAAGAGTCCGGTTTTGGGAAGATAGATGGTTGGAGGATGGTAGCAGGTTAAGGGATAGATGTTTAATACATTTATCAGAGGAAGATAAGTATACTGAAGTGAGGAGATGTCAAATGGAGAGGGTGGATGGGATATGAAAGAAATAGAAGGCAAAGTGAGTGGTGAAGGGAAGAATATAATATTGGCAGTGGTGCCTCCTTGTGAGAGTAATAGAGCAGATACTATAAGATGGGGAAATAACTTGACGAATAAATATAATGCAGCTACCATGTATCATCTGTTGAGGGAGGAGCCAGCTAGTGGGGAAGATGTTTGGAAAAATTTATGGAAGTGGAAAGGACCGAAGAAGGTACAAGTGTTTTTGTGGTTAGCACTTCATGATAGGCTACTGACGTGCAAGAGGAAGAATGGTTAATGGGAAGGTGTACATCCTGTTATTGCTATTATCAACAGGAAGACTTGATGCATGTACTAAGGGATTGCACAATAGCATGGGAGTTGTGGTTGTAGCTGAAGCATGCTACTATTGGGACGGGAGTGGCTAGAATGGAATTTAGGGAAGTCAAATGGAAATTGGAACTTGATTTTTGGTCTAACCTGTTGGCTGTTATGGAATTGGTGCAACAAGTGTTGTTTTGAGGAAGGGTATTCTTTGCCAGAGAACAGGGCTCGGGTTGTAGCCTGGTATGTGGAGGAAATAAAGAGAGCAAAGTTGGAGTTTAGGAGAGTCACTAGTACATCAAGAGAGGTAAATATCAGATGGATTGCTCCTCCGGATGGCTGGGTGAAGATTAACGTAGTTGGGGTATTTAAAGCCTAAAGGAGACTGGATACGTGTGGTGGATTGATCCGTGGAAGCATGGGCGATTGGCTATGTGGGTTCATAAGGAAGCTAGGGGTCTTGTACTGCTATAAAGGTTGAGGTGTGGGCGGTATTAATTGGCTTGAAGCTAGCTTTTCATTATAGATTTGATAGTATTGTAGTGGAAACCGACTATTCTGTTGTGTTCTCTATTCTTACTGATATGCAAAAGGAAGGTGCTGCTAACTCCATTTTATTGAAACAGATATGTAGTTTACTTAAGAAATTTTCCAATGTTGTATTTTCTCATGTGTATAAGGAGGGTAATTTTTGTGCTAATTCCCTTGCAAATTTGAGCTTAGTTCAAGAGGAGTATAGGTTTATTCTGCAAAATCCTCCTTGGTCCGTTATTAGGCATATGTACAGTGACTGTGTGGGTATTGCTCACCCAAGGATTATTTTGATATAGATATGAGAATGGGCTAAGGCCTTGATTTTTACCAAAAAAAAAAAAAAAAAAAAAAAAAAAAGAGTAGATCAATAAGGCCAATTACCTTAAGTGGCTAGACATTGACCATGAAAAGGTAACATTTGACCATTTATATGACATATGTGAATTATCATTCCTAGTCAAACAACATGCCATGGACTTCTTCTTCGACTCAAAACCTAATCCCCTTTCTCTATTAAAGATGCGTCCAACAACATTTGCTCCATTAAATCAGCCAACAAACTCTGCTCCATTAAAGCTTCGAAAGGCAGTTGGACTCTCCTTTGTTGATCCCTGTCTTGAAATGGCGTTGTCTTCATTGTCAACAAGAAGAAGAAGCACAAGCAGAGTGGTGATGATCAAGCAATCAAGTCATGAGGATAACTATGAAGGTCCGTATAGGTTTTGTCATCACATATTGGAGGCTCCATTGCGGATGGTATGGACAAAAGGCAACCCTAGGAGAAGATTTTATGGTTGTCCTAACTACTATAAGTTATGTATGTTAGTGATTGGAAGATAATTGTTGTTGTCATTGTGATCAAATTATTTGGATTAATTTTGATAGGATGAGGATTGTGGGTTCTTTGCTTGGCCTGATGAAGATTTTGGGGAAAGGGCCAACGTAGTCATAAAGGAACTACATCATCACATTGTTAGATATTTTGGATGTTGCATGATGTTCAAGAGTAAACTCATGAGTTAGAAAAAAAATTGTTCTTCACCATTGGCAGCGGAATCTAGAATTTATAACTGTAACACCTTACGGTACTCATGAGAACTTGTAACTCTTTACGATACTCATGAGTTACTTGAAAGTGTAATTGTCTAACAAATGAGTTAATATATGAGAACTATTAACTCTTTACGGGTACTCATGGAACTGAATACCATAAACTTGTAATCATTATAAGCCCGTGACTCTTTATGGGCGCTCATGAGAACCTGTAACTTTTACAGTACTTATGAGTTATAACCTATAATTACTTACAATACTCATGATAACCCGTAACTTATTACGGTACTCATGAGTTAGGATATCAATTATAATTTCATACATATTAATCATTATGAACCCCTTAACTCTTTACGGGTGCTTATTAGTTATCCCAAATTGGTTTCCTTTATCAAAACTCTTACGCTACACATGAGAACGTCTAATTAAAGGATAAAGAAATATTCATGTGATATTTTCAGGATTTACTCATTAAAATAGATATGGGTCTTAGGATTACCTTAGTCACTCAAAGACCTTAAAGTTTATGATGTCATCTAACGCTAATTCACACGGCTATCTCTTGATTGCCTTGAGAACTCTTTATCCTTGATTCCCCTTTTTCCTTGGATGCTTTGTAGGAGATGGCCACGTTGAGGATTTAAGTTCTTGGGTTTCTTTTTCTCAAAAAGGTGATGGTTTCTTGAGGTTAGGTATGGGGCAAGATAGAAGGATTTACCTTTCTTGTATTGGTAGCATGCATGTGAGAAAATGGCGTTTTTTTTTGCCTTCTTGAACCCTTCAAGAGTTGTGCCTTATTTTCAACAAATGTACACAAAAAGTTGCTGCAAAATCAGCCACCAAAATTAGGGTTAACCCTAGTTTTAGTGCTTACAAGGAAACCCAATTTAACTAGAAAGACTCAGTTCAACTAGAAATGCCCAATCCCAGGATGGCACCTTGCAAGAAGCCCAATCCTTATGCAATATTTATTGGATATTGTTTTGGATAATTCAGAATTATCTTTTATCACCTAACCTCTTAAATTTAAAATTTGAATTTAAATTACTATTTTAAATTCAATATTTAAATTCCAAATTGAAATTGGCCCAAGACCTTATTGGGCCTTCTAATACATTTAGGCCTTTCAACGGAGAAACTAATTTCCCCCTAAAAGCTCAAATACGCGTCATTTTGCGATTGGGCTTGGAGTTCCACTCCAACCCAATTATACCTTTATCTTGACAAAACCCAATAACAATTATTGACCCAAGTTTGCTAATTTTAAGCAATCAAGAATAACCTTTGTATGTGACCCATTAGGCCCAATAGTCATTGACATAAATAAACTTGAACCAATTAAACTCCTTTAATGGGTCCAATTATCTAATGACCACATAAGACACTAGCAATGATTTGCAGTCCCAGAACTAATTGAGTTAATCAAAGGATCTACCTTTTAATTTGGATACCGTCCAGTATCATCCCTCATATCATTATTCACATTTAGTCGAGAGTAAAGATAGAGTATCATCTCTCTTGATTGACTCAATGTAGCTAATTAATAGAATTAAGAATCCTCTTTCATGGACTTTAAGATGGATCATGACTCTTCATGATTGCTTACTGTGCACAAACTCTTGAGTCAACTAAAAGTTATCCAAGTTCTACTGGTCTTTTGAACGACTAATCCCTCATAGGGACTGTGAGTCCTTTCGGTATGTCCATCTATACTTATGTATTCGAGTTATATCCAAAAGTACATTGTTCTCCCCATTCTCAAGCGGATAAAGTTGTACAGTCAAAGTATAACCCTAGGACATAGTATTTGATGACACCCTTAAGTCTAGGACGATTCACACTACCAAATGATGAGAGGCTTTACATATCCAATGACACTCTCTACAATGAATCTTTGTGGAGTCTCTTGACGGGTCAATTTAGAGCTATTTGTTGTCCAATAGATCCACTCATGATATTAGCTAAGGCATCACCATGTTTGTAATCCATGAGGTCCCTATATTGTATTTCTATACAAAAAAAAATGATGACGTCGTGCTAGTCTTATTGATATCATCAATACCTTTTCTTGGTGATTCAAGACTAACAAGTTTTTAGCAATAGATATGTAGTGTCTTGAGTCCTTTTGATCATGATCCTTATCATAGATCCTCAAGAGAACACTTATTCTATGCCTAGGGCTTTTATCTTTAAATGTATATTTACCTTAAAGTAAATGTGAGACATAAATATGATAAAGAAAAAATGTACTCATTTATATTAGTCATAAAATACTAAAATGCAGAAAGGTGTTCATCTATCGAAACATATTGTCTCCACTAGAAAATTTGAATTTTCCTTTTCACTCCCTCGATTTGTTTTGATCAAAATGGGGCCCAATGTTAGCATATTTGGGGGAGCACAAGCAAAAAAAATTAATACAAAAAAGAAACATGTAATGGTTTTCTTGACTTGGGGTTCACTCGTCAGCTGTCAGAACACAGTAAAAGAATCTTGAGCAGTGTTAGGCTATATAATAAAAGCAAATTCGAAAACAATTAAAAAAACATATTTCATTGAATATGTAAATGTTAACAAAATAATATCGTGATGTTATTTTTGTTTTAATTTTTAATTTTGAAAATGTATTTATTTTCATAATTTCATGAATATGTAGATTTAAGAATAGATTAAGGTTATCTACATTTAAGTGAGAAGGGTAAGATTTAGGTCCTCACGGAATGTCATTGATTCATTTATGGTTTAAATATTTAAAACAATATCTTAATGTTATTTCTGGAAACTAAGAAATATTTTAATGCATATCTTAACCTTTTTTTTTTTAAAAAAATTGTAATGTTAGTTTTTATTTAATTAGAGGTAGTAATGTTTTAAAAAAAATAGCAAAAAAACTATTATCGTTGGTAAAAGGCAATTCATTTCACACACAAATGAAAATTTTCCATAATTTAGATAATTTAAATATTGCAAAGTAGCTGTAACACCCCAATTTCTAACAGTTATAATAATCTAAAATTTTATTGAAATTGAAATAAATAACCTTGGGGAGTTTACCGCCGCACTTGTATCTTGGGACAAGTGCAAGGCTACTTATTACATTAAGAAAAATCTGAACTTAAATAAATGTGTTTTATTCAAAAAGAAAGAAAATAAAAATAAAATAAAACTAGCTAGATTCATTGAAGATTCTTCCTCACTTTCCGCTAGCCCCATGACCCCAACTTGAAACTGTTTCATCGAAAATCTGCTCCCGAAGGATCATCGCGACCCATGAAACACACACATCGCAAAAGCGGTAATCCTAATAAACACAATTTATATGGCTCAAATATATTAATAAAATCAAATACGTAATCACATAGTGATTTAATCAAATAACAAATCCAATATTCGCCATATATATACATATATTCACACATCGAATCAAATATCATTCATTATCTTTATTAAATTCGTATAGACCCAGGAAACCCGCCGTCTATTTAGTTTAGTGGGAAGAAAACCATGGTAGACCCTAAAACCCGTCTACCCCGTGACCCTAAACCCGCCGGTCACAATCATCAATTGGCCATAAACATATATTCCTAGTGTGCACACCTCTTCCCAAAGTTGCTACTAGTGTCCCTAAACCGAGACACCACTTTGGGAAGAACGGATACTATCTTTTCACATCGGTGGCATAAAGCCCAAAAGTTGTGTTCATCACCTTGGGAGGTACCATCCCAAAGCTATCCTCCCCTTTGTTAAATTGTTTTAAAACACACACACAACAAAATTCCTAAATTATTTCTATTATTTAATTACCTTTCATAGACTTTTCTGTTACCTAATTAAATACAGGATATAAGGATATTATGAATTAAAATCTGTTCATATCTTATTTTATTATGCGGGAAATATTATATAAAAAGAGGAAATCAAATAATAGAAAAACATAGACAGAGATATTCAGGTGATATTAATTGTAGCTTCATGTAGTGCAATTTGTTGTACAGGAATATAATATGTGGCAACCATAAAAATACTCATGGGTATTCAATTGAGCACGAGAGCCGAGGCGAAGTATTGGTTTTCATCACAAAGCAAAAAAAACGCACACGGGGAAAAATTGAATTCACTCATACATATATATGCCATTGAAGCACATAGACCGAGGCAAAAATCAATCTTATTCAATTCAACGGGGAAAACGCATGTGCATATGAATCAATTGTATTCATTCAAGTCATAAGGGAAAAACGTACGTACATATGAATATTGTAGTTCAATCACGTAAGTCGAGGCAAAGCCATTATATATACATATATAAATATATCTAAACATATGGAAATCAAGCAACAAATTAGATTTTATAACCTAGGGATCAAGATCACCTATCAAGATATAAAATTAACCTAAGACTCATGGGAATTAGGATTAGCAAAATAGGATGTAGAGAAAAAGAATAAGCACGAGACGCAAGGTTGTTCTGGGTGTTAGGATTACCTGGTCTCCGTGTTGCTAACCTCCTAGGAGAACAATTGACGAGAGTACGGAATGAGGGTGTAGTAGCGGAGAAAAGTTTAGCGGCGAATAAAATATCGAGCCTCCTAGGTTTAAGCGGCTAGACCTAACTTTTATAATTAAAACTAGGGTTTTAGCTATTGGGTTGGGCTACTTACTTATTCCCGATAAAATGGATTAAAAGAAATTGTAGAGTTTTATTATTAGATATATTTTGATTCCGATGATGAATTCAAAAATTTAAAATATAATATAATCTAACTAACTCCTAGATTCTTGGATCTAATATTGACTAATCTAATAATACTATTTACAAAATAATATGATTACTACAGTAAAAATACAACATTATTAATTTTTTTATTTTTTTTTATTTTTTTCTATTATTAATCATTATTATTTTATTAGTATTATTTTAATCTATTATTATCATTACTATTTCTATTATTGCTCGGGGTATTACAGTAGCCTACTTTTTTTCCCATGCCTTTTGCTTAGGGTGTGCATGGCAATCATTCTCATATCGAGACTGTTTCGAGATGAAACAGTTTTTTCTAATTCGTGCTTTGGAAGAGTTCGAGAATCGAATTACGTTTGTTAACCCATTTTATTTTTACTCCGAGAATCGAATTACGTTTGGTAACACATTTTTCCTCCCCTTATTTGGGAGTTAAAAAAATAGTAAGGGAGGAAGATGGGGGATTAATGAGTTATTTTTACCATCTTGTCCTTTTTTTTTAATAATTAATATAATTATTATACTTTACAAATAAACTTAAATTTAAATTTCCTAAAAAAATTATTTATGTAATTTTTATATTCAAAAAATTATTTATGTGGCGGCGGGGATGGCGATGGTGGCGGTGGTAGTGGTGGTGGTGGTGGCGGCGGCGCGGTGGCGGTGTTGGGGTGGTGGGCGGCGGTAGGGCGGCGATGGTGGTGGTGTTGGGGTGGTGGTGGTGGGGCGGTGGCGGTGGGGTGGGCGATGGCGGGGTGGCGCGGCGGTGGCGTCTTGGTAGGGTGGTAGGTAGTGGCGGTGGTGGTGGTAGCGGCGGCGGTGGTGAACGAGGGTAAATTTCTG
Organism: Acacia acuminata; assembly: GCA_019022655.1. Lineage (NCBI taxonomy): Eukaryota > Viridiplantae > Streptophyta > Magnoliopsida > Fabales > Fabaceae > Acacia > Acacia acuminata. Next base: position 1,348,850 of record JAFJYI010000182.1, read on the forward strand.
CTTCGAAGAGGAAGGAGTTTTTTTTTTTAGAAAAATAAATTCTCATTTTGTGCCCTGGAAGAGAGAAGCAGAAATTTTTAGCTTCTTTTTTTTAATCCCCAGCACAAAAAATAAACCGGTTCATCCAGGGAGCAAAAAAAAAAAAAACCGGATTTGCCAAACACAATTCCCATCCATTTTTGTTCCGGGGCATAGAAATTGAGAAAAAAAGTCATTCGGGAGAGTCACCCTTAGTATCCTACTTACAAAAGTGGTGTGATAACAAAGTTATAATCATAATATTTCTGATATAATAATGAAGTCAAAATTTTATTACGTATCATATAATAATGAATAAACTATGAATATCTCTACGTATACGAAAGAAACATCATCATGTCACATTATGCGATTGGAAACATACAAAATCACACTCGAAATGAAAAGATGAAAAAGAAGAAAAATTCCCATAGCACACTATAGGAGGAAACATTAAGAGGGAAATCCAACAACAACATTAGAAAGCTTGAAATTATACATACATAAAATAAACATAAACATAAACATAAACATAGGGAATTAATGAAGTTCTACAACTTCTGAAAAAAAGCCTAAAATAGCGACAACAAAGGACCCTAATCATCAATGACAAACTTTTTCTTCTTTTGTGCCTTGCCCACTTTATCTTCCTGTTTCGGTTTCTTTGAAGTTCAACCAAATAATCAGAAAAGTGTTCATCCTCATCATCGGTAAAATCATCCTTTCCAATTTTTACTTCAATACCCACTTGTTCCCCTACAATCACCGACGAGCCTGCACCCTTAGAGTCAAGAATGGACATGTCGACATCCTATGATATTATTAGCAGCAAAGAGACGATCATCAGTTCAAAATTCATAAATGTGTATAATGAAATATACAGTGACCAAATATAGGAAATGATACAAACTCACAGGTTCATCTTCATGGCTGGAAGACACCATAGTAGGGGAGCTAGTTGGAACATCCTGTTTAGCCTTAAACGCTTCAATGATTTCGGAGTCTAAAGTGAAACGTGTCACGATGCATGAAGTAGAAGACCCATCCAAATATTCTGTAGGAATTCTTACCATGCAAAGAAATTTTTTTTCCTACAATCTTGTCCACAACATCCGCAGGGGGAATAGTTTCATTTTCAACATCATCCTACACTCACACAGTTTACATCAACAACATGGACCTCAAATAGATTACCGGTAGGACATAATTATAATGTTAATGGATTGCACACACTTACATCATGGTGAACAAGCTTATGAATCACTCAATCTATCATCTCACTACAGGACAACCAACTAGCTTAGAAAACTTCCTGTTAAAAACACAAAGATGCAAGTGCCGGTATTATCCATGGCATCGAACTTGACCAAGAACCTAGGCACACCAGCCAATCAAAATTAAGGGCATTAAACAATGGTTATTTTGAGTTGATAGATCAGAAAAACCAACCATATCACCTGGGAATCACATTCCTCACAATTGTTGTACACTTGTTGCAAAAAAACCTTCCTTATCCGGAATAACTTTCTTTCCGTCCAACTTACATGAGTTGTAAAACCAACCACGCTTATAACGGATATCGACAATTTTAGCTAACACCACAAGCATCTTATTCTACAGAAAACATAGTGCATACTTCTCAGTAGGTAGGCTAACATATGTATGAAAAACCACAAACCATTTAACATGGGATCATATATTAATACATTAATACAAATGTGGATCAAATTGTTTATATAAAAGCCGAGTAGTAAGATAAGAATTAAAATATTAAAGCACAAACCACTGGCCCGGTATGAAGTCCTGCAATCTGTTGTCTATTCGGGTTTCCCAACAACTCTTCAGCGAGATTTAAAGTAGGCTGAGGTGTAATGTGCTCTGGTGGCTGCGAGACATCAACTCCTGCTGCCTCAAATCTAGTAATGCATTAACATCATAAATTAATTATACAGATATGCCATGTGTTGAACTTTATATGGGCAGAATAGAAATAAAAGAACACTAAGAGAGAAAACACACCTTTTAATGAAATCACTTACTTCTAGCAGTTCTAGGTTTATAAGCAGATATGATGTATACATAGAATTAGAGATCTTATTCTTACCTAGATGCATGAAATAAACATATAGTGTGCATGAGTCAGTGTGGGCTTAAAGAATAAAAACAAAGGGAATATTAAAATTAGAGAAAAACACTTACGGTTAAATTCTCACGCCTTGCACCACTGGAGTATGATCACAACTGGGCTAGACTTGTGATAAGTCATATAAGACATAAGGTTGTCTGCAAAGTCCCCCCAAAGTGCACAATGGAGGCGTTCTAGACTGTAAATTATCCACACAGTTATGAAGATAGCCATTGAAGGTGAACGACACATGATGGAGAGAAAAAATGTCATGCCAACTTACTCTTCATTCGTTAATTCTATGTCAACTTGATGTTGACACTGTCCATGGACAAAGCATTGTCTAGTTTCCCCACAGAAGATACCCTCCCAACAACGTCTAGTCAAAAATTTAAGAAGAGAGTACGCGTTTAGTGGCAACAAAATAAGTGAGAAGCACAAGACACGCAGTGACAAAAACCTCACTCACCGAACAGGAAATGATCATCCAAGTCAGTAGAGTGGATGTCAGAGAAAGTCTTGAAACAAAAACATAATGCAAAATGCTATGATCATCTTTGCGTGGGCGGACAACGGTGGAAAACTGGAAGTTGACACGATACAAATGCTCAGTTGGACGGTACGACCCTGTGGCAGGAACAACAGTGAAATTGGAGACCTCCCAACCGTGCCTTCTTCTAGATTTTTGTTATGGTGACGAACAAACCCACTTCACACAAACGCATGCACACGATCACCCTACAAGCTTAAAAAATTACAAAGAAGGAAAAAAAAATAAAAGCATAAACAAATAATATTGGAGAGGAAGGCCAAATGAGTGAACCAGATACAACAACTCAAATGAATATCCTATAACACTAGCTCAAGGAGGATGTGCCACCAGGAGCCTATCGAGTGGCCATATTGTTGGGTTAATGTGCTCTTTAGTCACTTAAGCCCAATAAGGCTTAAATGAGACTACAACCCAAGAACACTATGGCCCATATGGTTTAGGGTTAGGTCTTGGATGTAGTAGTATATAAACCCACTTTCTTCTGCTTGTAAAAATGAGTGTAACAAAAAGAAGGCTTTCATCAGAAACAAACCCTAGAGGCAGACGTTCATCATTTGAACGGTTGCCCACACAGCCATCCTATCCCCCTCGAGAGATAGTCTGGAATATCGATCATAGAGCGGACTACGACTGTTCGTGGAGAGGCTTTTAGATCGTTGCATCTTTCTAGGTAATCAAAACGATGAAGGTTTTAACTTTTCCTATATCGTGTTAGTACGATTTGTTTACGCGTTTCTGGTGAGATTCCTACAATTGGTATCAAAGCCTATCGCGATGAGGAAAAGAACTAGTTTTGATATTAATTTATATTTCATGTGATTCTTTTTAAAATTATTTTTTGAAAATATGGCATCTTTTGTTTTTTTTTTCTCTATATTTGTTATTTATTTCATGGTAATTATTCATTTATAATTCATATTTGGTATTAGTTTTAATTTCAATCGGTTAATCGCTTTAATCCATGGTTAGATTCTCTCGTGTATTTCTTGATTTGTAACAAGGAGGCTAATCCCATATGATTAGGTTTCCTCCTTGCTTTTTTTTTTTTTTGGAATTTCTATGTATTTTTCGAATTTCTGTAAAAGTTGGAGATCAAGAAACTACGAAGAAGATGAGCATTCAACACTGTCAAACACCTTTCGTGGACCTCTGGACCTCAGATTTGGATGATCCATATATGAATGGAAAGATGACGAAAAGATGAGCAAAGTGGTGGGAGGACCGACGCCGAAGCACTGCCATGCACCGCCACAAGCGGTTGCGAGTGGCCGTTACGCGCCAGCCAAGGAGCCGCGCGTGAGGGCGCGTAGGACACCCTTTTTTGGGTGGTTCCGGCGGCCGTGTTCTCGTCTCTCCGTGGCGGTCCTTCCCCGGAGTATCGTCTTTGAGATGACTTTTAATGGCGTGGCGAAGTGATGGCTAGGGTTCCTCTTTTGTGTCCTAGGGTTTCTAGCCAAGGATTGGGTTTTTTTTTTGGGCTTTTGGGCCCATAGATACCCTAAAGGGGCTTGAGATTTTAAAGATCTACTATGGGCTTGTGGAAGACGACAAATAAAGAGGAATTCCAAAGTTGTTAATTTTTATTTTTAAATTTTTATCGGAAAGCCATGGATTAAAGTTATTTGTTTAATTAATTAATGCTTTTATTGAATTGTATGAATTATATCTGCGATTAACATGATGTTTGTAATAACATGCCATATAGAATAGGAAGATGCCATATTGTTGCATAATCACATGTCATAACAATATAGTAGCTATTATGCCTTGAATCGACTAGTATGATAGTTATTATGTGAGATTATTTAGGTTATCCACTAAACTAATTATCAATTATTATGATTTTAAATTAAAATCTAGAATAATAATTGGATTAATTAATTGTGGAATTAAAATCTAGACAAATAATCCAGAAAATTTCCTAAGAGAATTTTATTTTTGAGAGTAATTTGTGGGTTATTTAAAATGGTCATGTGACGTACACTGATGCCAATCATGACTAGATTTTAGATACCTAATGATTTCAATTATAGTTGTTGATCTCGACAAAGAATACTCTAAATTGAACAAATTCTTGGAAATTGAAAATTCTAAATTTAAAATATTGAATGGGTGAAGGTTTTAAATTAAGCATTTAATTTTAAAACCTACGGGCCCCAATTGTGGGTTTATTAGTGAAATGGTTATCATTTAATTTTGAAGCCCCATCGGATAAGGATAATCGGATTTCGCTAGATTAAACCCTAATATTTTCAAAATTTTAGTAAAGTTTTGCACGGCCCATCGTCGGCAACAACTTAGACACTAAAGATAATTTTGAAAGTAAACAATGGTTAAATACATTCAACTTTGGTAAAAATGTTAACCCTCCCATCGAGGCTCTGGCAATGGAATTGAAGGCCCAAATTAACAATATTAGTTTTACAAGAATCTTGCCCATCATAAGTCTTGTAAAGATAACTAATGGATTGTTAAAAAATAAACGAATAGTAGTTATTAGAATCTACTAACGCTATATCTGTTTGTTGTTAATTATAGTTTGTAATTAGTGTGTTTTTCCTTATTTTCAGAAAAATGTCTTCATTCAATCCTTTAGCTACAATCTTGAGCCAAAAACCTATGGATGGTACAAACTACAAAGAATGGAAAACTAATTTTGGATATTGTTCTTCAATATGAAAAGCTCAACTTTGTTCTAACTACCCCTATGCCAGAGCAGCCTGTTGCAGATGCGTCTGATGCAATTCGGACTCAATTTCAGCAGGAGAAGAAAAGATGGGAGAAGGCGAATGTGGCAGTTCACTGCTATATTTTGGCCAGTCTCGCCAATCACCTTCAGGAGCAAGTGAGCATGATTGAGAGTGGAGCAACAATGCTCCAGACTCTTGATGGCATGTTTGCTACGTCTAGCAGCTCTGCTAGGCAAAATGCGCTGAATTCAGTCACCAAGACAGTGATGTGCGGAGGAAGTGTGCGAGATCATTGTCTAACAATGATAGCAAACTTCAAGAAGGTGATGACCATGGTGTCAAGTTTGAACAAGAAGTAAAAGTTGACCTTCTCTTACAATCACTGCCTGAGTACTTCAATCAATTCAAGATGAATTATAATATGAATAAGATGAATCTTGACCTCACTCAACTGATGCACGAGCTTGAGAGTGCTGAACAGTCTCTAGTCAAGCAAGGAAGTGCATTTTTTGCTGGTGAAAGTTCTGTGAAACCTAAGGGGAAACCCAAGGGAAAGAACAAGAACAAGAAAAGAAGAAATCAGGTACTCGAGTTGCCAAAACAGTTGCAATGAAGCAGCCAAAAGGCAAGTGCTTCAAGTGCGGACAAAAGGGGCATTGGAAGAAAAATTGCCCACGTATGAATAAACCAGGTATGGGTAATTTACATGTGATTGAGGCTTGTTTAGTGGAGAATCACAATGATAAATGGATCGTTGATTCAGGAGCCACCAACTATGTTTGTTACTATTTGTAGTGGTTCAAACATAGCTTGCCTATAAGTAAAGGACAAAGAGATTTGAAGCTTGGAAATGGGGAGCTTGTGTCTGTACTAGCAGTGGGACAAGTTATTTTATCTTTTGATAATTGCAGAACTTTGGTTTTAGAAGACTGTTTATTTATTCCAAATTTTAAGAGGAATTTAATTTCTGTTAGTTGTTTGGATAAACATGGTTTGACAGTTCAGTTTAATTCCTCAGTTTCAATAAGAAGTTCATCTTCTTTTATTTGTTTCGGTGTAAAGTTTAATGGTCTTTATTTTCTTAATCCTATTCCATGTGAAGTTAATCATGTTGAATTAAAAGATGTTGAGCATATTAATTCATCAAAGAAAAGAAAAGTTTCCAATGAAACTTATCTTTGGCATTTGAGATTAGGTCATATTAACTCTAACAGGATACAAGGTTTGGTCAAAAGTGGGATTTTAAAATCCCTAAACTTTGAACCGATACCAGTATGTGAATCTTGTTTAGAGGGTAAAATGACCAAGAGATCTTTCAAGGCCAAGGAAAAACATGCCACACTTCAGCTGGAATTGGTACATACTGATGTATGTGGACCAATAAATGTCCAAGCCAGAGGCGGGTATCAGTATTTCATCACATTTACTGATGATTACTCTAGATTTGGACATGTGTACCTGATGCGTCACAAGTCTGAAGCTTTTGGAAAATTCCAAGAGTTCAAGGCTGAGGCAGAAAAGCATCTAGGTGTTCAAATTAAGACTCTTCGATCTGATCGAGGGGTGAATACCTATCTGGAGAGTTCAGGTCTTACCTGACCAAAGAGGGGATAGTTTCACAATTATCTTCTCCAAGGACACCGTAGCAGAATGGAGTTGTTGAAAGGAAAAATAGAACCCTTTTAGAAATGACAAGATCTATGCTCGTTATTCATCTCTTTCGATTCATTCGGGGATATGCCTTAGAAACAACTATGTATCTATTGAACTTAGCTCCGTCCAAGTCGGTTTCAAAGACACCAATAGAATTGTGGAAAGGGTGTAAGCCCACCATGAATCATATTCGGATTTGGGGTGCTCCGGCACATGTCTTGCAACAGAAACCAGATAAGATGGACTCGCGTACTGAAGTATGCATGTTTATAGGCTATCCTAAAGGAACCAGAGGTTGGTTGTTTTATAGTCCAAAAGAAAAGAAGGTCATAGTGAGCACTCACGCGACTTTCTTAGAGGAGGACTATATGGCAAATTATAAGCCAAGGAGTACGGTTATTCTTGATGAGCTAGTCTCAGATCAAATTTCACCTCAACTGAGGCGGTTCCAGCTTTTATTCCTATGGTTGTTCAAAGAGGGGAAAATGTACCGAACATACACAGGAACCAGAGACAGAACCAGAAGTTTAGCATGATGATGAACTTTAGCATGATGATGAACTTATGGAAGAACAAAATCATGAATTGGCTAATCCACTTAAAAGGGTCCTCATCTAGAAATTGTTAACCCAAAAAATGTGGACCCCCTATAGATGCACAACATCAAGTGCGACAAAGTCGTAGTGGGAGATTGATTCATAAACCTGCAAGATATCTCTTGTTGGGTGAGTCAAATCAGGATGTCATCATTGAAGAAGATGATGATCCCACGAATTATGACGAAGCACTAGGAGATATTGATGCTCAGGAATGGCTTGAGGCTATGAATCGTGAAATGGATTCTATGTATTCCAACTCAGTTTGGTCTCTTGTAGATGCACCTGAAAGGGTAAGACCCATTGGGTGTAAGTGGATTTACAAGAAAAAGAGAGGATCGGACGGGAAGGTTGAAACCTTCAAAGCTAGATTGGTGGCGAAAGGGTACTCCCAAAAAGAAGGTGTGGATTATAAAGAAACCTTTTCGCAGGTTGCCATGCTCAAGTCTATCCGGATTCTCTTAGCATTGCATGCAAATCTTGATTATGAGATTTGGCAAATAGATGTCAAAAATGCTTTTCTAAATGGAAATTTGGAAGAGGAAATCTATATGCAGCAACCAAAAGGGTTTATAGCTAAAAGGCAAGAAGAAATGGTATGCAAGTTGCAAAGGTCCATTTATGGACTTAAGCAAGCGTCCAGATCATGGAACATCAGATTTGATCAAGCCATTGAGTCTTATGGTTTTGAGAAAAGTCCGATGAGCCGTGTGTTTATAAAAGGATCCAAGGTAAACGCAGTATCTTTTCGGTACTTTATGTGGATGATATACTCCTTATCGGAAATGATACTGAGAGGTATTGTTAGGCATAAAAACTGGTGAGCAAGCATTTTGATATGAAGGACCTGGGGGAAGCCAATTATATTCTTGGTATTAAACTCTTGCGAGACGGAAGAATAGGGTTTTGGCATTATCCCAGGCTAAATACATTGAAAAAATACTTGCCAGGTTTAGCATGGAGAATTCCAAGGGGGGAATTATATCCTTCAGGCATAGGATTCATCTCTCTTAGAAGCAATCTCCTAAAACTCCTGAGCAGAGAGAACGCACGAGTAGGATACCTTATGCTTCAGCAGTAGGTAGTCTCATGTATGCTATGCTATGTACTAGACCAGATATCTGCTATGCAGTGGGAGTAGTAAGCCGGTACCAATCTAATCCTGGAGAGGAACACTGGGTAGCGGTTAAACATATACTCAAGTACCTACGGAGAACGAGAGATTATATGTTGGTCTATTCGAGTGGGAGTCTTGAAACCATTGGTTATACGGACTCAGATTTCCAAGGAGATATTGACTCAAGTAAGTCCACCTCGGGATATGTGTACACCCTTAATGGCGGTGCCATTTGTTGGAGAAGTGTAAAACAATCATGTGTGGCTGACTCTGCCACAGAGGCTGAGTATGTAGCTGCTTCTGAGGCTGCAAAGGAAGCTGCATGGTTAAAGAAGTTCCTAACGGACCTTTAGGTGATACCAGGTGTTAATTGTCCTATCACACTTTACTGTGACAACAGTGGGGCAGTAGCACAGTCCAAGGAACCAAGGTGTCACAAGAGACAAAAACACATAGAGAGGAAGTACCACTTGATCCGAGAAATAATTAAAAGAGGAGATACATTGGTAGCAAAGATAGCATCAGACGAGAATCTTGCTGACCCTTTTACTAAGAGTTTGCCTGAACGTGTGTTCGAGAGGCATGTTTCATCTATGGGTCTTAGGAGGATTCCATATTTGCTATTGCTTTAGGTAGTTGTTATTTCACTTTGTTATTTTGTGTTTTTTGAGCAAGACATTATGACATAGCATTTTTTCTGAATGTTAATAAATGAGGTGTTTTTCATTTATTTCACACACTATTTACAAACTCTAAGGTCCGGATCAATTGTGGAGTATATGATCATATGAATACGTTCATAGAGGACATGGTCATAGGTTCTCACAATTGATGAATTGGTTTGACTATTAAATTAAGTTGGGCACTTTATTTAGGCTGCAATATTTTATGAAATGGTTTTGTCCTAATCATTATAAAATATTGGTGTGAGTTAATACTTACATTGAATGGATCAAGAAGAGATTTGATTAAGGTTGTTCTTTGTCATAAGGAATCAAATCTCCAGATAACTATAGTCATGTAGTTGCTCTTAATCCTGAGTTTATTTTAAATAGGTAATCGAATAGTTTTCATTCTTTGATTTACCAACGGGTGAGGTTTGATCTATATGACGGCCAATAACTTGGTATTTTGGGATTGAGACTATTTGGTTATCGGTATTTATGAGATAAACAACATGGAATTTATAGGAAATGTCCCCTTGATATGTTTTAGTACCTGGATATTGAAGACAGCGGCCGTGCATGTAATCCATTAGAGAAACTATTAAAGTCAAGGGAATAAATAATTGATTGGGTTACGTAAAACTAGTCAATCAAATTATAGACATTCTATAAAGGGGTAATGCATATTCTTGTTATAATTGTCATTATTCTTGGAGATCACGTTTGGGCTTTTAGTGGAGTAGCACCGAACTAGATAATCTTCTATAGATTATCATGAGCCTTGATAAATGACAAATGGTAGATCCCAGGAGCTAGCTCGAGACAAGGGATGGGGTATATTATCAGATGATGATGGCTTATGGGCTACATGGTCTTGGGTTTACGAACTCAAGTTTGTATCTTAAAGAGCAAGTGTGAGATTGTTGGGTTAATGTGCTCTTTAGTCACTTAAGCCTAATAAGGCTTAAATGAGACTACAGCCCAAGAACTCTATGGTCCATATGGTTTAGGGTTAGGTCTTGGATGCAGTAGTATATAAACCCACTTTCACCTGCTTGTAAAAATGAGTGTAACAAAAAGGAGGCTTTCATCAGAAACAAATCCTAAAGGCAGATGTTCATCATCTGAACGGTTGCCCACACAACCATCCTATCCCCCTCGAGAGATAGTCTGGAAGATCGATCATAGAGCGGACTACGACTGTTCGTGGAGAGGCTTTCAGATCGCTGCATCTTTCCAAGTAATCAAAACGATGGAGGTTTTAATTTTTCCTATATCGTGTCGGTACGATTTGCTTACGCGTTTCTGGTGAGATTCCTACACATATTCCACATGTGGGCAATGCGGACACATATGTGATAGTATGACGCTTAGGGTCAAAGCACGAATGGCGTCAAAAACTACTGAAACCATAGCTTTGGGTAAGAAATTTGGAGTGAAAGATGGGTGGATAGAGCGATGTAAATGCAAATGCAAGTTTTAGAAGGAAGGCGGGAGATAGAGTGAACTCCTTCTCACACGAAGGGAAAGTGGAGAGTATTAACTTCCCCCCACGACCGAAATGATCAAAGGACGTGCGCTTGGAAAGAGCTACAGTGACTTTCAAAATTTTGCTTCAATATTTACTACTTCAAAAAATAAAATATTAATTTGTTCGATCGGATAGGCGACCCATCGTAAAAGGAAATCAGATCCAGATATTAAAAAGAAAACCCCATAAATAGAACCCATCATCCTAGAGCCAGAAATTCTTGCATTAGGGTGTTGAAGAGAAGGAGAAAAGATGAAGATACTTAGCTTGACTTATCCATGATCTCGGGATGCCGGTGCAAGAGATGACGCCGGCTTAGGTGAGAAGGAACGTAAGTGGTTGCCAACGCAAGAGATGAAGGTAGACCCATGAGAGGTAATGCAGGCGTTCGATTGTGCATACGAAGAAAAGGGAGAGCGGAATTATGAGATGATGTTGTGCTTTTGATAGCTTGTCACGCCGGTGAAAAGATGGAGTTGTGAAAGAAGAAAAGAAAGTTAAAAATTTAAAAATAATAGCCATTAATATGATAGCACAAGCCTATACCTATTTCTTCCTATTTCTTAGGTTTTCACAGTTAGAAGTCAGTTTGATAGTATATTTATTTCTTGAAAAAATCAATATTATTTAAGTATAATAATTCCCAAAAAAAAAAAAAAAAAATCAGCTCTAGGATTTCTCTGATCCTCTCCATTTGGAAGCGTTATTATATGAAAACAATTAGAGAGGCATAAAAAGTTATTTATTAACAAAATAGTTCAAATATAAAGAGACAAAATGATGGACAAATTATTTTAAAATATTTAATTAAGAAGGCAAAGTATAAAACAAAGACATTTTTTAAAATAGTGTAAAAAAAATACCAATATAAGGAAAGATAAAAAAGGAAAGTTATTATGAAATATTTTATTTAGTCTAAAGTGTTGACATACATAAAAAATGAGCAGAGGCAGAGCTACTTTGAAAGGAGGAAAGTAAGAAAAAAAGTTAAAAGAAGAAAAAAAGTTAAAAATAGCATCAGCCTACTGGACATATTATTTTCCCCTTTTTTCTTGACTTTTTATAGGTAGAAGTCATCTTGTCTCCTATCCTAAGCAAAGTTATTTCATTTTGATGATATTTGTTTAAAAAAAAACCAATATAAAGAGGGATAATGATGGTTAGTTTAAAAAAAGGACAACATATTTAATTCAGAACAAAGATAAAATTAAATATTGATAAAAAGGATATCAGATATAAGGAGATATAAAAGAAACGTTGTTACAAAATATTAAAGTGAAAATTTGAAATATCTAATGAAGGGAGCTACCGTAAGAACCTATTTGAACCCAAGAGGGGGGTGAATTAGGTGAAGTATAAAAATTTAGGAACTTTGAAAATCTTTTTGCAATTCAGTAAAATCAGTTTGTATGACAGTAAAGAGTTATAAAGCAATAGATAGTCATTCAAACATATATGCTGGAAACATAAGAGATAAGGGAAGAGAATATGCAAACTGAGATTTATCCTGGTTCGGTCCAATCCTTGACCTACGTCCAGTCCTCAAGCTCCACTTGAGATTTTCAATCCACTATCTTCTTTCAACTTGATTACACGTTCGTACTTGGAGTAATCCTCTCACTAGAATTCACTTCCCCTTACAAACCGTAATCAATACGCCCACTTGATTACACACTGCATCAAGTAATTCTCTCACTAGAACTTACTTCCCTTACAAGCTGTAATCAATACATGGGTTTCCCACTCAAGATCACCCAATCTTGAGTAACTCTCAGATAGAAGGATAGGATGATTACAATAAATCTTCTCTCTGAGAAGTGAATGAATAAACACTGAAGAGCAATACAAATCACTTAACTCTCCAAGCTGTCTAAACATGAAAAACAGAGAGTAAATGATGTGAAAAACATAGTATTAGCATGTTGAAGTGTAAGCTTGTGTCTCTACATTTTTCTGCTTGAATCTATCCTCTTTTTATAGGTAGAGATCAATATATGACCTTTGTAATCTTCAATATAACCGTTGCCTTCATTAGACAAGGTTTTGTTAAGCTTTTGTCTTCTTCTCTCTTTAATATTCACTTAATCTAGTTGTGCACAAGTTCAGAGTTGACTTCTTGAAAATAAATCCGTTGGAATAGCAGCTGCTGGAAGTGGAAAACAGTCTTTAATTCTTTGTAGACGTGTGCAGAAGGATTAACCAGAAGAATGCAACTTTCTGGGTTCTACATTTAATGTTCTGACATCACTTTTGCTTTTAACCTTCAATAAACATCCTTTAATCCATATGAAACTTACTAAAAAAGTGGTTAAACATATCTAGGAACATTAGAGAATAATCATGGAAAGTATTAAGATCAAACAAGAAGGTATTGCAAATTCGTCAGATTTGAAATTATGAAGTCGCGATGAAACCTTGAGGTTTGTTCTCAAACCTGGAGGTTTTTTAAGGTTGTAGAAAGCGTTAGTCTCGCTGGCAAAACCTGGAGGTTTTCTCGAAACCTCGAGGTTTCACTTTGAATGTGAAACCTTGCAAAATCACACCAAGAACAAACCCGGAGGTTTTTCGAAAACCTAGAGGTTTTCAAAATCTGAAAAGCGAATGCTCTGTTTGCCCGAACCTGGAGGTTTTGACAGAAACCTCGAGGTTTCAATCAAATGTGGAAATTCTGAGTTTTTGCGCCAAATAGAAACCTAGAGGTTTTAAGGGAAAACTGGAGGTTTTGAGAACTTGGAAAAACAAAGAACCTCTTCGCCTAGACAAACCTCGAGGTTTGTCAGAAACCTGGAGGTTTCTCATAGTTTCCAGAACTTTGAGAAAACAACATTTGAACTCAAACCTGGAGGTTTCCCATAAACTTGGAGGTTTTGCTTTGTTCAGAAAACTTGGAAAATTCTTGGCCAATTTCAAACTCAAGTTTACATGTCCAAGCTCGAGGTAAGAATCCAATGCAAGAAGAATCAGCTCCAAATTCATTGTATTATATCCGTTATGATCCGATGAATGAAGGCTGTTCTTGACCAGAATTTTTACAATGTCCTGAACTGACTGTCAACTTTTGAAGGCCATATCTCCCTGGTGTGAACTCCGTTTTGGTCCATTCAAATCTTGGTGGAAATCCTTTTGAGTCTACTTTCATATGCCACCGATTTCAGCTCAATCCGATTTGTAGTTTGTGAGTTACACTCAAAACATTGAAGCTTGATTTGCTGTGTGGCGTGGATTTTTTTGTCAACTTCCACAATTAATAGCTCCTTGATCTGAACTCCTTTGGACTTGAATTTTATATCAAAATGATGCATTGGGAGTCTTGTTTCATATGCCACTGATTTCACTTCAATCTGATTTCTGGTTTAAGAGATATCATCGAATTACCAGACGTCGCTCGTGCTGAACGTGAAACTGTTGGAGCTGAAAAGCTGATGATAGCTGGAACCTCGTGGTTTGACTGAAAACCTCGAGGTTTGCTAGTTGAGAGACGCCAGAAGTGCTGAAGACACTCAAACCTCGAGGTTTTTACTCAAACCTCGAGTTTTCTCGTCCTGAACCTTATATTTGCTTGTTTTAACTCTGAATTGAGCCATTCAAACTTCCATATGATCTTAGAGCCTTCTAGCATCAATATAAGCACTTGAATAATTATATTCCGTTCAGCAAGTTCTTCCTTCTTTAATCTCCCATCTTGATTATTCTTCATAATCTAACTCTTTCATTCTTTTCTTCTCTTGATCATTCTTTGTCATTCAGCTTGGACTCATCATTCTTAGCAAGTTATACATTCTTCAATATCTCCTCTTCAACTTGATTATCCTCCAAAATCTATTGATAACATCTTGCTTCCTTGACAACCTCTGCAAATTCTTCTTTCCATTAATCCCTTATCTCCTTCTTGATTATTTTGCATGATTTAACTTGGACTAATCTACATTAAACATAGTAGTTAGTCAATGTAGGAGATAACTATATTACTCAATCTTTTTGTTTTTAATAATGCCATCTATATAAGACATCATCAAAACTAATCATAACCGACAGCTACCTTATCGGTTAACCTAACAAAGAGGATAATTAAGGGAGTTAATAGAGATTTTTATTCTAAGAAATTGTATACATAAATTAAAAATTAAGAATTAAAAATAATAAGTGGAGAATGTGATCTTGACAGTTAGCAAAAATAAGGACGACATGTGTCAAGTGCTGAAAAAATATATGCATGAATTATAAATTGTAAATTAAAATTAACAAATAGATGAAGTTACTTTATCGGTTAATTTAATAAAAAGGATAAGTGTCAAGCAGACTTGTTGCCTGTGAGCTGCACTTTCTAAAATATGACTTGTTGCGCATGCATACATGCATACACATCTCACTTTTATGTTGCAGATGATGGTTGGAAAATTCAAAGCAAATTGAACAAAATTATTGAGAGCCACACTGTGCCTCAAGTATTCATCAATGGAAAACATATTGGAGGTTCTGAAGGTAATGTTATATTCTTTTATCTTACTCTGTATGTGTGTATACACTAATTATAGGACATATTAATTAGATAATCTGTCTGAATAGTAGTAATACATGTTTAATATAGAGCAGCCTTGTAACTTTTCTAGTTTGTCTTTTTAAGTTCTCTTTAGGATTGTAATATTATGTACGTTTTCCAGTATATCAGATCTTGACTTTTTCTCCAAAAAAATATATGAAAAAGTGATAGAAGAGTGAAAGTAATGTTATATTGTCTCATAAAAAGGTTTTTATATACATAAATACATACATTGATATGGATGTATGTATATGAAAAAGTGATAGAAGAGTGTGAGGAGTTCAACATAAATGAAAAAGAAAGACAAAGAAAAAACTATTTGTAAAAGCTTTATGTACACCCCTAAGATTATTGTATCTATCATATTCAATAAAATTAAATTAGCCGAAATTCTTTAATAATTAGTTAATAAATATCAAAACAGAGGATAGTTAATTAAACAAATTAATATTTTGGACAAAAACTACTTTTTTGTATTA
This sequence comes from Acacia acuminata, assembly GCA_019022655.1. Taxonomy (NCBI): domain Eukaryota; kingdom Viridiplantae; phylum Streptophyta; class Magnoliopsida; order Fabales; family Fabaceae; genus Acacia; species Acacia acuminata. Next base: position 1,364,817 of record JAFJYI010000182.1, read on the forward strand.
AGGATTATGCATTATGCTCTCATAATAAAGATAGAAGCGAGTTTCTGATAATGATATAATAGTCTATTTTTACGCATAAGATCGTCTCTTTTTTTCAACTTGACAACTTCCTTCGTTTTTTTTTATTCCATTCTATATATTGAGTTTTTATTAAGATTTGTTTCTTCTTCTTAAATTTATTTTCGGATTCTATTGCGGCCTATGGGAGTGGAGAATTGCAAAGGCTTTGGGAATTGGGTCCAAGGATTGTGATGCTACTAATAATAATCTTTGAATTGTCACTACTAAAATCATATTGTTTAAAAGTGCTTAATTTTTGAGCCAAAAAAAAAAAAAAAAAATTCTTAATTCTTATGTTAGATTTTTTTATTTATTTAGTCAGTGTATAATCCCTTTCGATAGTGAGCGTAAAGTTTAAAAGAGCTCAACTAACAACTCATTGGTTATTAGATTAAATTTTAATTAATTCCACATTAATGTTTTTTTTACTCCTAATTTATCAAACAAGAATGTTCTATTTCTTTCTTGAATAATTTATATTTTATCCAATAGAAATTGTTTGTATCATCCTAAAGATAAATAAAATTTATGAAGAATATTTGCATTTAATTTATTTGACATATTGAATATTTAATATTAAAATATTAAAATTATATTTTGGATAAATCCAAATTAAATTTGATTAACGGTTAATTTTATTATTTGGTTGTTTACTCGAATATTACTCAAATTATTAGCTTTTGGTTCTCACTCCGCTTCAAAAATTAGTTAATTAGATAATTTTTTGGTATGCATTTTCGTCTTTTGAAGGAAACACATTGTTTACAAATTACAACCTCAGAAAGAGTTCAAATTTCTCAATGTAAAAGGGAAATAGTTCTAAGATAATTTCAACTTTAGGTTTTTTAAATCCATACCAAGAACATTATTAATTTTTTTGGTAAGAATTAATAAAATTATTAATTAATCTTGATTATGGAAAAATTTAAAATTCTTAATAAAATACTCTTGCCTTAGATATTCATTTAAATGTATTATCAGATTAAATTGAGATATTAATAAAGGACAAATAATTAATAATAAAATTATTTTTTAATTAAAATTTTGGAGTGATAAATATTTTGAAAAATGGCAATCCCTTTTAAAGTCAAAATTATTCTTTTTTTATTTGATAAAGGGTTTCCCTTTTAAGGTTTAAAGGGCAAATGATTTTCATCTCTACCAAAAAATACACTTTCAAGGATTCTAACTTGTATTCTTTTATAGGAGTGAGACCCCTTATAATCTTAAGGGTAAAGGTGCAAAAATGCACATAGACTTTTACCCAAGGTATATCCAAACCATATGCTTTTTGGAGGTGCAATAATGCACATAAACTTTTAAAATGGGTGCAAAAATACTCATGCCGTTAAATTCTTTTAACTGCCATTAGTTGCAATGTGAAAATACCAAAATGCCCCTAAACTTAAAAAAAAAAAAAGAGAGTTCGATCAACTGGGCTTCTCTTCCATTAGTTCAATAGCCGCTGTGCTTATCTTCCATTAGTTCAATAGCCTATTAGCTTCCAAGCGCCCAGAAAACTATCTTCAAAAAATTCTTATTCAGATGACCATCCTCTCCTATATTTCTTCAAGTAGAAGCGACGAGAATGATAGCAACTGGAGGGTCAGACATATGCCCTTGCCTCTCTTCAACACTTCACGAACTCTTCTCTTGGATCCTCATCCACATAGGGGCTCAAGCCCTCATTCCTTTCTATTAATGCCCTATTTCGGGAAAACAAAACAACACCAACTGATTTAAGCTAAAATCAACCTGCGTCTCACAAAAACTGAAGAACAACCACTTGTTCCAGACAAAAAACTCAAATCAACCAAGTAAAAGAGAAAATATTTTCTACAAAGAGGAATATAGGAGAGGTCAAAAATACCCAACCCTTTTAATCCCCAGAAATTAGAGAGGAATTACAAAAAACAGAGCTTTGAGGGATAAAAAAAAACCCTCACAATTGATTGAAAGATAAGAAAAATTCAAGAAATTAAATAGAACTTGATGGGAAAAAAAACCGGATCTCGATTCTAAAAACACCTGGTTTTCGAGAAATCCTTCTAAGTTTGCTTCTTGGTGAATTAAAAGACAAACACAAAAATCATAACTTGAAAGACAGATGATTGATTAAAAAGGTATTAGAGAAGAGGGGCGTATCGAAAGTAGAGCAAATCACCAAGAGGGGGGTGAATTGGGGATTTTAAAATTCTTTTCTGAAACTCTGTTTTAGTATATAGAAAACATGGTATAACAGAGAAAGGAAGAAGAGCAAGACACAAGGAATTTATACTGGTTCGGTCCAACCACTTGACCTACATCCACTCCCCAGACACTCTGGGATTTCACTATATCAATTGATTACACACTCTGTAACTCAAGAGTAATTCTCTCACTAGAACTTACTCCCCTTTACAAGTTGCAACAATAACCCAATCTCCAAGTCCCTTGACTTGAGATTCTTACAATAAATGATTTTGAATAAAAAAAACTCTTTCTAAGAGTAGATAAAGATGAACACTGAAGATCAATGTATCAAAAGATACTTTACAAGTGAAAATTGAAAGAGTAGTTGGTAAGCTTGAATGCAATTCGTTTTTAGAAGATTGGTTGGTGAGAAGAAATGAATGCAACTCTATTTATACAAAGAGAGCATTAAATGACCGTTGAAATCCCTAATGTAACCGTTGGAGACATTCAGCAAGGATTAGGGTGAGCTTAGGTCTTCTTCTCTCACTACACTTTGCTTAATCCAGTTGCACAGATATTTGTGCTTGACTTCTTGACTTTTAATCTGTTGAAAGAGCGGTGACTGGATGTGGAAAGGAAACATTAATCCCTTTGCAACGTGTGTAGAATGATTGTCAAAAGGATGCAAGTTTTCTGAACTTTGTATTTAATGTGTTGAAATCACTTTTTTGCTTTTGTTCAAATCTTCATTTAATATCCTCTAAATGATTTGAAACTCACCAACAAAGTGGTTAAACATAGCTAGGAAGTATTAAGATCAAACAAGAAGATTTCACTAATTCGTCATATTCGAAATTCAAACTCCGCGACACAAACTCGAGTTTGTTCATCAAAACTGGAGTTTGTCATCGTGCACTAATAGCAAAACTCGAGTTTCCAAAACTAAACTCGAGTTTCCTTCTTCCGAGAGAGGAACGTCGCGATTTGAGCTTTGAACCATAGTTTTGAATAGAACTCAAAACTTGAGTTTCCATACCAAACTCAAGTTTTGGACTTTTGACATGTAAAATGAGTTTTAGTCCAAAACGTCAAAAGCGGAGTTTTCATCCAAAACTGGAGGTTTCAAAACATTGAAAAAAACCAAAGCTCTCGGCTTGGTCAAAACTCGAGTTTCCAAAACAAAACTCGAGTTTTCCATTTAAGTATGAAAACTTTGAGAAATCTATATCAAATCAAAACCGGAGTTTTCCGGAAAACTAGCGGTGTTCAAAACCTTGAAAAGAGCAAAGCTCATCTTGGCCAAAACTCGAGTTTCCAAAACAAAACTCGAGTTTCTATTTACGTATGAAAACTTTGAGAAATCTATGCCAAGTCAAAACTAAAGTTTTCCATGGCGAGTAAAACTTGAAAACTCTCTCGCAGTCGAAACTCAAGTTTCCAAACCAAAACTCGGGTTTTCTCAAAACATAGGAAAACTTAGAAAACTCATAGCAAACCGAGAACTGGAGTTTCCATATCAAAGCTACAGTTTTTATAAGCTCGAGAATGTTGGAGACTCTTTGTATGACCAAAACTCGAGTTTCCAAATGGAAATTGGAGTTTTGACTTCTTCGAGAAAATGCGAAGAGTCTACGTGGTGAAAACTCGGAGTTTGTCTAAATGTGAAAAACTTGAAGTGCTCTTTGTAAGACCAAAACTCGAGTTTCCAAATGGAAACCGAGTTTTGCTTAGTTCATTAAAATCGAGCAACTCTTTGCCAAGTCAAAACTCGAGTTTGCCTTTGCGATAAGTTTTTCAACTTACCAAAGACAAACTTCATATTGCGTTTACAATTGTCAATTATCATCAAAACACATAGAGAACTAACAGTTACCCGGGGGTATGAGATCTGTAAATATCCATAAAGCTCTGTCCTTTATCTCTTGGTGGTCGATGACGCCGCCAGCGAGAGATGAAGAAGCTTCAGTTGGAGTTGTTGCCGCCTCCAAAGCACGATTTCTTGCATCTGAAGAGTCAACTTTCGATCAAATCGATAGGGGAGACGATCATGTTCTGCTTTTGGCTGAAGGAGTTGGTGGAGGTGACGAACTGAAGCACAAGGTGCCGGAGATTTTGAAGTGGACGTGGATCAGGGATGACCGATGATTTAGGAGCTGAAAAGAAAAGAAAGGCTCAAGGGCCTTTTCTGGTATCAATCCCAAAAAATGCTCTAAGATTTTGAAAATCTCAAAAAAAGCCCAAGGGCCTTTTCTGGTATAAATATATTAAAATTTAACAACTAAATTAGCCACATTAACAACAAAATCAATACCCGTTAACAACTAAATTAGTCGCATTAACAACAATATTTTAACAACTAAATCAGTTATATTAATAGCAATATCAGCCCCGATTAATAACTATATCAGCTCCATTAACAACTCACGTAGATCGAAAATCCCGAAAAGGCCCGGGCCTTTTCTGGTATTTTTAGAATCATGGGGGCCTTTTTTGATATTTTTTTTCTGTAAAAAGGGCCCTTAAATGCATTTTCCGAAAAAAAAAAAAAAAAAAAAAAAAAAAAAAAAAAAAAAAAAAAAAAAAAAAAATCTGCTGCGATCTGAGGTGAACCATGATATCTGCGAAAACAATGGAGAAGCATGGAGTTGCAGAAACACGAAGTAAAAGGAAGAGGAAATCAAAGTCTTCCACATGCAGCCTTCAACTTCAATGTGATGACACCAATAGCATCTTCGCTTTGTTACTTGCTTCCCTTTCTCAACTTCATGAATCAGACTCTCTTTCCTTAGTCAAGAAATGCTTAAGCAAAATGCGCGCTTCTCTTCTCTCCGAAATCGGTTTCAGACCCATTCTTGCATTGCTTCCAGCTCTTCTGAACTCCAAGTAAGCTTTTTATTCCTCTCTGTGGAATTTCGTGCTTCGTTGGCTTTAAAAATCTGCGCCAAATTGTGTGAGTGGTTCTTTTATATGTCTGTGTGTGTAATGTTTGTTTTGATTGTTTGAAATTTTCACTCTTTGGTTTGCACTTTGCAGATGTCCCGAAATTGCGTGCCGTGGCGCTGAAATTGTGGGTGCCGCTTCGCTTGCTTCTTTCGAAATGAACAATGAAATTGCGTCTGATTGTGAAACTTTGAATGGTTTAATCTCGCTGTTGGGGAGTTCGAAGAGAAAGGTTCTGTTGTCTGCTTGTAACGCTGTCTTGGACATGTCTATTACCTCTTTTAACAGCAGCTGCTGAAATTTTCTGCATTGGAAAAACTCATGTAAGCATTAAAAAATATGACCATTCTTTTTTAATGATTATATTCCTTCGCTCCTACGTGTGAAACCAGGCCATTGGCTCTGGATTAGTTTCAAGTAGCAATTAGCCTCTGGTAGGATTTTCTGTTTGTGTTTCTTAGGATTTTTTGGGACTTGATTTTTTACAGACACATAAACTCCTATTCTTTCCTTTTTTTGTGTTTTGTTATTTATTTATTTATTTGTGTGTTGGGGGGGGCTGTGTGTGTGTTCTGTCATCAGGTTCTTATTAGTGCAAATGGAAGACCGTCGGTGCTGAGCTATGAAAAATGTCCGCACACAATGATTTGTTAAGGAATATGACAGCAAATAGTTAAGAAACGCCACCTACCTTCTTTCCCATGAATTTGCTGTTTTAGTTTAAGATTTGTGTGCAAATGCATAGACTTGCTGATCTGCCAATTTATGTGCTAAGTTCGGTAGCATCTTTCACCAAGTTGAATGAATAACCCTTTCTGTTATTTCTGCCGATTTCTATTGCACAGTTCACTCGCATAAATATGATTTGTTTTTGAATGATTAAATTATTTGAATCTTGTTCTTGAAATGTGATCTAAAAGTAACTTTTTGTATGCTCTTATAAACTCTATACTTGAAATATAACTGGACATGTACTATGAGAGAACCTTTAATCCTTTCATTTGAAGTATTTTGTATATTTTCCATCATGGTTGTCAGAAAAAGCTTCGTAGGCAATTTCTATTTTGGATGCATGCAACATTGTTTTGTCTAATGTTGAAGTATCCAATGTATTTTTTGAAATAACTAAACCATTGACACTCTTTAGGTTCGCATTTATTCAGATTCCAAAATTTTCAAATTCTGTTTCTTTGTGGTCTGAGGGAAATGGAAGTCTTCACTGTCTCAAGATAGGGATGGGTGAACATCATGAACTTTCAGTGGCATTTCTTAGTGCAACTATTATTCTCATTAATGCATGTGATGCTGAGCAACTACAGAATGTCCCTGTAAGCCTTTTGGAATCATTCTTGACCCTTCTAAAAGAGTTCTGGGCAAAAGTAAGTTATCAAAGGGCAGTCAAAGGTGCTATAGAAGTTAATGAAGATGGACATTATTGTAAGAGCAACGTTGGAGTTAATAACCTTGCAGAAGCTATATTTAGGATTTCTATTAATTCTTGCTCATTGACTGCAGCTTTACCATTTGAAGTGGTTACAGTAAGTCTATTTGGTACAAGTGAATCAAGTTTTGAAGATTTTATTTTGAACCACTAGGAATTTTCACCCTTTCTTCTGAAAAAGACACCAAACAATCTAAATGTGAATGATATTTTTAGTCCATTCATACAATCTCTTCACTGGACAGGGAATGTTCCTTCTCTTCTGTCATCGATTCTTCAAGGTCTGGTATCTTGTTTTCCAATTGCCTCAGATGAACAGGATATCCTCAATTTCTTGAACGAGGTGAAAGGTAAATTGGGTTGTCCTATAGCTTACCATCAAGATATTCGAGTTGTTAAGACAGAGAGGCACTCAAGAGAAGAGGTGCATTACTTTCAGCACTTTAATTCGGGCTGCACAAGAGAACCTCATTATTTTACGAAAGATGATATCTTGAAGTGTGAACAAGCATATAAAGAAGGATATACAGTTGCACTGCATGGTTTAGAGTTCCGCTATCAAAGCATTGCTGCTATTGCTGATAAATTAGCAGTGATGTTTGGTCAACCATCCGTGGGTGCCAATTTGTACTTGACACCACCTAATTCTCAGGGTCTTATGTGTCACTCCGATGATCACTGTGTATTTGTATGCCAGATTTTTGGATTCAAGCAATGGACAGTATTTTCTCAATCTAGTCAGCTGTTACCTCGCTTGTATGATGATCTACATGGTTCTGACTTCTGATCTTAACTGTACTATGGCTGGTAGGAGAGAATTCTTGCTAAGGGAGGGTGATGTATTATATATTCCCAGAGGTTTCCCTCATGAAGCATATACTAAATCTGGCTGTGATGATGTTTCTTCTGGGTTTTCTTTGCACCTTACCCTTAGTGTTGAGTTTGAAGCACCATTTGAGTAAGTAAATTTTAACTAATGCTTTTAACATGTAACAATAAATGTGATTGTGATATTTTGAGTCATGAAGGTTCCCTTTCTTCTCTTATGGCTAAAAAGTTTTAAAGCTTGTCATGGCCCTTTATTTGATTTCATTTTTCTCCTTTACTCTTTTCTTTTTATAAAGGTGGAGATTTTGATTTTAATGGTGTTCATTCTTCTTTTGAAGATAATGATTGATTGAATAATGTCCAGTGTTGTGTGGTAAAATCAATTTTGGATGTGCTTTCTCTCCCATGTTCCTGTAGGAATTTACATACCTTTACACCATCATCTCTTTTCTCTTCATCTCTCATACAATATTTACATTCACAAGCAGAGGATCCAGATTGGGGATAAGTATAATTTCGCCTTTACTTCTTGAAAATATGTCCAATGTCATTTTCCGTCTACTTTTTCCCGTGGTAAATTGTAAATTTTGTTCGACAAAATAATAATCTCCACATTCATGATGATCCTCCACTGTTGCCAAGCATGCTTGATTCCAATATTCCACAATCAAATCAGTACTGTCATATTAATGGTAATGTCCTTGTCTCCATTCAGCCAAAGCAAGTCCAGCTTTGACTAATTAAAAGAAGTAGCGTGCTTCTTTGGTCCATGAAGAAGAACCGTAGAAGTTTGAATGGTTGATGATCACATGGGGTAGCCCACTGATTGAACCACTAATACTGCCAGAGTTTGGTTTGTTGTAACATCATAAAATCTTGCAGAATCATTACCTTATCACATCTGAGAGCTTAGTAAAATACTAATATTGTGTAGGTTGCCTTGGACTAATTCTCAGTATTTCATGAAAGAATATGTTAGGAACTAACAAAATAGTAACACAAAACACTGCTGAATCTCATATATTGACTGATATCAAGGTTACAACAGCACTGCGAGGAGCAAACCACCCCTTCACAGCCAAGAATAGTCTCAGGATTTACACAGAACCTGATCCTCTTCTCCTCAACACTTTGTTCCTACCATAATAACGGTCATTTAATGAGGGGCAAATTGAGAAACATCTCTTACTTGCATCTGCAATTGGGTGGTTTTTGCTTATAAAGAAAGACCAAGAGCCCATGCTTAAGATTGCTGATAACTGGTGGTGTGTGTTTGTGTGTGTGTGTTGGGGGGGGGAAGTATATTGTACTGCTCTTTATTGACCAGAAAAAATAGTAAAATAAAACAAAATCTAATGATTGATGGTTTTCTTGGAACAGAGAACTGAAACAATGCATGTGAACTGACCCACACTAAATCAATCATTAAATTTGGACATTTGCGTCCATTAGACGGGACCACTCAGACTGTCTCTGAAAAGCTTATTGATGGACCATCATTTATGTTATCATTTTGATAATGATGCCTATGTCAATTATAATCCATCTTATAAGGAAGAGTACTATATTACCAATCTTTGATTGTGCTCCCAATTGAAGAATGGGAAGATTTGAAATTCAGAAGACTGTCTTGTCACATAAAAAGTGGGATTTTATTATGTTTGGTTAATGTGGGTCATGTTATACTTCGTTTATATGTTTGTGTGTATATATATTTTTATTTAGGAGGAGTATCTAATCATTAACTCTCCCTGTCATTTGATGAATTATCTATTTTGTTCTGTTTTTATCTTTTGGATTTGTGGGATGACTTGGTCACAAGTTATTTCAACTTGGCCTTGGTCCTTCATGCTTGAAACATGTGTTTTCTTTTCTAACAGCTTTTTGCATTTTCTCTCTTCTCTTTCACACCATTTTTTGCGTTTTCTTCTAGTGGAGTTCGTGAGAGAGAGATTGAGCGCACTTTTTTTTGTTTTTTTTGCTCAAAGTTTGAGCACTCTATTGGCTTGGCATATATACTGATATTTTGTGCTAGTAGAGCAACTATTATCTCTGTTCATGAAAGATTCAATAATACTACTTGTAATTCAAAATATGGTGGTCTTTTATTAAAATTTTTTACCTGCAATGATTAAAATATCTTTTTGGCATCACTAGTAATTTATATATTCTGTGAAACACAGATGGGAAGGAGTTGCTCATTTTGCACTTCATTGCTGGAGTGAAAACCAGGAGAGACCTATGATGACTGTATATGCTGGTCTCAAAAGCTTGATCTGGTTTCTGTGAGTTTATTACACTTTGCCATTAAGATCATTAGCGATTCTGATCCCACCTTTCGGAAGGCGTGCTTGGTTGCAGCAGATTCTTTGCCACCACATGTTTGTAATTGGCTTGCTCATAATCAGAAAAACATTTTTTTCCATGTAATTGATAAAATTCGCACTGAATCTGTGTTCTTGGAAGTTCTGAACAGCTTAGAGGTGGCAATTAAGAAAAATGAAGATTCTTATCAACAAATCAGATGGCTTTTGTTTCTCCATTAAAAAACAGAGTCTTCCAAACGACATGATCTAAATCAATCTTTTATGATTGAAGACCTACTGTCTTTGTGCTCAGCACCCGGATGAAGTAGGAGCTGCTTTTCTAGGTGTCGAGTCCAGGTTTTGTAATGAGGTAGTATATGAGAATATAATAGCTGGTTATGTGATGTTGCTTCAGAAATATAGGAAGATTAGAAAAATATAGCAATGGAATGATTTCACTACATGATAAATGTTAGAGTAAATTACATAGACCTCCTTCAATTTTGTTGAAATTATATTGCTTTTGTCATCTATTTTTAAAATATATTCCAATTTTTAATTTTTTGCTTAATGTATCATCCATTGGCTTTTTTTCCCAAAATGCCCCTAATTAAATAACTATTTACCAAAATGCCCCTGTTTTTCAAACTATTTCACAATCTGCCCCTGTTTAGTCGACTAAACCATGATTTAGTCGACTAAAACGCGGGCTCAGTTTTTTTTTTTAACTTCCCCGCAATTTAGTCGACTAAGCTTTTGTAGCTTAGTCGACTAAATCATAAAAAAAAATAAAAGGTTAAAACTTTGGAAGGCCATAATTCTCGTTAGGGGTCTAAATCAAGTGATTCTTTTTTTGATTCCACATAACTTTTTAAGATCTATGCACTGACATAAAAATTAACTTCCAGATTTAATGAAGAGAAAGGAGAAAAAAACAATTGATTCTTTATTGCACAGGAGATACTAACAATTCATTAAATATAATCAAGTGATTCTTATATATATATATAAATATATATTTAATGAATTGTTTCCTTTTATTTGATGTTTTCTTTTTTATTAGATCACATAATATCTTCTACACAATAATGATAGGATATGTGTGTGTATATATATATTTAATGAATTGTTAGTATTAACATGAGTTGTTAATATTTAATATATATATATATATATATATATATATATTATTAATATGTATTTTGAATATATTGTATTTTGAAAATCCAATAATTAATAATATGGATTTTCTTAGATTCTGGAATGTCATGTTATAGGGAGCCTCAAAGTATCGACACTAAATTTGTTGTGGGGCTTGATTTTCAAAGTTTCCCTCCCTGTAATGTAACAATTAATCTTTGGATTTTCAAAATACAATATATTCAAAATTGAGATTATCTCCATTAATAATATGGATTTTAAAAGAAAAAAGAGAAATAGAAAAAATATCGACACTAAATTTGTGGGGCTTGATTTTAGGGGAATAATAGCGTTTGGAAGTTATGCATGAGATCATATGTTGCAAGAGAATATTAATATTAAAATGGAATTGATGCCACTAAATTTTTTAGGCTTGATTTTAGGGGAATAAATGACCTCATCTACCAAAAAAAAAAAAGTGATTATTCTTTAAAGTTTGAAGTTTAATTTCAACATAGAGTCAAGGAGGGAGGGAGAACCAACTAACTTAATTAGGGCATGGTTTTACGATTGATCTTTTATAAGATAAAATAAAAGGTTAGGGGGTTCAATTTAGATTTTGAATTGTCCATATTATGTGATCCATATTATGCAGAAATGCTAACAATTCATTAAATATATATATATATATATATATATATATTATGTGATCCATATTGTCGGGAGATACTAACAATTCATTAAATATATATATATACACACACATATCCTATCTTTATTGTGCGGGAGATATTATGTGATCTAATAAAAAAGAAAACATCAAATAAAAGGAAACAATTCACTATATATATATATATATATATATATATAAATCACTTGATTATATTTAATGAATTGTTAGTATCTCCGCGCAATAAAGAATCATTTATTTTTTCTCCTTTCTCTTCATTAAATCTGGAAGTTGATTTTTATGTTAGTGCATAGATCTCAAAAAGTTATGTGGAATCAAAAAAAGAATCACTTGATTCGGACTCCCGAACCAGAAGTTATGGCCTTAGGAAGTTTTAACCTTTTGTTTTTTTTTTTAATGATTTAGTCGACTAAGCTACGTACTTAGTCGACTAAATCGCGGGGAAGAGGAAAAAAAAAAAAAAAAAAAAAAAAAAAAAAAAAAACTCGAGCCGCGTTTTAGTCGACTAAATCATGGTTTAGTTGACTTTTGAGAGGCGATTGGGAAATAGTTTAGAAACATGGGCATTTTGGTAAATAGTTATTTAATTAGGGGCATTTTGGGAAAAAAGCCCATATAAATATAAAATAAGATATAAAATATGTTTTCTGGTTAAACCTATAAATTTTTCTTGCAACCTATCTTTTATTTGTATATTTAACTAAAAATATTTATTCTGGTTATTGGAGGTTATTTTAGTTTTTTAAAAATCAAGTTTAAAAGTTGATTAAGATATTATATGACTTTTATTTTTAGGAGAGGTGTGTATATTTTGAAAATTGTGAGGAGATATATTAATTTCAGGAAAAATATTGGAGGCTGTGTAATTTATTCAATTGTAACGTTTATATTTTCTTCCGTTTCTAGTGGTTGAGCCAGAGTATGTCATATTGTAATTTCCTGGTGAAATATTGAAATATTGTTATGGAAAAAAACTGAATGTAAAATGGGGACCGATATGTAAAATAGGGATAAGGACCTATATGTAAAGTAAGGATTAGTTCGTTAGTTGGTCCTAAGATGACCGTTAGGATGAAGAGGAAGACATAAGTGAGGCTACAACATTATAAATAGCCCACTGAACCTATGTTAAGGGATAGCTTGTGAATCAATAAGAGAATTACTGGGAATAATTCAGAATTCCTATCTCCTTCTCCTCTCTCTCTACTTCTGTCGTCTCTCTTTCTAATCCTCTTTTTCTCTCACTTTCATTTCAATACCATAACATATATGCCTGACATTCATAGTTTGCTTTGTCAGCCAACTCATCCAATTTGATTGCTCTTTAAGCTAAGGGCTATAAGGAACTCTATATTTCACTTCATTGAGCAAATGGCATGAGCCATGGAACAACACTTTCTTTTCTCCTCCACAAAAAAACATTGTTTCATATATAGATTAGAATTATCCAAGATTATTAAAATCGGACCAGTCACTCAATCTGTCGGGGTATTAGGTCAAGGGTTAGTGGGTCAGATCGGAGCTAACCCGAGGCCAAATCAGTGAAAAAGTGAAGATCTAAGGGTTATTAATATGAAATTATAAAGAAAATTTTTAAAAAAATTGATTTTGTTTTAAAAATAAAGCGGGTTAATGTATGGATTGGACTGGTTTATTGATGGTTCACTGGTTTCCGGGCCGAACCGGCCGGTCTAGTTTGAGTTTAGTTACATTGGAATTATCATAGAAGTGATGGATAATTGCATAGATCTCTCTCCTGGGAAAATTAACGCTGCAACCTATGGTTTGGGATGTTTAGGAGTTGGATGAGTTGTTACTCCATGATAATCTGTGTGGTAGAAAATAGGATGAGGATTGTTCTATTGCTTGTGCACTCTAGTGCCGTGGGATCATCCTCGGTAGAGGAACTTTCCATTGCCTCATCTGCCACCTGCATTTAGTGTCCCCCAAATTTAAGGCATATTTGGAAAAAATAGTACACAGTATTGACTATATTTATTGCATTGATTCTCTTTTATTTATCTTCCTTAGTCCTTACGTATGAAAAAAATAGTACACATTTATTGTCTTTAACTAATTTTAATTATTTTATTGATTAACACAAATCGGTTGTTTAAAGTTTATAAAATGCGAGTGATGAGTATAGTACACCTACTTGGCTTTGTGTGAGTGAACAAAAGCCATGGATAACGAATTGAACTTCAATATTTTTCATTTAAGTAAACCCAACTAGTCCACACTTTTTTCACTATTTGAACAAATCTTATCACACTAGATGTGATCAGTTATATGAATTGCACGATGTCATTATTCTCTTTTTACAATTAAAGTTTTGGATAAATTGTCAACTAATAGGTTCCGCTTAATAATTTTGTTGAGTACTTTTTTGGTCTTCTTCTAAGATTATGTATTTAGGAACTTTTTTTAAAAAAAAAAAAAAATAAGTATTAAATATTCGTTGAATTTTGCAATGTTCCTTGCATATAATAATAAAAATAATTATTAACAAATTATTTCTTATATTTGATGGCTGAATGAGTATTAATGATAGAGATTTGTCGGGCTGTCTCTCAAAATAATTAGGATTCAAAGATTTATAGTATAGGAAACCTGGATCGTTTCTTTCAAAGAATTCACATCGTTTCTTTCAAAGAATTCACAGTGAGTCAAAAATCAACAGTAAAGGCAATAAAACAGTAACCAGAATGGGGGATTTATTCAATGTAATTAAAACGAAGCCAAGCTAGAACAATATAAAAAAACAAGATTAATCAGATTAAAAACGATTAACCTAGAATTAGAATTCCATAACCTTCATCGGACTAAAACATAATAACTAAACTCATGATTGATTCTGGACAAACTGAAATCTCTGCGTTTGTCCAGAAACTCCCTCGACTAGACGATCACCTAACATCTGATCGAACACATGACGAGCTCGTTGTGTGATCGCACAACGCTCTCTGTAACCCGGTCGGACCTATGTCCTTGGGATATCAATCTGGATATTAAATCTAATACATCATGATCGAATCCGATTAAAATAAACAGAAACGAATTACGTTACCGATTGAAGCACAGATCCTCTGGATTCGTAGAATCCACAATTCATGGGTCAACCACAGAAGCTTAGCCAAGCATGGCTGGACAAAACGCAGAAGAAAAGATGAAGAATGCGAAGAACATGATGAACAACTCAGAGAAAATAAAAGGCTTCTAATTTAATCCGAAAATCATAAAAAACGTAATGCAGAATGTGTTTGCGGTTGCCATATAAGTTAACCTAAAAGGGAATGACAGCTAGTGTTTTAAAATAGGCCCAATATTAGAAGCCTCTAATAACAACTGGTCTTTTATTACAAAATTCAAACCCAATAAAAATCCAAAAAAATGTGTCTATATTTAGCTCTAATTTCATCCATCTTCTCGTCTGAATTAGCCTTTCGAGTCTCATAATAATTTTAGCTCTCTGAATCATCTAAAAAATGAAAGAAGAATCAGGCTAATCGGATATCTAGATCAAAAGTTATGACGAAAATAGTAAGCAGTGTAAATCTGCAATTTAATCATAAAAATGAATTAAATCCAATTAAAAACCTAAAGCCCAATTAAGTAATAAAACTCATTATCTATTAATTAAACATTCCTAAATTATTAACCAAGAGATACAAATAAGTGAAATAATATTCAATTATCAATTAACTAAGCAAACTCCTATGGCTATTATTTTTCGATACATAGATTAACATTAACACTAGATTATTACTACATTACCCTTAAGAGTTTTTTTTTTTTTTTTTTTTATACATACCCTTAAGAGTATTAGTGCCATCGACAATAATCAAATCAAACTTTTGATCTTCACAATTCAATTTTATAAACTAAACAGTCAACTTCGGGTTATTTTTTTTTCTAATGTGTAAATAATAATGTTGAAAATTAAGTGTGATCATTAACATAAGAAGAAGTCTTGCATTAAATATAATTAGACTAAAAGAAAAAAAAGTTATGTATACTAATTTCAACGAAATAGTCACCTAGCTACTTGCCACATGGATCCATCACTAATAAACTTGATACCGATAGTAACTTTTTTTTATTACCATTTTTGGAAAATTTCTTTCCTAATATCCTCTCCCCCTATTTTCCTAGCACTTTTCTCTCCATTCAAACATATGATAAGATTTTGGGTCAAAATTTGGTGTTTAGAGTTAGTGCAAACATTTCACCCAAGAGAGGGTGAATTGAGTGATATTAAAAAACTTAAACCAAAGATGATAAAGAATTAAATCAAAGAGGAAGAGTTAGAAGAATATCACCGAAGTGTGCACATCGGATTATATTAGTTCGGCCCTAACTTTTTGACCTACGTCTAGTCCCCAAAGCGTCTTTGGGATTTTCACTATACTTCCAACATTCCATGGGTTCACTACTACAAAAATTGGATATTACTACCTTAAACAACGTCCTTATCTAAAAATAGGTAGTAAAAAATGAAGGCGGTGGCATTCTTGTAATTATTTGCAAGGAAGTAGAGCCTTGAGCGTCCTGAATTAGAGTTTAGGACTCGTAACATTGATTTTTGTTGTCCTAACATTGTTTAAGGACGCCTAAAATCTGGGTATATTGTTTCGCGCCATGGGAAATATGAGAATTTTTTGTTTGGCGCCATGTGATTTAATTTTATTTGGAATAAAATTCATTTTGGGCGTCCTAAAATTGTTTAAGGACGACTAAAATCCGGGAAAATATTTGGCCTCATGGAAATATGGGAATATATTATTTGGCGCCATGGGAATATTGTTTTTTAAAAAAAAAAATTGGCGACCTAAAAGGAAATTCAGGACGCCAATTTGTCAATTTTGGCGTCCTAATTTAGTTTCAGGTCGCCAATTTTTGTTTTTTTGTTTTTGGCACCGTTTGGAATATTGTTTTTTTAAAAAAAAAAAAAAAAAATTGGCGACCGAAAGTAAATTCAGTCGCCAATTTTTGAATTTTGGCTACCGAATATACTTTTAGTTGTTAGTTCTCTAAAGGTTTTGATGATAACGCCATTTGTAAACACAAGATATGGTTTTGTCTTTGGTAAGTTGAAAAACTTATCTTGTCAAGACAAAACTCGAGTATTGGTCTCAATACTCGAGTATTGACTTGACAAAGAGTTGCTCAAATCAATTACACAAAGCAATACTCAAGTATTGGACACAATACTCGAGTATTGGACTTACGAAGAGCACTCCAAGTTTTTCACCCGAGCCAAACTCGAGTATTGATATGAATACTCGAGTATGGAACACACAGAGACAATTTCAACATTGACTTAAATCTCAATACTCAAGTATTCAATAGAATACTCAAGTATTGGTCATACAAAGAGTCATCAAGTTTCTCATCTTTTGAAAACTCAGTATTGGTTTTGCATACTCGAGTATTGGATTTCACAAAGTTTTCATACTTAACACTATTTTATGAAAACTCAAGTATTCATTTGAAAACTCAAGTATTGACTTGACATCAATTTATCAAAGTTTTCAAACATCTTTGAATACTCGAGTATTGATACACACTCGAGTATAGGACTGACAGAAAGACTACAAGTTTTATGCATATATTGAATACTCAAGTATTCATTTCAATACTCAAGTATTGACTTGGGAAAGACTTCACAAAGTTTTTCAAAATGAATGCATACTCGAGTATTGAGTTAAAAACTCGAGTATTGGGCATACAGAAAGCTTTGCTCTTTGTCAATGACTTGAACACTCAAGTATTGGAATCAATACTCAAGTATTGAGGTTTTTGAACTCAAACTTATTTTCATATCAAAAGTTTCGAGTATTGAAAACTCAAGTATTGAACAGTATCAATGATTTGAACACTCAAGTATTGTAATCAATACTCAAGTATTGAGGTTTTGAACTTAAACTTATTTTCATATTTCAATGGATTTGAAAGGTCTTATTTCAATGAAAGGTCAAATCTCGATGATTCTTCTCTGGAAGAAGAATACTCAAGTATCAAAATGAATACTCAAGTATTGACTTAAGTGCACAGTGACAAACTCGAGTATTGATACACATACTCGAGTATTGAACGCTAAGTTTGAAAATCAAATCTGACGAATTTGTGAAACCTTCTTATTTGATCTTAATACTTCCTATGATTAATCTCTAATGTTTCTAGATATGTTTAACCACTTTATTGGTGAGTTTCGAAAGATTAGAGAATGTACATTGAAGGTTTAAAGCAAAAGCAAAAGGTGTTGTCATAGACATTAAATGCAAACCCGAAACTTGCATACTTTTGGGTAATCTATCTCGCACATGGTTGCAAAGGATTAAAGAATGATTTCTTACATCCAACTGTCTATTCCAACGGACTAATTTGTAGAGAGTCAACTCGATATTCTACCCAGTGGATTAAGTAAAGATTAGAGAGAGAAGAAGACCTTACCTTGCCCGAACTTTGGTTAATCAAGGCAACGGTAATAATGAAGATTACAACGGTCAATTAATGCTCTCTTAGTATAAATAGAGATGCATTCAAGTCTTCTCAACAACTACAACAACCGAAAACGAAATACATTCAAGTCTAGCATTTATTCTTTCGGTTTTCAATTTGTATTGTATCTTTTGATACTTTGTACTTCGATGATTATTCTTATCTACTCTTAGAGAGAGTTTCTACTTGAAAAACATTTATTGTAAAGAATCACAAGTTAGGGGACTTGGTGATTTGGGAGTTCATTGATTACAACTTGTAAGGGGAGTGAGTTCTAGAGAGAGAACTACTCTTTGAGTACGAGTGTGTAATCTTTGTGATAGTGGAAAATCCCAGAGTCCGGGGACTGGATGTAGGTCAAGTTGTTAGGACCGAACCGGTATAAATCTCGTGTCAGCTGTTCTTCCCTTTACTCTGTCCATCTCTCGTTTTTGTTGTCTAAAAACGAGCAACAGATTACAAAAGTTTTTAAAATACCCAATTCACCCCCTCTTGGGTATATAGCTCCACTTTCATTTGGTATAAGAGCAAGGTCTTCTCTAAAGAGTCTTAACATCTCGAGAAGGATCAATATGGAAGGCATTCTACCGATGGAGCTTCAATCAACCGACCTCCAGGTTTTAATGGAGAACATTACTCATTCGGAAAGCCAAGTTCAAGGTGTTTGTGATGGCTACGAGTATGGTCTCGGAGAGTTTTTGAACGAGGAGACTACACTCCAACCTGTCTTGGAAAATGGTCTCGGGGTTCCAAAGGAAGAAGAGGATTATGATGAAAAATGAAAAGAAATGTCACACTCAACAAAGCAAGGCGGTTCTTCTTCTTCGCAAAGTGCTCTTAGTCAACAAGAATATTTTCGCGTTTGCAACTTAACCTCGCCTAAAGCTATGTGGGATGCTCCGGAAATTGCTCATGAAGGAATTGTTGGAGTAAAGCAAAATAGAGTCAACACTCTAATGAAGAATATGATCTCCTTCGTATGAAGCTGGAGAATCTATTGGTGATTTCAGTGAGATTCACTCATCCGATCAATCAACTTGCTTTGGGCAAAGAGTATGAGCAACTTTGTCCAAGTGAGGAAAATTCTCAACATCCTCAACAAGGAATGGGAAGCCAAAGTCACTACCATTGAAGAAGCTCGTGGAGATTCTATGGCATCTGTGGCAGCCCTTTTCGGGAGCCTTTCTGAATATGAAGCCAAGCTCAAGTTCAAGAAGGGACTTGATGAAGTCCATGGCAAAAATAAAGGAATTGCTCTCAAAGCTGTCAAAGAAACTAAGGAATTAGATGATGATGAAGATCTAGACGAAGATGAGGAGATAGGTATGATGGTCCGGAGATTCAAGAAATTCTACAAGAAGGACCAAGGTTTCAAGAAGTTTCACAAGGGTAGCTCCAGCTATGAGGCAAAGAAGCCAATCATTTGCTACGAGTGTGAGAAGCCTGGCCACATCAAATCGAATGCCCCAATCGAAGAACAAAGACAAAGAAAAGAAGAGATTCAATAGATTCAAAAAGAAGGCATATGTCTCGGTATTTGGGGTGATAGTTCATCGATGAAGATGATGAGGATGAGGAAGAAAAAGCAAATATATGCTTAGTTGCTTTGAAGAAGAAGAGCAACGTACTAACTTTGATGAGGTATATGATTGCAAACCACCTTATGATGAGTTCTTTGCTGAATATATGGCTGTGCAATCCGAATTTGAAAAACTTGCTGAAAAATATTTCAAGTTGAAAAATAGGAATCTTACTCTTGAATTTCAAGTTGAAAAACTTTCCTCCTCTAAACATCTTGCTTGTAAAGGTTGCCCTGATCTGAAGGAAAAGAATTCACATCTTACAAAGGTACTTGAGAAATTCACTAGAGGAAGTGAAATGCTCAATGTCATTTTGAAACAACAAAGATTTATAAATGATAGATCAAGAATTGGTTACAAACCTAATTTTGATAAAAAGAAAGGAAGAAAGAAGTCTGGTGAAAAATCCTATATGAACTATTTTACAAAATCAGTTCATTCTTCAAACCCTTTTGCACATCGTAATTATCGCAATAGAAAGGGTCATACTACTTCTTCCCCGCTTTCATAAGAAGGAAAGAAAAAGTAAACCCATAGGAAATTATCAATGGGTGCCAAAGGGATCTTACAAGATTCCTAAGACACAAACTAACCCCAAAGGACCCAAGAAAAGATGGGTACCTAAGCCCTGATTTGTTGTGTCTTGTAGGTTTGTCTAAGAGCATCAAAATCCAACAAATGGTACATTGACAAAGTGGATGCTCTAGGCACATGACGGGGGACCAATCCAAATTTGCCTCAATCAAGCCCAAGGATGGTGGCAAGGTGACCTTTGGTGGAGATCAATCTAGAAAGATTGTTGGAGTTGGTGAAATTGGCAACAATGAAGGACCACTAATCAAAGATGTCTACCTAGTCGAAGGACTTTGCCACAATCTCCTCAGTGTAAGCCAAAGCACTGATAAAGGTAACTTAGTTATCTTCGATTCTGAGGAGTGCTTGATTGTGAGTAAGGATATTCTCCCTTTAGAAAACATAAAATCAAAAGCTTTATTTAGAGCCCCTAGAGATGGCAATTGTTATACACTTAATCTCTCTAGTAATGGTTCTGTTTTTGAAAAATGTTTTGTCAGTAATTTGGATGAGAGTTGGCTATGGCACAAGCGATTAGCTCATGTCAATATGATTCAACTTGACAGATTACTTAAAAAGGATCTGGTGATTGGTGTTCCTAAACGCATTTTAAAAATGACATGCTTTGTGATGCTTGTCAAAAAGGGAAACAAACCAAATCGTCTTTCAAATCTAAAAACGAGATTTCAACTAATAGACCTCTTCAATTGCTTCATATGGATCTAGTTGGACCAGCTAGAGTGAAAAGCCTTGGAGGCAATCTTTATACTTTGGTCATAGTTGATGATTTCTCAAGATTTGCATGGACTATATTTTTATCCTCTAAAGATGAAACATTTGATCAGTTTGTTGTTTTTGCCAAGAAGGTCCAAAACGAGAAAGGTTTCTCTATTTCAGGAATCAGAACTGATCATGGAGGAGAATTCAAAAACAATGCATTTGCTGAGTTTTGTGACAGCATGGGGATAGACCACAACTTCTCAGCCCCAAGGACTCCTCAACAAAATGGTGTTGTGGAAAGAAAGAATCGGGTCCTCACCGAGATGGCAAGAGCTATGCTAAATGAGAACAACACTTCTCAAGTGTTTGGGCTGATGCAATGAGCACCGCTGTGCTACATCTCAAATCGAGCATACCTCCGGAAGAAGTTGGACAAACTCCCTATGATTTGTACAAAGGAAGAAAACCAAATCGGCCCATCCGCATGTGTTTGGATGTAAGTGTTTCATCCATAACAATGGTAAGGATAACTTGGGAAAGTTTGATCCCAAAGCGAGATGAAGGTATATTTTTGGGTTATTCTAATAGGAGTAAAGCTTATAGAGTCTTTAATACTCGTACTCGTATTGTTGAAGAGTCTATGCATGTTGTTTTTCGTGAATCCAAGTCGATAAACCTATGGATGATGATGAAGGAAATGTTTTCAAAAATCAATTCTTTTCAAAACTACTCCTCCGCTTCTATTGAAAATCCTGAAAATGTTTTTGAGGCTGATCCTCAAAACAATATTGAAAATCCTGATCAGACTCAACCTAGAGCTTGGAAATTTATTAGAAATCATCCTTTAGACCAAGTTATAGGTGATGTTAATCAAGGAGTAAGAACCAGAAATAGCACTTTAAACGAAGTAACTTTTATAGCTTTTGTATCACATATTGAACCCTTTAAGATTGATGAAGCCCTTTCAGACAATGATTGGGTGATAACAATGCAAGAGGAGTTACATCAATTTGATAGAAATCAAGTTTGCGACTTGGTACCTAGGCCTAAGGACCATCCGGTCATTGGCACTAAATGGGGTATTCAAAAACAAACGAGATGAGTCAGCAATCATTGTCCGTAACAAGGCAAGATTGGTTGCCAAAGGCTATAATCAAGAAGAAGGAATTGATTGTGAAGAAACTTATGCTCCGGTGGCAAGATTGGAAGCCATAAGAGTTCTTTCTTGCCTTTGTGTGTGTGAAAAACTTTAAACTCTATCAAATGGATGTGAAAAGTGCTTTTCTAAATGGTTTTATTCAAGAGGAAGTTTATGTAGAACAACCTCCTGGTTTTGAAAATGTCCATCATCCAGATCATGTGTATCGTCTCAAGAAGGCCCTATATGGTCTTAAACAAGCTCCTAGAGCTTGGTATGAGCGATTAAGCAAATTCCTTCTTGATCAAGGTTTTATTAGAGGAAAAGCATATACAACTCTCTTCATAAAGAGTAATAAGCTTAATGAAATCTTAATTGTCCAAATATACGTTGATGATATTATATTTGGTGCTTCTAATGATGCTTTGTGTGAAGAATTTGCCAAGAATATGAGGGAGAATTTGAGATGTCCATGATGGGAGAGCTCAACTATTTCCTTGGTCTCGCAAATCAAGCAAAAGAAGGATGGAATCTTCATATCTCGACCAAGTATCTCAATGATCTTGAAGAAGTTTGGGATGGATCATTGCAATGGAGTGATACTCCTATGAGTTCAATGCTTCATTAGATGCTTGATGAAGAAGGCAAGGACTTCAACATCACAAAATATAGAGGAATGATTGGATCATTACTCTGTCGACCGCAAGTCGCCCGAGACATCCAATTCGGTGTTGGAATGTGTGCAAGATTTCAATCTGCTCCTAAGGAGTCACATGTTGAGCAAGTAAAGAGAATATTCAAGATATCTTGCCGACACAAAGACACTTGGATTGTGGTTTCCTAAAGGTCAACCTAAACATTTGGTAGCATATTCAGATTCAGACCATCTTGGGTACAAGATCGATAGGAAGAGCACAAGTGGCCAATGTGAATTCTTGGTGGCTCACTTGTGTCATGGTTTAGCAAGAAGCAAACAAGTGTGGCTGTGTCCTCAACCGAAGCTGAATATGTAGCCGCCTCAAGTTGCTGTGCTCAAGTCTTGTGGCTCAAGCAGCAACTATCAGACTTGGGAATCAACTTAAAGGAGATCCCTATATTGTGTGACAACACAAGCACAATAAGCTTGGCCAAGAATCCAGTGCAACATACTCGGCTAAGCATATTGATGTGAGGCATCATTTCATAAGGGATCATGTTAGAAGAGAGATGTCAAAGTCATGTTCATCCCAACTCATCTTCAACTTGCTGATATCTTCACCAAACCATTAGCTAAGGAGCAATTCAATTTCATAAGAAGGGAATTGGGAATGGTAAATCCCAATGATTTGTAAGTATTTCTTTCTATCTCAATGTTAGTTATGGTTTTGATGATTATAAAAACTGATTTAAGCATCGGAGTATCTAGCTATGGTTTTTGCGGGATGTTTAAAATTCGATGTAATTTCTTTGTCGAAAGGAGAACACTCGAGTATGGGAGACAATACTCGAGTATGTCGGGGTCGAGAGCAAACCTTGATTTTTGGAGAAGATCCATACTCGAGTGTGAAAGTCAATACTCGAGTATCCACCTGTCAAAACAAGAGAACAATCATATTGCTAAAGAAGCCCAATACTCGAGTGTGTAAGTTCAATACTCGAGTATTGGTCGTGGAAATTCAAAAGTTCACCTTACACTTTTGATGTCCAGGTTAGTATTTGTTCTTCAATATGGGAGTTCAATACTCGAGTATAGGCTTCAATACTCGAGTATGGGTGCGCCTATATATATATAGTTACTATTCATGTTCTTCAATACTCGCTCCAAAACTCAAGTGTGCCCTAGACTCTCTCTCTCTTCCTCTCTCGGATTCTCTCAATTTTCGTCCAAATCCCTCACTCTAATCTCTCCAATGGCCTCGAAATCGAAATCCCAAGCCGTCTATATCTCGATTCTAGCAAAGAAGGAACAAAATCATGGTCTCCACCTCCTCCTCCTTCTCTCCAACCACAGGCTCCACCTCCATCTTCCTCTGAGCGACCAGTAAGGCCTAAAACGCGCTCAACTCGCCTTTGCTATGGGATAGACAAATCGGTTAAAGGCGTAATAGGCGAAATCTCTGATGAGCAGTCTCCCTCGAAGAAGCAAAAGGAATCCAAAACCCAAAGCAAAGGTGTTTCCTTCAAGGAACCGTCAAGGAACTCTCGCTCGTAAAAAGAAGAAGGTGTCTGAAGAACCTGCCAAGTCGCCTTCTAAGAAGAGAAAGGAACCTGAACCCAAGAAAAAGGGGAAGGCAAAGGATCCAGAAATTTCCAAACCAACAAAAGCAAGAACAAAGAGGGCATCTGTACCCCAAGCTGGCGAATCCTCACGAGGACAAGAACAAGAAGAGGATGTCCCTCGTTATGGAAAATGCAATTTCGATATCTACAGTCATCTTTCTGCTCCAAGCAATTTTACCATAGATTCCATGCCTCTCACTCCGGAACAAAGTACCAAGTTCAAAGACTCTTATACGAATAAAGAATTATGTCCTGTCATAGCAGTGAACTTGGTCACACTTCATCAAGAATGTAATGTCAATCTTTCTCCTTGGCTTGCCCCTTATGATTCTTTCACATCCATTTCATCCCCCTATAATCCCAACTTAGTGAAATTATTTTACTTCAATATGCAATCTGATAATATTCTCAATTCGATGGATGAGTTAGTTGAGGAAAGAGTGACTACAAGTGTCAAAGGTGTCAAATTCACCTTATCTCGCTTCAATTCTCAATAATATTCTGAAAATTGCCAATCCTCCTCCTGCTTCCACTCCTACCTATAGCAACCAAGAGATATTCACCACCCTTAGACCAAATGAGGAGTTTCCTGAAAACCAAAGACATACACTTTCCTTCAAACCAGGGTCTATGTCACCTATCAATAGGGTCCTCTGGTATATCTACTCCAAGAACTTTGTTCAAAAAGGAGGCAGTTTTACACACTTTTCCCAGAGAGATTATTGCTTTTTCACTGCTTTCGTGAAACAGCATCCATTAAACCTTGGCCACTGGATTTTCAAGGAAATGATACGATTCAAATTTTCATCCAGATGATCTTCCCACATACCATTCCCTTCACTCATATCTTTCATTCTCTTTTATCACAAAATTTGGTATGTTGGTCCTCCTGAGAGTATGAAGTATCCACCCGTGTTTGGCAAGACTCAACTCAATTTCATGAAGATTACTTTTGAGGCAGAAGGCTCTCGTCAATCTCGGGCACCTTCGAGATCTCAGGCAAGAGCTTCTCAGTCACAAGCTCAGGAAGCTCAATCTACTCCACCTCCTCAGTCATCTTTGCCATCTGATCTTGACTCGCGAATTAAGGGAATTGTGGATGCTGCCATTGCCTCTTTGTCCATTAGATTGGAATTTGAAATTGGGAGGTTGTTTGCCGAGGTGAGAAGTGGTAATCATGAAATGGTAGATGCACAAGAAGAAATGAAGGTCCAGATAGATAAGCTCAAGGATCAATCGAAAAGAAACAAGATGAGATTTCGATCACTCATTGATCTAGATGCCGATGTCCACTACCTTGGTCACTTCCATCGAGGTGCGTGACAAGATTGAAAAGATTATCAAGCATCTTGGCATTGGCTCCTCTTCCTCCTTTTGGGGTCACTAGTGGTCCAGGTCAATCTCAACCTAAGCCCGACCCTAGCCCCCTCTCTTCCTCTCCCTCATTCACCTTCCCTAGCCCTCGGGTTCCTACTTCATCCCCGAGCCATCCACTCCCATTCTCTCCTCCCCCATGCCCTGCTCCTACTCCATCCACGAGGTTCTTCATCTCACTCCATCTACTGAAGTTCTCCCTCAATCTCCTCCTCCTACTCCTCTCCTTGATCCTCTCTCTGCCCCCACCATCTCAGCTCCATCCACTTTTGAAGATGACAAAGGGGGAGAGAAAGCGGACTAGTTACTAGTTAAATTGAATTTGAGTTTTTTTTGAGATTTCAATTAGTATCATTGTGTTTAGTTGTTTAGCATTTTGCAACTTTGCATTTTATTTTGCTATCGTAGTCCATTTTCTCTGTCTCTCGCATGTTCGATGTATAGTCTTGCAGTCTATGAATGAAATTTTCTTCTTGATTAGTGCTTCTTTTGTTTATCTCGATTTGCCTATATATTGTGTTTTCAAATTTGCAAAAGAACATTCTTGTCACTTTTCCGAGTTTTTCAAACACCGAGATTTTTGAAAATTTTCTACTTCAAGATAAACAATTCCTCAAATTCTTGGAAGTTTGGTTACAAGTGTTGTCATCATCAAAAAGGGGAGAATGTTAGTTCTCTAAAGGTTTTGATGATAACCGCCATTTGTAAACACAAGATATGGTTTTGTCTTTGGTAAGTTGAAAAACTTATGTCAAGACAAAACTCGAGTATTGGTCTCAATACTCGAGTATTGACTTGACAAAGAGTTGCTCAAATCAATTACAAATAGCAATACTCAAGTAGTGGACACAATATTCGAGTATTGGACTTACAGAGAGCACTCCAAGCTTTTCACCTAGAGCCAAACTCGAGTATTGATATGAATACTCGAGTATGGAATACACAGAGACAATTTCAACATTGACTTAAGATCTCAATACTCAAGTATTCAATTGAATACTCAAGTATTGGTCATATAGAGAGTCATCAAGTTTTTCCATCTTATGGAAACTCGAGTATTGATTTGCATACTCGAGTATTGGTTTTTCACAAAGCTTTCATACCTAACACTCTTTTATGAAAACTCAAGTATTCATTTGAAAACTCAAGTATTGACTTGACATCAATTTATCAAAGTTTTTCAAACACCTTGAATACTCGAGTATTGGTTTGCACACTCGAGTATTGGACTGACAGAAAGACTACAAGTTTTATGCATATATTGAATACTCAAGTATTCATTTCAATACTCAAGTATTGACTTGGGAAAGACTTCACAAAGTTTTTCAAAATGAATGCATACTCGAGTATTGAGTTAAAAACTCGAGTATTGGCATACGAAAGCTTTGCTCTTTGTCAATGACTTGAACACTCAAGTATTGGAATCAATACTCAAGTATTGAGGTTTTTGAACTCAAACTTATTTTCATATCAAAAGTTCAAAACTCGAGTATGGATTTGAACTTAATACTCAAAAGTATTGACCTTATTTCAATGTTAAGGTCCAAAGTCAAATCTCGATGATTCTTCTCTCGGAAGAAGAATACTCAAGTATCAAAATGAATACTCAAGTATTGACTTAAGTGCATAGTGACAAACTCGAGTATTGATACACATACTCGAGTATTGAACGCTAAGTTTGAAAATCAAATCTGACAATTTTGCTATACCTTCTTGTTTGATCTTAATACTTCCTATGATTATTCTCTAATGTTCCTAGACATGTTTAATCACTTTATTGGTGAGTTTCAGAACAGATTAGAGAATGTACATTGAAGGTTTAAAGCAAAAGCAAAAGTGATGTCGAACATTAAATGCAAACCCGAAACTTGCATACTTTTGGGTAATCTATCTCGCACACGGTTACAAGGGATTAAAGAATGATTTCTTACATCCAAGTAGCTGCTATTCCAACGGACTAATTTGCGAGAGAGTCAACTCGATATTCTACCCACTGGATTAAGTGAAGATTAGAGAGAGAAGAAGACCTTACCTTGCCGAACTTTGGTTAATCAAGGCAACGGTAATAATGAAGATTACAACGGTCAATTAATGCTCTCTTAGTATAAATAGAGATGCATTCAAGTCTTCTCAACAACTACAACAACGAAAACGAAATACATTCAAGTCTAGCATTTATTCTTTTAGTTTTCAACCGTATTGTATCTTTTGATACTTTGTACTTCAGTGATTATTCTTATCTACTCTTAGAGAGAGTTTCTACTTGAAAAACATTTATTGTAAAGAATCACAAGTCGGGGACTTGGTGATTTGGGAGTTCATTGATTACAACTTGTAAGGGGAGTGAGTTCTAGAGAGAGAACTACTCTTTGAGTACGAGTGTGTAATCTTTGTGATAGTGGAAAATCCCGAGAGTCCGGGAATTTGGATGTAGGTCAAGTTGTTAGGACCGAACCAAGTATAAATCTCTGTGTCCAGTTTGTTCTTCCCTTTACTCTGTCCATCTCTTTTTTGTTGTCTAAAAACATAGAGCAATTACAAAAGTTTTAAAATACCCAATTCACCCCCTCTTGGGTATATAGCTCCACTTTCACGAGACAAATTCTACTTATAAGTCATTAACGAGATACCGGTGTGACCTTATAGCTTTACACATAAGTATTTTTTTTATTAAAGGCAATCCTTAAAGCACAATTCACGTTGTCAAGAACTGATGCCTTTCATTAGATTTAAACTTACGGTTGATTTCGACTTCTTCAATTGCAAATGTCATAAAACTATGTTAGATTTAAACTCATGGGTAATTAATGACTTCTTCAAGTGCAAATATCATATTGAATAACTTTGTTAAATTTAGTTGGCAAAAAAGAGATTTGATGTGTTTAATTTCAATTAGAATGAGTTCATTGCTTTTTGCATTTAACTTAACGAATGAGCTCATGAATAACTTGATTTTTTTTTTTGTGTTCATGTAATTTAAGTTTTGATATCACTGTACGAAATGCATAGAACTTCATTTTGCATTGGCTTCATATTAGCTTTAAATGTGTTTTAAATCAGCTTTTTCTTCCTCCCATTTGGCTGATGCGAAATTCATTCTTGGTGGCCAAGAATTTTGACTTCAAATAGCCCTTAATTAACTTGAACTACTCTTTTACTTTGTCTTCTCAAAAGTCCAATTTATCTCCCCAAGTTGCCACTTCTCCTTCTATGTTCCTTTGTTTTTTGTATTTTTGCATGTGAATTTCTTCTACATTTTTGAAAAATGAATTAGTATTGTTTGAACTTTGCGTTCTAAATGTTTGTTTAGGTTGCCAAAATCCCTTTATTATCACAAGATTCTTCTCTTCATAATATCAGAAGGTTGATTTCTTATGTATCTTATCTTTCAAACCATGTTGTGGAAGTGTTGATTAAATTTTTGAAACTTAATATTCCTTCCTCCTGACGTGTTTGTGATATTTTTCATTATTTGGCGGGCCTTTGATGAGGCAATTTCTGAACTTGACACATTGGGTGAAGAGTCATACAAAGATAGTACATTGATCATGCAACTTCTCCGAGACAATTTGACTTTGTGGACATCGACATCACGGTCTCTCCCTCGATCTTTTTTTCTCGGTGTTGTCTATTTCTTTTAAACTAAATATAAGTTTGAAAGTTTTAATTTATTCACAAGTTAAGCTTGCTCTCTTGATCATTATTCTGTTTTTACCTCTTTTAACAACCACCTTATGATAGGGAAGATGTGGGTCCTGATATTTTGCATAAATTGCCAATGCTTAACTGATTTCTGCACTTGAGCAGCAAAGCAGCCAAGGTTCATTCACGCCAGGTACACGGATGGACATTTTGTCCACGGCGATTGGGAAGCCAGATTACCTTGATGTTGTTCAAGGGGAGACAAGGGGAGTTAAGGTCGCGAAATATTTTGGACGGCGTTCACGTTGTTCACATGACGATGACAACCCTAGTCCTCAGCTTGTAGCCAAAATTTGAGCGTCCCTCGTAGATGAGGTTATGACACAACTACGGGGTGAAATGAGGGCTATGATACAAGAGAAGGGAAATACGCAACCTACAACCCACGAATCCCCGGCCTTCCCAAGCAGCAAAGAAAGTTTTCACGCTCCAGATGTATCTATTGGCGAACCATCTCATCACTCTCCAGATGTACTTATTGGCGAACCTTCTCACACTCCACAAGGAGGACAACCTTGTACTCTATATTTGGATGACCCACACTGGCGTATTGTTGTCGATGGTCTTGTCTACTCAGAACAAACCACACACCACAATATGCAAATTGCACAAGACCAACGTAGGGTGACTGTGAAAAGTGTACGAGAGGGGAAGAAAAGACAGTCATCCCGATTGATGATGAGGAGGTTCCCACGCTAGGCGCTGCCACCACATCGTTCATCCTTTGGCCGTATCATCTTATTCAGATGGGGACGACACCTCTAATGGTAGGAAATACATTACTGATTGATGATGATTAGGTTCCCGATTGATTTTCATTGCTAACCCACTCATAATCTGTTTATTATGTTTTCATAGCATGAACAAGCTACGGGCAGATTTCTATACTTAGCACAGCTGCGAGAGTTGTACAAGGACATTGACTTTATAGGCTTGCAGATGCCTCCGGGCATTGTTGGTCTAGAAAAGACATATCCGATATCAATTAACAAGAAAGATTTGACAGAGTTTATGTATATGAACTGTTTAGATATACGTTTATTCAACTTGCAATCCCGTAAGTTTTTTTTACCCTTTAATTATGTCAGTACTCTTTTTTTGTTTAATATATTCAACAACATATATCATTTTATTTCGATCATAGTGTCTTCCGCGACATATGCACCAAGGCAGACCGAGCGGGTTTGTATGGATTCTTATGTCCTGCAACCACAGCTTTGGCTCGCAATAACTTAACCAGAAGGGGCTGGTTTAACAATGGACGACGGATGATTGTCTTGTTATCTAGCGCCAATACATGATAGGTGCGTATTTTTTTCTATATAAGATTTTTAATAATAAATTGCTTTCTTATCTTAGTTTAATATTAATATGTATATGTTGTAGTGGTTATTGGACCCTGTGTGTTGTTTGTCCCACCAAGAATGTATGTTATTGGTTGGATTCCGTAGGTGGCAGGCCAAACGAGGATATCAAAACCATGTTTAATGAGTAAGTAAATTTTTGTCTAAATCATCAATTCTTCTTTTAAATGAATTGTTTTCATGTCTGCTAATCTCCATTTTAATGATAGGGGTCTCAAGACGTATAGACAGCTAGAAGGAGCACAAGAGCAGGGTGGACCGAAGTGGTTTTATCCGAAGGTAAGTAGTTTCAATTCAAGTTATTTCATCGACACAGTAGCTTTCGATATGCCTTTATTCGTTTTAACAATTTGCTTTTGATTTATAGTGCCATCAACAACCAGGGAACACCAAGTGTGGATATTACGTTATCAATTGGATGCAATCCATCGTTTCCACCGAACGTATTACAGGTTTTCAAAACGTACGTAATGCTCCATGATCCTCAAATGATGATATTTTTGTTGTTGTACTTGAGTTGTTAATTATTTCATTCACTTCATTGGTTTATCTTATACCTTATTTTCCAATTTATAGTTTTTTGGTAATGTGGATCCGTACTCACAGGATGACATCGATACGGTTCAAGACATGTTGGCTAGACATCTTCTTCAACACATATAGGTATATAAAGTTTACTTTGCATTTTTTTGGATCGGGTGATCAATCTTTTTAGGTAAATCTTTTGATAGACGAATGCTTCTTGAGATTCTTCTCGAACCGTGATGTGACATTTATGTTGCATGAGATTCTTGTGGAATTGTGATGGTGGCATTTATGTTGTAGTGGACATTTCTTTGCTTTTTTTTGGATTGATGACGTTCCTTAGTTGGTTCGCATTGGGATCATGTTGGGATGTTTAATTGGCCTAATCAGTTTATGAATGTTTTCATTTTGAGCACTGTCTGGGCTTGTATATATGGCTAAAATCTATGACCCCCGAATGTAAAGTTTGATATTTTAGTTTTGCAGCAAATTGGCCAAATATACAACAAGCATATTTTTTAAAAAAAAAAAACTCATATAAGACGTCCTGAAACTAAGATCAAGACGCCCTAAATGTGATTTAAGGTGTCCTAAAAACAATATTCAGGATGCCAAAATTGACCAAAACCACTACCCCCTCCCAGACGTCCCTCTGAAAAGGGACGTTAATTGGGTCTTATTTAGGTCATTTTTTAGGTATTTTGTAGTAGTGGTTCTTGGCACCACAATAAATAAGTAATCCTCAACAAGACTCACTCCCTCTTATAAATTGTAATCCAACAACCACACTCAATGTCCCACTACCTTGATATTTCACAACGATTGAAAATGTTTGTAAATAACTATCTCACAAAATACATATGTAAACACTGATAAACAATAAATATTAGAAGATATTCCACAAAGAATTTATGACCAATAGATGAGTAGAGGATTGATCGTGTGCTTGGTTGATAGCTCCGCATTGAATGCTCATTTATTTATACTTGAACGTCATTAATGAGTGTTGTGATTGTTCAAACTATCCATTAGAGATAAATTGGAGTAGTTGGAAGAATTCGAGGTTAAGTCGCTTTCTCTTCACTACAACAAATGTTCATACGACATCCCTTTGGTTTGCTATAAGATTGCTTAAGGTTCGGCCGCTTTCGTCTTTACTACAACAACAACTTTGAACAAGATCCATTTGGTCTGCTCTATGATTGTTGCTATGCATTTAGTGCTCTAACATAGAAAATTGCTTTTGAGCTTTTGGAGTTAATTCAAGATCTTAAACATCTGAAACTTATACACAAACAAGATTAGTAGCATTGAGAAGTATTAATGAAGTATAAAGAGATGTTAATCACAAAATTTGAATTCTCGGAAATGTTGTGAAATGAAACAGAAACAGTCACTCGAGTGTGATTTCCAAGATCACTCGAGTGAACATCCATCACTCGAGTGCTTCAATAATTTAACTCGAGTGTTGGTGAACATTGTCTCTGGCAATGAATTGTTGAAAGCATAGATCACTCGAGTGATAGTAAAGCTTGACTCGAGTGTTGTTTGAAAAATCACTTCAACTCTATCAGTGACTTGAGTGCTTCTACAAGTTGTCATGTGTCACTCGAGTGGACTCCAAATGAGAAGCCAACACTCTTGGTTTATCAGCGAGTGACTTGCAATAAACTTGCAAGTTGATGGCCATCACTCGAGTGGCATCACAAGCATTGGAGTAAGACTGGTTATGACTTGCATAACCACCGCGAGTCACTTACTTCTTAACTCGTGAGTGCTCAGCTTCACTTGAGTGACAACATGCTCACTCGAGTGGACACAACGTTTTCAGAAAATGAGCGAGTGATTTGCAATATCTCAGCAAGTGATCATTAGTACTCGAATGGTCACTTATCCACTCGAGTGCTCTGAGCTTGTCACTAGAGTGATGAAACCCATCACTCGAGTGATATGCCATAATCTTCAAAAATCTTGTGAGTGACTTGCTGATTTCCTGCAAGCGACAAGGGATCACTCAAGTGCTAACTTAGCCACTCGAGCGATCTTACATCACTCTCATTCTTTTAGGTAGTGACTTGCAAAATTATTGGAAGTTAAGGATCATCACTCGAGTGTATTACCAGCCACTCGAGTGATCATCTCAGATCACCTGAAGTGATTGTGATTGCTGATTCAAGTTTTAGTTCAAATAAAGTTCTATCACTCGAGTGTCTTGAAACACAGAACTTGAGTGATTTGAATAATCAAGTCCTTATTGTTTTCCAAGGTTTGTTATCATCAAAATATAATCCAAGAACTAACATTAAGGTCATATGCACACTCTCTTTCAAACAGCCATTTGGCATGACCAAAATGAAGGGAAGGGGAAGAAAACTTTAATGAGTTAATAAAGAGAAGATGCAAGATAAAATTGTATGAAAAATTAATTAAAAACTTTAACTTCACATCTCCATTTTTTTTTTTTTTTTGGAAATTAAAATCATTCAAATTCCCCTTTCTTCCATTTTCCTCATAAATACCTAGAGTCGGGAAAACAGGCTGAGCTCGTCGGGCTAGCCAGTTTAGGCCTTGAATTTGCAAGGGACGAGTTTAAGATTTTTGCCTCAAAAGTGAAAGCCAGTCTAAAAGGGCTAGCCCTTTTACATCGTATGTTTTTTAAAAAAAAAAATTATTTATATAATAATAATATTATTGATTTTTTATACTTTGTTAATGATGTTGCAAATATTTAGTTGTTGTTATATTTTTTAGAATCAACTTTCATAACAACATCTTGTATTAAAAATCCTAAAAATTAAAAACTTATAAAAGATATTTTCTAGTGATTGTTTTGTGCATATCTTGTATTGTTTATTTTGTTGACTACTTAAATTTTTTAAGATATATCTATAAGAAGTATTTTTAATTTCGTTAAGTCTTATTAATTATTTATAATTGTGGTATGTGGACAAAAATTTGCCTTTGATTATAACTTAGTGATTGTATTTGTTTGTTGTATGATGTGTATCATTAACACCATTTATGTGTTAAATTAGGACTTTCATTGTTCTAATTTTATTTTCTTAAAAAAAGCTTAAAAAATAATAAAAAATTGTTAAAATAACTAGGCCCTGTAAGGCTGGCCCTAACCTTGATACCCAAGGACCGAGCCTTGAAAAATTATTATTTTTCTTTAGCTAAGCCTAAATGGGCTGGCCTAGTCCGTGAAGAACCGGTCCTATTTACCAACTCTATACCTACCAAACAGACCATAAGGTAAACGAAGCAAAAAGCCTAAAAGGATCTCCTTAACACATGTCACACTTGCTTTGAGACTCAGTCAATTAATGAGACTTGGTCTCTGACAAGTCCGCATGAATGTTCTCACAAAGATACAAACACTGCATAAAATCAACATATGTCTTGACGAATCATCACTACCGCCATTTCATGTTTTATCTCAAACAAACAATAAACGTAGTTTTCAATAATATGTAACCATTTAATTTTAAAACCACTTTGCCTCTCATTTGGGTAATCCGTAATACTAATACTTTCTCTCGGTATAAGATATATTTAGAAAAATCCATTTATATGTAACTATGCTTTCACTCATTTTTTTAATTTAGTATCAGTGTGATTTTTTTCTCTTAGTTAAATTATTAATTTTGCTTTGTTAACATCGTTCACTCCTGGAACTTTACTCTATTAGCTATGCCTATGTTAGCCCCTGAATATCAGTTAACAGTACTGGCGGATCAAAATTAAAGCATTTAATTATGAGAAAAAACACACAAGTACTAAATTTAAAATTGAAGAAAAGTATAAGTACTTACAAATGAGTTTTCCTTATATTTTCACACTCGTTAATATTTTTGTAATTTAGATTGATGCTCCCTCAACAATAATCAAAAATGAGGGGGAATGAAGGAATTAAAAAAGATGATTGGGGTGTTTTAAAAAATACACATTATATCAATTAACTCAACCAACTTATTTAATTTAATCAAATTAACCAAATATATCGTATACTAAAGACAAAATTCATCAACACGTGTGAACTGTTTCTTGTTGAATATTCAACTACTTAAATGTCTTCAATATTAGGGTATTAATATGGAAACGCCAATATGAGTCCAGTCCAAGTGTCAATAAAATATATACTATATAACAGCAACCTATATTCAATTATTGGATCTCTCAGGTCACATGATTGCCAAATTATCATCATTACTATTTACTGTGTATTAATGTCAACTAATCAGTTTCTTTTTTTTTTTTTTTAACCACTGAATTGAGATTAATACTAGTCTAACCTCGTGGGGGGTTAGGTCAGCTAGTGGTAGAAACACACTTGTTTTGGGTATCATTTATGGTAGCATCGTCACAAGTTGGAATTGTTATTAATTTTGTCCTTTTTTTTTCCAACGATTGGATTGTGACAAATTTTTTTTTCTTTAGTTTCCGTTTTGGAAATGAAAAAAAATTCTTAATTCCAATTTGATTTTCATTAGTTAGATTTAGAAGGTGAGTTAATTGAAATACATGTCCTATTCTCTCCTTACTATAAAGCACATCTTGGAAGAGGACAATGGGTCTGTTTGGATTCACGTTGAATGCAGCGTTGAAGGCAAAAATATTCAGGGCGGAAAAGCAAAGCAAACGATCAATAGTGAAAAAACGCAGATGAGGAGTGTTTGGATGATACGTTGGCTTCTTCCAATACCCTCAACGCTGCTGAGCTTTTTGAACGCTCTAAAATAGAACTTATCTTGTAACGCACCGGCTACTGTTCATCGTCTTCTTCCAAGAGGCAGCAACCAGAGGGACACCCTGAAGACGGAGGAAGTGGCTCTCCAACTCTCCTGAAGCTCTCAACGGCACCTCTGGTTTCTGGTGTCCGATTCTGGTCTCAAACGAGAATGCCGCTGATGAGAGTGTGTACTGTGTAGTACTGGTCTCTCCTCTCTCTGTTTTCCATCTTGCGCAGTCTCCCCTCCCTTTTGCTCCGGTTCCAGCTGTTTTTAAAGACCGTTGATGGCAGACAACTGTGGTTAATTTTAATTTTCTTCCACAAAACACGTCGCCCATGCGTCCACCATGTGTTTCTTTTTATTTTTTAATATTTTGTGGAAGACATGTAGATGCTTGCCGTCCATGTGTTATGTGTATGTGCTCCCTCTCTTCTTTACATGTTCTTCTTCCTCCACTAACGTCATCTTCTCATTTTTATCAATTACGCGGGACCCAACTGGTTCTCTCCTCCACAAATGCCACGTATCTCATTGACATAGAGAAAATAATAAATAATGATTAGATTATATATTATTTTATTAGTCTAATTAATTAATTTGAAGAAAAAAAAAAGGAATAAAAATACTCTTGAGTAATTTAATTAGTTTTCTCAACCTCTTAAAAAATATTAATTCTATCTTATATTTAGGTTCAGTGGAAGTATTTAATAAAATTCATACCCTTTTTAGTCATTTTTTATCTCAACCGACTTTTGAAATAATAATCCAAACACTCCTCGTTTAGAAAAAAGTCACTTCGTAAAAGTCAAATGGACAATTCAAACACAAATCATTATCTATAACCCGACTTTTTTCCTACCGAGCTTTTTTCAAGTTAGATAACTTTTAAGTTACTATTTCCTACCGCCAACCCAAACAGACCCAATGTATGATTCTTATTATAAGTCACTTAATGACATATTACATTGTTTTAACATCGCCTATATGTAAGGTATTAACTATGAGAGAGAATATAATATAAATTTGAAATTTTTTTATTTAAACATGGTAAAAATAAAAATATTCATTTATTTTCTAGGCAAAGTTAATGATTTAATAGCACTTTTCTTAGTTCCTCTAAAATAGTTAGATGCCTATTGTAATAAGAGCTGAGGAAGTAAGTCAAATGTTTCGTAATTGCAAGTTTCAATCCACAATAACAAATAATAATATTATTATATGATACATGTTTTTGGCAATTAATTAATATCCCCCTTTTTTATTACCTTTTTTTTATTTGTAACAATCACCCATTATGTTTGAGTTAATGCCATCTTATTAAGATGTCTTTTTATAAAAGAATATGATAACAAGCATCTATAAGACTTCACTTTTGTTTTAAAATTAAAACTGATCTAACCTCATTTGATGGCCCAAAAAACTGATATAACCTCAGGGATATTAGTTTCAGTAATATGTGTAATGAAGTGCATTATCATGATTTCATTTATGTTTTTAACTATATGACAATGTTTTAAAAATTAGTTTATTTTTGTGTATTTTTAACCCTAACATAAATGAAATGTTATTTCGTTAATTAAAGTAATATACCATTTTTTTTTTAATATTATCATCTGGTATCCGGTTCGGAGTTCGTGGTTGCCCTTTCCAATATAAGTGACTCCTTCAGAACCCCAATTCAAGACGCAAAGGAATATAGCGGGCATATCTTAATTCACTAATAAGCACTTTTGAACAAATTGAAATTTAGCTTTACATGCATAACGCATGAATTGTTTATGCTATTAAGCATAAAATTATTTAAGTTATATTAA
The DNA here is from genome assembly GCA_019022655.1 of Acacia acuminata. Lineage (NCBI taxonomy): Eukaryota > Viridiplantae > Streptophyta > Magnoliopsida > Fabales > Fabaceae > Acacia > Acacia acuminata. The sequence goes on from JAFJYI010000182.1 coordinate 1,402,681, forward strand.
GAATAAATTACATATAAAGAAAACATTCTTTCGCAAAAATACATTAATTTCAACAACAACAAAGTTATATTTTTTAAACAAATATTTGAATATCTCAAGTGAAATTTTAAGTTTAACCGAACATAGATAACAAATAAGATTTGTATAACTTATTAATCACTAGTGCGAAAAAGGGGCTTCAATACAAATTTATTTAATTTGTATTGACGCTCTGGTCTTAAAAGGATGACCGGTGGCAGTTTTGTAAATGTCAAGAACTTTTTAAATCGGATCATTTATTCATCGGTCTTAAATATATTATTCAGACCGGTTTCCAAAACAACCAGTCTTAAAAATGTTTTTAAAAAAATTGAAATATCAATTACTTTTTACGGAAATCTCATACGATCAGACTTAAATTTTATCCGCTCCAAAATAAAAGGAAAAATTTAAATATAAAAATGTAAAACTTTTAAGACCGGATATATTGCGGTCTTAAAAGTTAGACTTAAATTGTGTCTAGTACAAAAGATAAGAAAAAATTAAACGAAAAATTAATTACTTTTAAGACCAAAGTTTAATAAGGACCGGTCTTAAAGGTTAACTTTTAAGATTGGCTTCTAAATATATCTAGTCTTAAAATTACAGCACCAAATATATTCTTCTTCGCACAAAACTTGTATTTGCTCTGTCTGAAGTCTGAACCTCTCTTCCTGTTGCATTACCTCCCTTCCTCGCCCACCACCACCACCACTCTCTCATTTGCTCACGCATTCCTCTCTTGCACCACCTCTCTCAACATCTCTTCCTGTGTCGAAAATGAACGGAGAAAATGATTCTAATCCTATTCGTGGAACACCATTTACTTGTGTGACTGGTGTGAGTCAGAGTGAACCCTCTAAGACATATTGAATTGTCATAAGTCCACTTATTGGGCTTCCTAAACATCAGCATGCTGCAGGGGATAGACGAGGGGCTTCGGTAAAGAGTGTGGATCTTGATGAATTGTCACAAGTCTACTTATACATCTTGAACAATGTTGATGAAGTTCAAGACAGCATAGATGCACATAAAGAAGATGTAAGGAAAGAAAATACTCGAATGACTGAACAAAAGTTAATTAAGGAATATAACATAACTTTTCCAAACTAGTTCAAACAAAAGTTCGAGGGAGAGGAATGTGTTTCTGATACAATAAAATGGTTAGCACATGGTCCTGAGGTTGATGTCATAACTTGGAATTTGTATTTGATCAATGATTATACATTTTACACGAAGTTCCTAGATGATAGAAGCACCGTCCAGAATAGTGGTGTTATGTTAGAGGTTGAATCTATGCATTTCTCCAGTTCAAAAGACAATAAACCTAAATTGGCAGTCATGCCTTATTATGGGGTTATTGACGAGATTTGAGAGGTAGACTATGTTAAAATTAAATTTCCTATTTTCAAATGCAAATGGGTTAATGTCAATAATGGTGTTCAGATCGATTGGCTAGGATTTACATTAGTCGATATCAATAGTAGAAGTTTTGGAGATAAACCTTTTATTATGGCAGACCAAGCGAAACAAGTGTTCTATATCACCGATCAGGAAAATAAAATGTGGTTTGTAGCTTTCTAAGGAAAAAAGGTCATTAATATTGCTAAGGAAATTCATTCAAATTATTATGACATGAACGAAGAAGATGAAGTGGATAATGAACCCCATAAGAAATGATTATCATGAAGGGATATGGAGGATATCCCTATATAAAAAAGACAATTCATAAGGTAATATTCATATGCAGAATTCTTTGAAAACTTTAAGATTTTAACTATATTCATTTTTAGGTTCTTAAATCATGTCACTGACTTTGAAGCTTTTGTTTTTGTTTTTATAGCAAGATCCGATCGAAAGGGGCATGTTATAAAAGGGGATTTATGTTATTGAGTAAGAATGGAATCTGATGAAGGCATGGTGAATTGGGCATGTATGTTCATTCAGGTGCTGTCTTTGTAATTTATTGTATTTGTAACTTATCTTGTTGTATATATTCATTTAGGTGCTGCATTGTCATGGTATATTCATTAAGAGACCACATAACTCATAGTGAATAATATTTGTATTCATTTCCAATTCAATTTATTCATAATGGATTGTTCATAGCTTGTAGCTTAAAGTAATATCTTTTAGGTGCTGGATTGGGTGGTGGATGTGTGTGTGATCAGGAGGAACATAATAGGAAAAAATTCGAGAAAATTTAGACCCGAAATAAATAAACCGCTCCAAAAATTACAAATTTTAAGATCGGATGTATTTATTTATCTGGTTTTAAAAGTCAGTACTTTTAGATAGGTGTATATATTAGTCCGCTCTTAAAAGTCGGTCCTTTAAGACCGGTGTATTTATCTGTCCAGTCTAAAAAGTTCAAATTTTAAGATCGAATGTATTTATTAGTTCGGTCTTAAAAAACGGTCTTTTAAGACTAGTATAATTATTCATCTAGTCTTAAAAGTCGGTATTTTTAGACCGGATTGTTTTTTGTCCGGTCTTAAAAAGTCGGCCTTTTTATACCGGCCTATTTATTTGTCCGGTCTTAAAAGTTGAGTTTTAGGACCGAACAAAAAAATATATCAGGTCTATATAGTACGGCTTTTAAGACATAATATTTTTAATGCATGGTCTAAAAAAATTTCTTTAAGACCGGTTTGCATCCAGTCTTAAAAGTTACAGACTTTTAAGACCGCCTATAACGAGACCAGTGGCGGATCCAGTCTTACGATGCCTCTTTCGTCCAATCTTAAAACCTTTTTTTTCTACCATGAATCTTTTATATATTATTATTGTTAATTTTCTTTCTTACTACTAATTATTAATTCTTGGATGTTGATGGATGGATTGGGTAGGTGGTAAAGCAAAAAGTTTGAATTGAAACCACCAAACAAGGCAGCATGGGATCACAAGAAAGTACGAGGAAAGCAGACACACAAAGAAAATTGGATTAAGAATTGAAACAAAATTGAAAAGTCGAACATTTTTTTTTTGGTCACTAATAAAAGAAGTTTTTGTTTTCCTACAAAGACTTGGCTTCTCTCCTTTGCGGACTCCTATCTATTACGTCCGCTGCGCTTTATACGTCGACGTATAAGCACGCGCGCGCACACACACAATGGTCCCTTTTTTTGGAAAAAAATTTCAAGCGGAAAAAGGATCATTGTCAGGGGAAAAAAGGACCATTATATGTGTGTGGCGCTTATACGTTGACGTATAAGCCGCAATGGACAGGAGTCCGCAAAGGAACTAAGCCGATTCCTTCCAAAGCTAGATTCTCTCGCCTATCCTTTGGATAGGCGGGGAGCTCATCCCTCCGGGACCGTCCGATCCGATTTGGACGATCTAAATTTTTTTTTTTTTTTTTTACTTTCTATTTTTTTCAAAAAAAAAATTATTTTAATGGGTATTTAATCTAAAATAAAGATAATCTCTCAACTAATTTTTTTTTTTAAATGATTTTTTTATTTAAAAAGCAACAATTTAAAAAATAAATAAAACTGGACCGCCCGGATCGCATCCGGGACGGCCCAAATGAGCCAAGTCTTGGTGCCTATCAAATTCGATAGGCACCAAAACCGGTTCCGATTCCGGTTCCTTCCTAGCCACAAGGGATCACAATTATATGTTCTCACGCATTTGTTTTCTTAGCTAGTCTACTCTTTCTTTTTATCATTTAATTATTCCATTAGATATATCCATACAAAGCCCTATAACCATATGATTAATTAATGCTATTAATTATTAATTACTTACTCCATGTCAAAATTTTATTTTTAAATAAATTTTATTTTTCTTGATAGCCCCCCAACAACTGATTGAAATTGAATATCCCAAGACCAAATTCAACAATAAAATCTGTACAAAATCTGCTTCGATTGTATATTTATTCCCATAAACCCTATAACTTCCCCCTTTCAACTATTTTTATTTCTTCTTCTTGTCCTTCATCTTCATCTCTTTCTCTCTCTCTCTCTGATTAATTCTCTGCCATGGAAGATGATGGAACGATATGTAACACAAGGCTGAGTCTAGGGCTTGGAATAGGAGGCTATGTGATGCCATCAAAGAAGCAGAAGTTTGAAGAAGCCATTATTAATAGAGAATTTATCAGTTTGAAGACCGGATCAATCGATGAAGAAGAAGATGATGATGATGAAAAGAGCGGTCATATGAAAATTTGCAGGAAGAAACTGAGACTCACCAAGGAACAATCCGCCATGCTTGAAGATAGCTTTAAGCTCCATAGCTCTCTCAACCCAGTAAGTCTCTCTCTCTCTCTATATGTATATCACTAAAAAAATAGTTAATTAGAGATGGAATTTAGCGACACAATTCCGCCATTAAGTCGAATTAATTAGGGACTACCTATTTGACAACAAAATCATTCAATTGAATCTCTAATCCACTGTTTTTTTTTTTTTTTTTTTTTGTAGTGATATATATATATATATTGCAATTTCATTTCTATCTCATATAGTCTGTATATAATCTCTCACCCAGATTCAGGGTGTGATGATTAAGAATGATTCTTGATGGTGTCGTTAATGAAACTGCAGGATCTTGAGTTTTGTGTTCATAGGAATTTATGTTCTTGTTAGTAATTCTTAATTACCTACCCAGAAGGGTAAAATTGGAAAGTTATGTGGACTAATTTTGGTTTCTTCTTAATTCATATTCCATGCAGCTCCAGAAACAAGAACTTGCCCAGAGATTGAATTTGAAGCCCAGACAGATCGAAGTTTGGTTTCAAAACAGAAGAGCAAGGTATACATGTACACATATTCATACATATACACTTATATCTGTGTGTGACTTTGTGTTTATATAGGTATATTTGGCATGTTTATAAGTTTATCTTTAAAAAGGTTCTGTATTCATGGATTCAATATCTTGTCGGTACGATGTCGCTTAAACTGTTAAACACACTGTCATGTTTTTTCTTCTGCGTATTTTGCATATAACGTCGTTATCTAAGATCTATATATGGCTTTATTTCCAAACCTTTTGTAAAATATGCATGTGTGTGTGTGTATCAAATATAACATTTTTATGTGATAATTATTCAATATTTCGCAGTCCAAATTAGCACATGACTATGATATTTTATAGTATTTCCCACCATAGAGAGGATGACATTTCTCCTATTATCATTAACTTCTGCAAAAGTCTGATAATGATCTTCTGGGAACACGAGGTTAAGATGGAAAAACTCAGTTATTTCCAGCCAGTTTGGGAACAGTTAAAAAAAATAACGCTTTAGTATATAAAACTCTTCTCACAAATTTACTGAGACCAATCAAACACGGAAGGGAATTGATGTTTTGTTTTTCCTTTTGTTTTGTTTGTTTGTTTTTTTTTTTTTTTTTTTTTGGGTGTGTGAAGGAAGAAGTTGAAGCAAACGGAATTAGACTGTGAGTTGCTGAGACAATGTTGCCAAAACCTAAGAAAGGAGAACAGAAGGTTGAAGAAAGAAGTAGAGGAACTACGAGGCGGCCTGAAAGTTGAAGCATCATCTTCATCGTCACCACCACCGTTAATATTAGGAAGATGTGATAACGGTATTCAACTGTCAAGAGCAGCACCCACACTGGCTCTATGTTCAATTCCTCTTGTGAGAGGCCATTAATTAATGGGTTAAAGGTTTAATTTGCCACGGAAGTATTGCTAAGGAGGCACTCGCTAAGGGGGCATTCAACACCCGGAAGTGTTTGTGGTACCAAATTTGTCCCGGAAGTATAAAAAATGTACCAGATTTGCCCAACACTAACGGAAGGTCAAATGGACGTTTGCCACGTAGGATTTTTTTGGGTTAAATACCTAATTTGCCATGGAAGTATTGATAAGGAGGCACTCAAGCACCTAAGTTTTTTGGTACCAAATTTAAAAAAAGTAGCAAATTTGCCTAAAGTTGACAGAAGGTCCACGTAGGTCGTTAAAATGCCACATGGCTAGGAAAGAAACACAGTGGAGGGTGAGTCATATGTCAGATCATGTAACCACGTCAAATAATTCTCCGAATCAAGATAAATAAAAAAACCGCCAATAAACCCAGTTAGTGATGGTCATATGGATTGTCAAAATTATCACCAAATCGTAAAATTTCAGAGAAGCAAAATAACGGAATTAGGGGGGGAGTGAGGAGGCATTATCTGAAGATTTGAGAATCGAGAAATTGTAAGGGTCTAAGGGATAAAATCGTTTGGTATGAATTTGCCACACCACCTGGCAGGTCCTCAACCCCACATCGGAGAGCCATGGTGTTCCCAATGGTCCCACTGGCATTGTCGCCGTTGATGTAGGAGTGGGTGAAGGAGTAGAAGAAAATTCAGAAGCACGAACCGCCAAAAGCGAGAGGGAGAGAGAGATGAATGATGTGTTGACGTGGTTACATGATCTGGCATATCACTCACCCTCCACTGTGTTTCTTTCCTAGCCATGTGGCATTTTAACGACCTACGTGGACCTTCCGTCAGCTTTGGGCAAATTTGCTATCTTTATTATACTTCCGGGCAAAATTTGGTATTTAAAAAAAAAAACTTCCGGGTGCTGAGTGCCCCCTTATCAATACTTCTGTGGCAAATTAGGTATTTAACCCCAAAAAAATCCTACGTGGCAAATGTCCGTTTGACCTTCCATCAGTGTTGGGCAAATTTGGTACCTTTTTCATACTTCCGGGGCAAATTTGGTACCCTAAAAACTTCCAAGTGCTGGGCACTCCTTTAGCAAAACTTTCGTGGCAAATTAGGTATTTAACCCTTAATTAATTGAGGAAGAAGAAGACTGAAAATTAGTGGTCCCTAATTAGACTGCACAGTAGGGAGTGGGGTAGCTAGAGAGATAGAGCCATAGAGGCAAGCGCGGACCCACACTAGTGCCTATGGGACCAAGTGCAGACATTAAAAATTTGAAATATATATATAGTAAAGGACTTCTATTACAATTTGGTTGGTTGGAGTAGTTGGTAATTAATTTCCCTTCCTATCCACACGTCGAGGGTTCGAACTGAATATCCTCACCTCTCTGTTTTTTTCCCCCAATTTCATATTCTCACTCCTCACTCCTCACATCCGGCATCCGTCGTCCAAATCGAACAGCCGAGACCCCAAATTGTTACGTCTCCACACTTGATCGAGCTCGCGTTGGACGCCTTCCTTCGTTATCGCCGAGTGGTTGTTCTCCAGCGAAAGGCGGCGGGTATTGAAGAAGGTTCGAACTTCGAACCCTAGGGCTTCGTCTTCTCCCAAATCTTTTTGGCCAAGCCTTGGGCCATCGTCAATCTCAGCCACTTCGCGGTATGCTCTTTTCTTGTTCGTTTTTTTAATGCTCGTTCGCACTTTTTCAGGTTTTGTAATTTTAACAATTTAATTAGGTGGTTTATTGCTATTAAATTGGAGATCGTTTCTTGCTTCCGTCGGCTATGAAGACCACCAATTTAGCTACTTATACTGTTTTTGCAATTTTTCTCAAGTCATTGATGCTTATTTGCTTTTTTTTGTTCTCGCATTTATGTTTTTGAGGCTAAAATGCCTCATTAATTTGATTTAGGGGTTACTCTTTTACTTCTATTGTATTTTGTTATGTTCCCCTAGGAACTCCCGATTGGTTATTGATTCATATTAAAGGCCTTTGGATTTTACTTGGCTCCAAAAGTGAGGTTTCAATTGTGAACTATTATTTTTGTAGATAAAATATTGATCTCTGTTTGTGGTTGGAGCTTAAAGTTTTGATGTCATGATGTCCATAAGAGATATTGGGTCATTAAGTCATCTGTTGTTAATTTAGGCCTTCATCTCCATTATCATCTTCTTGTTATTTATTCTTCTCTTGCATCACTATTTGCTCTAGTGAGCAATAAAAGGCTTTTTATCCTATGAAGTTAGGACTTGCCTAAACCAACAGAGAAAGGAGAAAACATAAATCTTTATTGGACATATTGTGTGGAACTCAAATTATTACTCTACTTGCCTTTAATTCATTTTCCAAATTATTCTTGTGTATCCAGATAAATTTCTATCTGGTTCATTCTCTTTTCTTACTACTTCTTATCTGAAGTAAGAGGAAGAATCTTTTAGGGAGCATATTGAATACAGAACTATTAAAACATTATGTCCTTCATAATAATAAATTAATAATGAAGCTATGTCGAAGGATCCGTAAAGGGGAAGAAATTGATAGTAGATAGTAAAAGGTTGCTTATAAACGAATGAAAATCACCGTATGAAGATGTGACAAGGATAAAGAAATGAGGAACTTATGATACTGCTATCTTTTATATCCTTCTTCTTGTTAAATTAATATTTTGTCTTGCTAGCCGGGGTCTTGTTGGAGCTTGTCCTCTTGCTGGTTTGGATTGGTGGAAAAGCATTTGATTTTCATTTCACATTTCATGGTCATTATTTGAATATGACAGGCCTTCTAAAATATAATACCAATAGACTTTTTCATGTTTTAAGATGACATCACCCTAACGAGTGATGGAAAGTAGTGCGGTTGTTCCTGTTCACGTCCCTCTATCGTCGGAGGAAAATGATCTCATTAGTCGTAGCTCAAAGAAGATAAAGAATGGAGAGGCTAGTTGTTATGAGAAAGATTGGCCAAAGCTGGGAAAGGAAGGATCAAACCCTTGGGGACCTGGTTGTTCTTTTGCGGATAAGCTCAAAGGCATCAGTCAAGAAGGAAAAATGGATGAGGCTATTATGGGGGATGATGGACTCTCAGATGATAGCCTCTCGGATAGAGATGATAATGAACCAGAGTGTAAAATCAGGGAACACCCAGCTAGGAACTTTCCCACCTTTGTCTTCTCAAAGAAAATGGAGAAACGTTTGTGTAAACCTTGGCACAAAGCAGTCATAGTTAAATTACTTGGGAGGAGTATTGGATATAAGCTTCTTTCATCCATCCTCCAGAAACTTTGGGCCAAGAAAGGAGTCATTAACCTGATCAATATAGGGAGTGGGTTCTTTGTAGTGAAACTCTATAATAAGGAGGATTATAATAATGCCCTAACTGGTGGTCCCTGGATGATATTCGACCATTACCTAACTGTGAGGCCATGGGAGCCTCAATTTCATCCTAGAACAGCATCCACTAATAAAGTGGCGGTCTGGGTTAGGGTACCCAGCATTCCTCTGGAATACTACAACAGAGAAGCGCTGGCTTGGATTGGGGATAGGATTGGGGAGACTATTAAAATTGATTTTAATACCTCAGGCCACCTCAGAGGACATTTTGCTCGTATATGTGTTCTTGTCAACCTTGAGAAACAACTGATGGCGGGTTTTTCTTTAGGAGGAGTAGATTACAACCTCGAGTACGAAGGGCTTCACAGGCTTTGCATTGAATGTGGGGTATATGGGCATCAGGCGGAGGAATGTAAGTTGAAGGCGAAGGAGCACAAAGCTGGACCTGGCGTTGGAGAGACTGCGGATTCAAATCCTGTGGGTGATAAGGTGATAAATGATTGTAATATGGAGCCTGTGACTCTTGTTGACACATGGACGGTTGTTCAACGTCCCCGGAGACAGAAGAAGGGTAGTAAGGAGAAATCTCAAGGGGAACTCCAGCAACCTGATAGTGGCTCACGTTTTGGCGTTCTTGTCGAGGAGGGAAACGGCGGTGATGGAGCTATTATAGGGATGGGTCAGTTGGTAGTACGTGACGCTACTGTCGAGGTAAATGACCAGCGAACTACTTCTGTGCAAACATCTAGGGGCAAGAAAGGAAAAATAAAAAAGAAGCAGAAAAAGGACCATAATCGGGCGGGAGATAGGAACGAGCAAAAGTCAATTAGTCAGGATACGAGGAAGGAGAAGAGATTGAGGGAACCGGCAGAAGGAGTGGAGAAAGGGGTTGTTGTCCTGCGTCTGACAAATGGGGAGATTGGAGATTGTGCTGAAATTGACGGCGTGGCACCATCCTCGAAGTCACAGGTTCCGTTGGAGGGGGACCTTTCATTGGCTGGGGCCCTGGATTCGGGCTTAGACCCTTCTCACGTTTGGGCCTCCGACTCTGGTTGCCCGAATAATCTTGGTGGGCTGCTGGGGAAATTTTGGTCGAGGCCGTCCGACATGGTCCCTGATTCCAGCATGCATTGTCAAGAGGAGGGAGATGAATGTATGGCAACTGACACTGTAGTGGTGCGGAAGCAGGTTGGGCCTTCCAACCTTGACTCAAATCGGATTTTGAGTCCTCCTGAGGCTTGCGTTGAAGTTGTGGGGGATGAGGTGAGTAAGTGCCTCGATGGTAGCGGATGGGCCAAGGGACGATGAGTTGGTATCTGTGGTTCCTCAGTCCCCAAATATCTGATCTGTTCTTGGGCTGTATGGGCTCTGGCCCACTTTTTGTGGGTATTTCAATTTTAATTATTTGTGTTATGGCTAAAATTTTCTTTGGAATTGTCAAGGCGCTTGTGACAGGAGATTGATCCGGAATCTTCACCTAGCTTGGAGAAACTCTTCGCCAGATCTTTTGATCCTTGCAGAAACTAAGACCGACGATATTGCCCTTGTCAGCCGGCTTGAGTTGCTGGGGTTCGATGGGTCAGCATTCATCCCGAGTGTCGGACGATCGGGGGGTCTGTGCGCTGCTTGGAAATCTGAGAAGGTCAAAGTGGCGGTGGAAGTTTTGAATAGGCAGTATTTCTATTTCAGGTGCTCTTTTGCAGATCACCACGAGCTTCTTCTCACGGCTGTCTACGCAATCCCTACTCCACTCCTTAAGCAGATGCTTTGGGAGGACATTGATTACCTTTCTTGCTCTATATCCTCGTCGTGGCTCATTGTTGGCGATTTTAATGACATAGAATCCCCGGATGAGAGAATTAGAGGTGCTCCCAGTAGTGAGTCGAGAATGAGAATTTTCTGGGACCGGATCCAACAGTGTCTTCTCTCCGATTTGGGATCCTCGGGTCCCAGATTTACGTGGAAAGGCCCCAAATTGGTCAATTGCCCTCGGCTATTTCAACGCCTTGACAGAGCTTTGGCGAATAGCAGCTTTCTAGATGATTTTGGAAACTGCCATATCCAGGTACTTGCCCGAACCAATTTTTCAGATCATAATCCCCTGTTAGTGTGTTTGGGGAATGATCCCTCTTTCTCCCATGGATTGAGGCCATTTCGGTTTGAGGCTATGTGGCTTAAACACCCCCTGTTTGACGAGTTTTTATCTTCGCAATGGATGTCTGGTGAGGAGATAGATTCTGCTCTTCAGAATTTCAAAGTGGCTCTTCAACCATGGAACAAGAATGTTTTTGGTTATTTGGAAAAACAGAAACATTGTTTTGGCTCGTTTAAATGGTATCCAAAGCTCCTCCTCCTACCCATATTCTCGTTTCCTATGTGAGTTGGAATTGGAACTCCAGGAGAAATTGGATTATCTTACCAATTTGGAGGAAATCAAGTGGTTCCAGAAATCCAGGACTCAATGGATTAATGATGGAGATCGAAACACTCGCTATTATCACCTTAATGCTAAAATGAGGCGTAGAAGAAATAGAATTGTATCTCTGAAAAATGAAGATGGTCAGTGGGTTGACAGGGACGACGAGCTTAAGGCAATGGTGGTCAATTTCTTTAGAGGCCTTTTTACTAATGATTCCACCGCTCCTGCTATATTAGACGCTACTGCTGGATTCCCTCGGTTGTATGCTTCTTCTTATAGGGATCTTGATAAAGCTCCTACGGATGAAGAAATAAGAAATGCCATTTTTTCAATGGGGAACTTTAAAGCCCCGGGGATTGATGGGTTCCCCCCTATTTTCTTCAAGAACAATTGGCAGAAAGTTGGGGCTGAGGTATGTGCTTTTGTTCGAGGTGTCTTTCGGGGCACTTCTTCTGTTATTGAAGCTAATAGAACCCTTATCTCCCTTATCCCGAAGAGGGATTCTCCCGAGTTGGTGTCCCATTTTAGACCAATCTCTTTATGCACTGTACATTATAAGTGCGTGACTAAGATTATCTCACAGCGACTGAGAGGGATTTTAAATGAGATTATTTCTCCCTATCAAGCTAGTTTCATCAAAGGAAGACATATTCAAGATAATTTGATCATTGGTCAAGAGCTGATTCACATAATGCATAAAAATAGGAGCAAGAAGGGGTTCATGGCTATGAAGATCGACCTAGAAAAGGCCTACGATAGAATCAGATGGGATTTTCTAAAAGAGGTTTTGGCTGAGGTGGGTTTTGAAGATTCATTTATCAACCTGATCATGGCTTGTGTTACATCCGTCTCTTACAATGTTCTGTGGAATGGGTCCCAGACTGAATTCTTCTCCCCGGGAAGGGGTCTTCGACAGGGGGATCCTATTTCTCCTCTTCTATTTGTGCTATGCATGGATAAGATTTCGCATCTGATTACTGGCGAAGTTGAGAATGGCAATTGGAAGCCAATAGCCACCTCCAGAACTGGGCCTAGGATTTATCATCTAATGTTTGTGAATGATTTGCTTCTGTTCGGAGTAGCCTCTCTTGAGCAGGCTGAATGCATGTTGGCTTGCCTTGATAAATTCACGGCTGCCTCCGGGGGTAAAGTAAATAGAGCTAAATCTTCGATGTTTTTTTCCCCAAGGGTTTCGGCTGTGACTAGGAACTCATTAAGGGAGCTGACCCAAATGCCCATCTCTGGTGAAATTGGAAGATACCTTGGTCTCCCCCTCACCAGAAGTAGGAGGAGTAGTGTGACTTTCCGTTATGTTATTGAGAGAGTCCAATCGAAACTCTCGGCTTGGAAAGTGAGTACCTTATCCACTACGGGTCGAATTACTCTTACCAGATCTGTTCTTAGTTCCATCCCATTGTATCCTATGCAAGTTGCCAAACTACCTAGGAGTGTGTGTCTTGAAGTTGAGAGACTCCAACGAAATTTCATTTGGGGCCACCATGATAATGGTCAACATTTTCATCCGGTGGGATGGGATCGCATAACTCGTCCGAAAGATTTTGGGGGTTTGGGTTTTAGACGCCTTCAGTCTTTTAACAAGGCCTGTGGGGCCAAGTTAGCGTGGAATCTTGTATTGGGTGCTAATGGTTTGTGGGCTAAGGTACTTCAAGACAGGTATATGCTTCGAGATGAGGGTTCCTTGTTTACTATGAAATCTAGGGACTCAAAGTTGTGGAAGTTTATCTCTTCACATAAAAATATTATCGATCTTGGGACCAAGTGGCAGATCCGAAATGGGAGAATGGCTAGCTTCTTTAATGATAGGTGGCTGTTTGAGGATTGTATTAAAGACTACGGTATCAAGACTTTGTCAGTTGAGGAAGATCAGTCTTCAGTAGCTGATTGGGTTCTCAATGGTGTGTGGGATGTAAATAAACTGGATACCATTGTGAGGCCTGAGATCCTCTTGAGGCTTGCTTCACATATTCCCCCTAATTGTGAGGCTGGGTATGATATAATGACTTGGGGTCCATCCTCTAACGGCTCCTTCTCTATCAAGAGCGCCTATTTCCTGGTTGAGGAAAACCCCCAAAATCTGAAATGCAACTTGCTGAAACATGTCTGGAAGTGGCGCGAGGTGGAGCGTATAAGAGTCTTTATGTGGCGAGTAGTTCTTAATAGTCTCCCTACTAATGGGTGGAGGAGCGCTTGGTCGTCGGTTTCTGCTTTGTATGGTTACTGTAACACTGAAGTGGAAGACAGCCTCCATATCCTAAGGGACTGTGAGTATGCCAAACGTTTGTGGATGAAGTTAATCCCCCCAAGGTATGTATCTCAATTTTTTTTGCACGTATTAGAGATTGGTTAGCTATGAATTTATATGGTAAATTGGGTGCTGATATGGGGCCTAATTGGTCTCTGATTTTTGGGGTTTCTATTTGGAAATTGTGGATTTGGAGGAATGCTGCTATCTTTGATTCTGATTTTGTCAAACCAAGACTGCCTCATTCTATTATCTTGCATTGTTGGAGGCGGTTCACCTGTTTTCAGTATTTTTCTGCTGATTCTTGTCTGCCTGGGCGTTTTCCCGCTATTTATCGCTGTTGGAGAGCTCCTGATGAGGGATGGGTTAAAGTCAATGTCGACGGAGCTATGGTTCTTAGTACTTCCAAGGCTGGATGTGGTGGTGTCATAAGGGACAGCAAGGGATCGTGGATTGCTGGGTTTTCCAAACATTTGGGTATGTGTAGCGCTAGAACAGCGGAGGAACATGGCATCCTTGAAGGCTTAACTCTGGCATGGGACCTTGGCTTCAAGAAAGTGATTGTGGAATCTGATGCACTTGACCTTGTTAACTGCTTATATGATATTCACTTTTCTGCTGGTAGTTTATTAGTGCAGCGCATCTTAGATTTGCTATCTAGGAATTGGTTGGCATCTATTTGTTATTCTCTTAGAGAATTCAATTGTGTTGCAGACGCTCTGGCCAAATGGGGCCTTTCAAAGTCGTGCATTCTCAGCGAGTGCCCTATAGCTTTATAGGGTCTGGCTGACAGGGATTGTGGGGATTTTATTCCCTCCGCTTTGTAACTGTTTCTGTTTGTATTCTGGCGTTTAGCCTCTTTTCTTATCAAAAAAATGACATCACCCTAACTTTTCATGTGGCATCATTTAATTTGTAACTTTGACTTGAGACTTGTGACAAATTTCCGTTTTAGTTGTTTTTGGTTGCTATGTGTCATACTTAAACTAATGCTGATGAAACATTTGTCCTCACACCTAATGAGTCCATCGCAAGATAACAACTTTTCATCCTCTAGAATTGCATGACGGTTTAAGTTTATATAATTTTATTCATATGAAATATGACCCCTCTTAATTGTTTGCTTGATTTTGTTGTTTTCATTAGGTAACATATCACTTTTTCCTTTGGAAGAAAGGAACCCCATTTGTGGATGATCGGGAATATACAATGGATTGACATGGTGGGAGCAGATAGATAGTGGAAAGTACTCACTTATAACAGAAATTTCTTACAATTGTCCCGTGGTGTCAAGTAGCCGTAATGCTTTTGTAATCGTTCGATATAAAGGTTAGTTGACTCTTGATTATTATTTTTCTATGTTAAGTTCAAGTTTTTTTTTTCTTTTATTGTTTATATTCTTTTGTTTTTAAATGCGTTTAAAGCTTTCCTTAAATTTTTTTTCCAAATAGTCACTTACTTATACAACTTAATATTTTGAAATGATATTCACTTCTTAAGCTAGCCTTATATAGCTGTCAAAATTCTTAGAATATATTGTGAATATATGCTTTTTCTGTTGTAAATATAGCATTTGTTGTTGTAAATAGCCTCTGAACGTGAGAAATGTGAAAAATCCAAATTATCAAAGGTTGTAAATATATGCTTTTTCTATTGTAAATATAGCATTTATTGTTGTAAATAGCCTCTAAATGTGAGAAATGAAAAAATCCAGGTTTTCAAATGATGTTGTTAATGTATTCTGTTGTAAAATAGCATTTGTTGTTTAAAATGAGAAATGAAAAAATCTAAATTTTAAAAGGTTTTATTTTATAGCATTTGTTGTTGTAAATGTCGTGAGAAATAAATTCCAAGTTTTCAAAGGTTGTTGTAAATATATGTTTTTTGGGATAAGGGTCTTAAATGCCATGGAAGTTTTTTTTAGTTTTTTTAGGACCAAAAATGCCACGGAAGTTCACAAACGTAGTAATTTTGCCTCTCCGTTAAGTTTAACTGAGTGCACACGTGACATGCCACCTCATCACATGTGGCATGCCACCTCTTCAATCAAATAGTTAAGTATCATTTTTGCCCCGGAAGTTTTCACTAAGGAGCAATTTTGCCCCAGAAGTTTACAAAATGTAGCAATTTTGCACTTCTGTCCCCCAATATTAAATTTGACTATTAAATCAATCAAAGACCACACATGTCATGTCTTGAAAAGGTTGAACTTAAAGTCAAAGAAAGAGATCCTTGAAAGGTTGAGCTCAAGGCGGCCAGAATTTGTGAAGCCGAACTGGTCAAAAGGACTGAAAGGTCTATTGCAAAACCCAGAGGAAGCATCACTTATGATCTAAGCAAATGATCAATCTATACAAACGTAAATATTATCACTATTGATTTGTTTTTCTAAACCAATTTTTGGAACAATTCATTTCTCGTTTTGCGTTTCATTTGCTTAGATTATAAGTGATGCTTTCTAGGTTTTGCGACAGCTTTTCAGTCCCTTTAACCGGTTCGGCTTCATAAATTTCGGCCGCGCCTTGAGCTCAACATCTCAAGGATCTCCTTCTTTGACTCCAAGTTCAACCTTGTCAAGGCAAGACATGTGTGATCTTTGACTGATTTAATAGTCAAATTTAATATTGGGAGACAGAAGGGCAAAATTGCTACGTTTTGTAAACTTTCGAGGTAAAATTGCTCCTTAGTAAAAACTTCCGGGGCAAAATTGCTCCTCAATGAAAATTTCCGGGGTAAAAATGATACTTTTGATTGATGAGGTGGCATGACACGTGTGATGAGGTGGCATGCCATATGTGAACTCAGTTAAATTTAACGGTCAAAATTAACGGATGGACAAAATTGCTACGTTTTGTGAACCTCCATGGCATTTTTTGTCCAAAAAAAACTTCCATCTTACCAGTGTTCCTGAACGAAAACTTCCATGACATTTAAGACATTATCCCTATGTTTTTTCTGTTATAAATATAGCATTTGTTGTTGTAAATAGCCTCTGGACGTGAGAAATTAAAAAAAAAATCCAAATTTTCAAAGGTTGTTATAAATATATGTTTTTTCTGTTGTAAATAGCTCCGGATGTGAGAAATGAAAAAAAAAAATCTAAGTTTTCAAAATGATATATACATCGTTGTAAATAGCCCCGGACGTGAGAAATGAAAAAAAAAAAAATCCAAAATGGTAATTTTACATTCACAAATAATCCTTCTGTACCATCCATGTTTCATCCTTGACCAAATTATCACGTGACAAAAGGGTCGTGACATAGTTGTATGATAGGTTGTATCGTATCATCAATCCCCATATGAATTGGGTAGTCGTAATCTCTTGTTAGAGGCTTCTTGTGACTTGTAGGCTGAATACCAACAAGAATAGTCGAACACAAGAATAGTCCAACACAAGTAAATGTCTAAATTCATTGAATCTTAGATATGTCTAAGATTTAATGAATACTATATTTAATCTAGGAATGAATATATATATATATATATATATTATTAAATTTGAAAAAATATAATAATATTATTTAATAGAGATTATAATATTATTATATAATATTTGTTTTTGTTTAATTTATTTGATAAATTAAATATCTAAAACAAATAGAGATATTGTATCTGATTGAATCGAATAAAGATATCATATATTTTTAATTAAAGAGATATATATCTAATTTAATTAAATAGATAGATATCATATCGCAAATTTAATTTATAGAGATAAATTAAATCAGAAGGCTTTTAATTCGGATTAAATAAATAGATTTGATTAGATCTATTGGATGTATTTAATTAATATATTATTTTAATCCAAATTCATATTTCAAGATTAATAGGGATTAATTTTGTATATATAATACGCCTATGGGGTTTTGAAAAACCTACAGGACATTTTATCAGACGTATTAGAAAAGCCGCGAGAAACCCTAAAGAGAAAAGGAGAGACGCAAAGTTTGAAAGCGCTAGCACGCTGTCGTCCGTGTTCGAGTGTATTTGGTGTGGATACCGGTAGAGAGAGTGGATTTGCAGAGTCGGCTCCTATTGATCGAGTAGGTAGCCCACGAGTTCAAATTTGAAAGAGACGCACACCAGTTCGTATAGGTATGATTCGGTTCTTTTCTAACTTGATTTAAATGCCCTTGATAGATCCTCAAAGGGATTCGTAAGATTTTTAAATGGATGAAAAATCCTTCCGCTGCATGTGCGGATCTAAACAGTTGGGTGGTGTAGGTGGTGGAGGGTTTACCAAGGGGCTTCGACCTTAATTGATTGGGTTTAATGTGTGGTCCTTTGTAGGTGGTGGAGTCCATATTTACATGAGGTTTGTTATTTATGGATTAATAAAGGATTTGTTTGATTTTTTTTAATGTAAACTTTTTGTTTTTAAAAACAAAAAAGACAATAAAACTTGTTTGGAAACTATTTTCAATAAATTGTTAATGTCCAATCCTTTGTGTTTTTTGTTTTTTGAGACCTAATGACTTCCTATTTTTAATAAATTTAATTAAGATCTATTTTGATAAATTTGAGAAGTCGTCAATGATTAAAGAGATTTTCTTAAAATTTTAAGAGGTATTAATTTGGGTGAATCATTTTGGGATTTTAACTTAGAATATAAGTTTTCAAGTTTATGAAAGAAAGAATGATAAGAAAATAATAATTGAAAATTTCTGAAAAAAAAAAAAAAGAGTTTTAGTTTTTTTTATTATTATTAGTATTATTATAATAATATTGTTTCCTTTTCTATTGATTGATAGGACGTTGCTTTTGGAATAAAATGAAAGGGGGAAAACCTAAACCACAAGTCACAATTGAAATAACAGGAGTAGTAGTCAGCCACGTATCATCATCACCATCCTGAATCACAAGAAAAGAGAAAGAAATGAGTTCGAGTTTCATTCTTCCTCTCCTACACAGGAGGATGAGAGGATTGTACTGTGGAGAAGATTAGAGACAAGAGTCGGCCTTTAGACAAAGGAGGAGATGGAACTTGAAGAAGAGACAAGAGTCGGCCTTTGGCCAAAGGAGGAGGTGGAACTTGAAGATGAGGTTTTAAATTAATGTTCCTTTTTTTTCTCTTTTTCTTGAGATTTTGGATTATGAACTTGTTGTTGTCTTTTCTTTAGTTATGTTTAATTAGTTTGTTGTGCAACCTATAGGAGCTATGAACTTATGGGTGAATTAGACTTTGTTTTCATTGTTTAGTTATAATTAATACTATCTCTGGTATTAATTATAAGCCTTAGTTGACTTTTCTTGGAGAGATTAAGGAAGTTAAATAAGTTACTTAATCATTTCATATATTGTGCTTTCTTAGATTATATATTAGTTTATTAGTCAAACTATTTAGTTTAAAAAAATAAAAATACTCTAAGCTAATTTAATTAGCTTCCTTAATTTAAAAAGTCAACTAGGTCTTATAATTAAGAAGATTTAATTTTGGTTACTTAATCTTGTTTAGCTTTATCTATTTAGTAACAGGTCATCTTTGAATATGAGCTTGAGCATTAGGATTTACCTTAACGGATGGAATTTTAATTAGGTTTTGAGATTAAGTAACATGGGATTAGATCATAATTTAATTTTTCCAAGGAACAATCTGTGGATTTGTGTAGTAGTAGAAAACAAGAGTAATATAGGCAAATTAAATACATGTGACATTCAAACATGAACCAAATAAACTTACAAATAAATAAAACTGAATAATTATCAGTTTGGGTTTGTGTACGTTACAACATGTTGAGTTGTGTGAAATGGCAGGAATCATGGGAGTGTGTCGTTAGTTTCCGAAAGCGTGCAACACGAGACCCACCCCTCCTACATAGTCTTCAACGGTCTATTCAAGACCACCCAAGTAATTAATTAGTTCCTCTTTAATATTTATATAATGAGGCTAATCAATGCATTAATGGATATTAATTGCATTTGAATGTTTGTTCAGGAGACAATGAATGATGCTGCAGAAAAGGTGGTGCCTTGTCAAAGCCAACTTCAAAATTCGGGTGAGATGTCATCATCATCAAGAGTTTGTTTCATCTATATAATAATAAAAACAATGATGTCTCATGTGAGCTGAGTTTGGCTCTGCCTGCTGCACGAAGTTGTTTAGATGTCAACTTCTTTGATACTAATTAACATAGCGCTACCATCAGTTCGTGACGAGGAGAGAGTGCTTTTGCAAACTATGATTTTGGCATCTCTCATCTATTCAAAACTTTTAATAATGTCCAAATATGATATCTTGTGACAAGGTTTTTCTTTAGCATGCAGATAATCCAATTTCTTAAATTCCTTTCAAGTTGCAAATTTCAACATAAATATAGCAGAAGGTAGCTAGAATATTCCTACTTTGCGTTGAAATTCAACCTTGGACATGCATTGAACTTTCAAATATGATCCTAATCCTTGTTTTCATGCCAACAAAGTTAATGTAATAGTAATAATTTAGTCTTTAATATTTAAGTAAATTAGCATTATAATTCAATGCCAAAATGCTATTTTTTATTAATTACTTAAATATTAAAGTAATAGTAATAATTTAGTCTTTAATAATAATTCAGTTTTTAATATTTAAGTAATAGTAATAAAAAAATGTATTTTGGCATTGAATTATAATGCTAATTTACTTAAATATTAAAGACTAAATTATTACTATTACATTAGCTTTGTTGGCATGAAAACAAGGATTAGGATCATATTTGAAAGTTCAAATGCATGTCCAAGGTACGTTGAATTTCAACGCAAAGTACGAATATTCTAACTACCTTCTGCTGCTATGTTTATGTTGAAATTGGCAACTTGAAAGGAATTTAAGACATTGGATTCTCTGCATGCTAAAGAAAAACCTTGTCACAAGATATCATATTTGGACATTATTAAAAGTTTTGAACAGATCAGAGATGTCACAATCATGGTTTGCAAGAGCACTCTCTCATCGTCACGAATTGATGAGCTGAAGCAATTAACTAGCTTTAGTACTAGGTAGCACTACGTTAATTGATCAAGGCTTATACATATCATTAAGGTCAAAGAAATTGACAGCTGAACAACTTGGAGCAATAGGCAAAGCCAAAGTTAGCTCAAGTGAGACATCGTCGTTTTTATTATTATATGGCTCTAAAACAAACCTCTTGAGGATGATGACATCTCACTCGTATTTTGAAGTTGGCTTTGACAAGGCACCACCTTTTTTGCAGCATCATTCATTGTCTCCTGAACAAACATTCAAATGCAATTAATATCCATGTATATATGCATTGATTAGCCTCATTATATAAATATTAAAGAGGAATTAATTAATTACTTGGGTATGAGGGGTGATAAACCCTAATTTTATATATTTTATCCCACCTTATTCATTTATTTTAGGGATTATTTTAGGTTAATTTGGATTTATTAGATAATATTTGGAATGTTGGTCAATTTTAGGAAATAATATAAATCATAATTAATTATGAGATTATTGGGCTTTAATTATTAATATTCTGATTGTTATCTTGTGATTGAGTAATATTTCTAAATATATGATAGATCACGATTTTATTTAATTCAATTTACATCCCTTTTTTCGGGACAAGGAAAAGCATAATATTTTTTTGGCGTCCCAAAAATATTTTAGCTATAACTAATTTTTTTTAATATATATATATATATTTTTTTTTTTGGCGTCCCAACAATTATTTTGGGACGCCGTAATTATTATTATTTATTTTTTTTTTTTTTTTTTCCCCAAAAAGCTTACTACAAATTTTTCACACCCCAGCAATTACACCCTATAAAAACCATTAAACAGATAGCTATGAACATAACCAAAATGTTCAAAACTAGTAATGATGAAATGCAAATCAATAGCTCAAGCAAAAGATTTACAAAAAACAATGCTTATATAATCGCTTCTATATTTTTAATTTAGTTTACAACACTTTATTGGCATTCCAATCACATGCTTACTCTTAATCTTCCACAACAAAGCACATAGAAGTCACAAAGCATTGCCGTTTATCAGATAGACTTGCACATAATTACTATGACATCCATGTAGAGCTATAACACAACATATACATCATCATGCTTATCAATTGTCATCAGCAAATTGCAATATCAATAGGAAATTTCTCCTAATGAATACCATCATGTCAATTGTTAGCAACTAAATTCAAAACACATGTAGATGTCTATATATGTTCTCCCCATCACTCTTGATTCCACTTCATTATCACTTATTCACTTTATACAACCAAGGAAATAGATAATTAACATTACCAATGATAATGAATTAACCAAAGTTAGTTAACTGAATTTATGAAGATGGTAAAGTAAAAAAGAATTTATGTCTAGATATATGCATCAATGGTTTCACACTACCTAGCTGACATTTGTACTCTTGAGACATTTGTACTCGAGCAGATAAAGATATAAACAGATAGGAAGAATTTCCATTGATAAAGGAGTATCAAAATCAATCATTCGTCCAAAATCCAAATATACAGGAAATAGCAAGGTTAAATATTCAATTCACAACGTTATAAGAATCAATAGTATTATTTCCTTTCGCATAATATCTTTCGGGTACAAAGTAAGTGGCATGGCAACAAGCTATAATAAAAACAGAACAAGCGGTTTACAATAAAATGCTGAATACTAACCTTTGTACCAAAAGGACCTTTGGGATGGTCTATTTTGAGAATGTTCCTTCCCTAATCAAAACATCAGAACAGACAGATAAAAAGAGAATCATTGCTCAAAAGTTTAAACACCAAAAGTAATTCTACAGAGAAACTATCCAGGGACACCAAACCGAACTGCCCTGTGAAATTATAAGTTATAACCAATGTTTGAACCATTTTCTGAGTATCAAGCTAGCAAACCATAAACAGAGATATCATTTGAAACAATGGGAAAGAACCGGGAAGAGAATCACCTGAAGCTCAGCCTCAAGCTCCTCGTGCTCATGCCCAATAGCTATAGACATTACATTCTCAACTTTCTTTTAACCACATTATCCCCTATATGCTCCAACAATATAATAGTTTCTATTATATAAACAAATGCATGCATGGTCATAGTCAATGCTAGTATTCAGGTAGATTCAGTTAAAATGGAGACAACAATGTCTTTCAGCTCTGCTACATACAATTAAAAGAAACCAAAATCAATTGAAAGCTTTACCTCAGTTAGAAGAACTCCCATCTTCAGTACCCTATTCAAGAGAAATTTGCAAAGTCAAAATACAGACATAGGTGATTAATCCTCTAGCAAAAGGGAAGAAGAAAAACAGATTATAAGCATCAAGATCACCAAATGTAAATACACTTAATGTTAAAACCAGATTTAATTCACAAATGGCAAGAATTTAGGGACTGTTTTATCATACAATCAAACTACCATTACAACCTTAACGATATATAGTATGATTAGAAGGCTAGATTAAAAAACTAAATATAAATCAAAATCAAGAAATAAAGTTAAACTAAGAAAACTTGTAGTCAATTCACATACGTCCTCCTCCAAAGCATTGCATCCTATTGGTGGGGTTGTAAATAGCTTAGTCTATATCTTTGTTCCAACCACCACCAGTAACTTCTGCACCTTCGCCAGAAACTACTTACTTTCGAGTAAAAGTACTTCGATTCTTTAGCTAGACCCTCTTTTTTCCCAGCAAATATTTTACACGTCTTGAGTGCACTATCATTAAAATGAAAATTTTCAGACATTAAAACAATTCATTTAAATCAATAATCAATGAATTAGACAAAAATTAAAGAAAGGAAAAGAGTGTAAGAGTGAGTTCACATACAAAAGGAAGAGAAAGCACACATACATTAAAGAACAAGGTAAGTTTGTAAATTTGGGGGACTTCATTACCTTGATCATAATAAAGAAAATGAGGCAAGATATGTTATTGTGTCAGACATCTAACAATAGATGCTGGGGATTGTTCAATTTATTGGGCAGAGAAAGATGATCTAAAACAAGCTTGGATTTAATTAAGGAACCAAGAGAAACATGAAGTTGCTTCTTGATTAGATACTACACAAGCATACCGTGGCTAATGATTCAGCATAGCAGAGGTTAAACACAAGGAATTTGGAAGAAACTAACCTCATAATTACCTAGATCCAAGCCATTACCTTTTATAAAATCAGGATACATAGACATAATCTAATCCGAGCATATATTCAATCTAGAATCACAGTAAATGACACAGAGATGCATTCCAAGGGCAAGTTTCAAATCTACAAGAATAAACTGATTGTCTAATCTTTGACTTGCTTTCCCTTTTGTTAGCCCCTTCAGAGGTATAATTGACTAACTTACATGTTTGTTTCACTTCTCAGGTGAGCACGAATACATTGTACATAAGTTATATAAAGAGTAATTTGATCTATAATTTCACAATTAACATATGCAATATTTGATCTATAATTTCACAATTAACATATACATTAGGAAAAAACCTCGGTCAAATTCCGTAGAATCATTACGTCCGTTGTTCTAATGAGAGTTTGTCATTGTATTATTTATTCCCCGTCTATATTTAACCACAAAGGTACACGTAAAAAAATAGGACACAAGAATTTGATTGGAACAATGAACCCAATAGTTCTAATGAATTTGGCATAAGTTTGTCCTAAAGATTAATAAGAATGAAACTATATCAAATAGCTCTTTAATGTGAGAAAATGTATCTCGTAAGGTGGACATCAGAAACAGGTGAGTTATTAGTCTATTATATTTGAGGCAGGTTTCAAAAATACCATAAGCTGTAGAACCATGAAAGAGCTAGCATTCAGTAACAAAATAAATCTTACTACTCATGTGATGCATGAAAATGCCAAAACAATTAATAGACACAGACAGGGGGAGAAAATTAGTCCCCTTTCAAACACGATGATGACTAAATAAACCATTACCACAAAATTCACATCTCAGAATTCGAAATTCAACCTTTCACCAAAGCTGGCGACCAATAACAAGTACGAATAGTAGACATGGATATTCAAATTACAGCTGGCGACCAAACCCACCTGCTGCAATCACAAACTTCCTCCAGAATCACGAGCTGTACAATCAAAAATCGAAAGCCAATCGATATAAATAAGGTAGATGAAAACCTTTGAAAAACAACCCTAAAACCCCAGATAGGCACATACCACAACAAAATCGAAAATCAAGGGAGATGCAAATAAGTATTAGAGAAATTCATCTTACGGGTCCAATCAAAACTTAGAAAAGGTTTCAACTCGGTCTTCCATAGTTGGATAGTTCACGTTCTCCCCTCCTAATCAGTTCGCACTCGAACTAAATTAAACGCGTGATATTCAAGAACCATACAAAAAGGGGCAAAACATTTGCAAACTTTTCTTAACACAAATGATAAGAAAAAATACCGAGAGTGGAACCTAAGGACGCAATGCCCTGTTATATGAGACCGTTTTCGGAGTCTTCTGAGGTATTTTGACAAAAACAGGAAGAAAAGTTGCCTCGCGTCCAGGGGGAACTTTCGATTGCAGCGAAAACGATGGGAGAGATTTGAGCAAACAGGGGGCTCGACTGAAGTTGCGTTATCCAGAAGCTTCTCCCGTGGTTCTCCGGTGGTTTTAGCTCTGCATCGCACGAATGAAGCAGGTCCCTCTGTGTTGTGACGGTGGCCAGCAGCACAACAATGGTGACGGATGACAACGGCAGTTCTGTTGTTGACGACGGCGGACTACGAAGGAGGGAATGTACGTTTCGTAACTATCGTGTGCTCTCAATGGTTAGGGCTGAATATGTTTGAGGATCAAATGAAGGAGCTACGATGCGCGGGTGACTCTTGGATTTCCTAACAATAAACGCAGTCTGGCGTCCCAAAATATAAATTTGGGACATTTTGGAGTCCCAAATTTATATTTTGGGACGCCACAAAATTTTCCCTCTCAAAGAATCGCCCACCAAAAATTTTTGGGAAAATCCTTTTTGGGACCATTTTGGTAAAAAAAAAAACCCAAAAAGGGACCTAAGAATCTGACAATCCCAGAAAGGCCCCTTGGCCCTTTTCTCGGGATAAATTCATTAAAAACTTACGACTAAATCGCCTCATTTACAACAATTTTTTTACTCGTTTACAACTAAATCAGTCTCATTTACAACAATTTTTTTACAACTAAATCAGTCTCATTTACAACAATATCAGTCCTGATTTACAACTATATCAGTCTCATTTACAACTCACCAAAATTTTGACAAACCCAAAAAAGGACCAAGGGACCTTTTTGAGATGGTGAGATTCTTAGGTCCTTTTTTGGGTTTTTTTTACTAAAATGGTCCCTTAGAAGGATTTTCCCAAAATTTTTCTTGATTTTTGGAGTCCCAAATTGTATTTTGGGACGCCAAACAAAAAATTGAGCCAAAATTATTACAAAAATGCCACTATATTCACTTTTCTTCCCTTTTTTAAATAGGGACGTCCTTTAGGGTAGTAATAACCTATTTTTGTAGTAGTCTCTATCCTCCTTCTATAAAATGAACCTAGCCACCAAAAGATTACACATGTTCTCTTGGAGAGCCGCACATTCACGCTCTCTGTTTAAGAGCCAATGTCGCCAAACTGTGACGGACTGCTCGAGATTTGGAGGAAGGGTCATGATGGCAGCCTAAGCTTATTTAGGAGACAACTTGGGAGGAGTATGGAGGAAGCTAAGACCTAAGAACTTACATTTAAAAATCACTAGGGAGTGTTGTTCTTTTTATCTTTTTAATTCAAGACTTGAGATAATTTAGTTTTAAAGGATTTCAAGTTATGTTAATTGAGAACAATCTAGTTTTAGATTGTAAACATATTTCTTTTGGATTAGATTTATAATTTGGAGTTTTTATGCTTGAGACCATTGCTAGGGTTTTGTTTGCAACTTTTGGATTGTCAATTGAATTATTAATTGAGTTTTCATTATTAATTAATTGACAATTTAGTTTATCATCTTAATTATTTGATTGAGTTGATAAATTATCTAGTTGTTCAATTAGATAATTGAAAATAAGATTTCTAAAACTATTTTGAAATTAAATGTGATTGGTTTCTAATGAGTTTCATTAACCACCGCTTATTTCATTATGAGTTTTCTAGTAGAATATGTGTTATTGAGCTTGAAGGTTTCCCATGTTTCAATTAGGTAATTAAATTCATTAATTTCAATCCTTCATTAATCTCTCTTTGATTTAATTAATTAATTTGGGCTAACAAGTTAACTTCATGCAATTTCTGAGTTGTCCCCTTCATCTTAACTGAATTAGATCTTTGTTGTTTGATTTGTTTTAAATTAATCTTCTTCTTATGATTTTAATTCTTCTCTTATAACAAAAACCCCTTGAAAATTGCATTCAAATTCATATAGATTAGTTTCATTCTCATTTAGGTATTAGAGTCAATTGCATTAGTACATTTAGTTAATTTAATTTCATTTAGGTAGCAATGTCTTGCATTTTAGTTTAGGTTCATTCCATTGTATTTTTCATCACCTAAATTCAGCTAAAAGAAAAACTCACATATTGCTCCTTAGGAAAATGACCTAGGTTGACCCTATATTACATAATCAATTAGGGTCTAGTTTAATTGATTCCTTTAATGACAAAAGTAACGCATCAATGGGTCTTGAATAGACCGTTAAAGACGATGTAGGAGGGGTGGGTCTTGTGTTGCACGCTTTCGGAAACTAACGACACACTCCCATGATTCCTGCCATTTCACACAACTCAACATGTTGTAACGTACACAAACCCAAACTGATAATTATTCAGTTTTATTTATTTTTAAGTTTATTTGGTTCATGTTTGAATGTCACATGTATTTAATTTGCCTATATTACTCTTGTTTTCTACTACTACACACTCCCATCGTTGTTTTCTATTACTCTTGTTTTTTGCTAAAGCAATCAATTAAACCAGGACCAACTAATAATGCAATATACTGACAACCTAGGTCATTCTTCTAAAGAGCAATCTGTGGGTTTTTCTTTAGATTGAATTTAGGTAATAAAAATACAATGGAATGAATCTAAACTAAAATGCAAGACAATACTATCTAGATGCAAAGAACTAACTAAATGCAAGATCAAAATTGACTCTAAGACCTATATGAAAATGAGACTAATCTATATGAATTTGAATGCAATTTTAGAGGGGTTTTTATTATGAGAGAATAATTAAAATCCTAAGAAGAAGATTGATTAAAATCAAATCAAATAACAAAGATTTAATTCAGTTATGATGATGAAAGGGACAACTTAGCACTCACATAGAGTCAACTTCCTTAGCCCAAATTAATTCATTAAACCAAAGGGAGATAAGTGAAAGATTGGAATTAATGAATTTAATTAACTAATTGAAACATAAAAACCCTCAAGTTCAATAACACTTAATTCACTAAAAACTCATAATGGAATGAGTATTAGTTAATCAAACTCATTAAAACCCAATCAAAATTAATTTCTAAGTAATTTTGGAACCTTATTTACAATTATCCAATTGAAGAACCAGATAATTTATTAACTTAATTAAACAATTAAGAGAATAAACCAAGTTGACAATTAAATTAATAACGAAAACTCAATTATTAATTCAATTGATAATCCAAATGTTGCAAATAAGAATCCGGCAATTTTCTTAAGCATAAAAACTTCAAATTATGAGTCTAATCCAAAAGAAATAAGTTTATAATCTAAAACTACATTATTCTCAATTAACATAACTTGAAATCCTTTAAAAATAAATTATCTCAAGTCTTTAATTAAAAAGATAAAAAGAACAACACTCTTTTGTAATCTTCAACTATAAGTTTCTAGGCCTTAGCTTACTCCATGCTCCTCCCAAGTCGCCTCCCAAATAAACTTAAGCTACCATGATATTCTCCTCTCCCTTGTGTCTCCGAGCGTGAATGTGCGGCTCTCAAAGAGAATGTGCTTCATTCTATGCAGCAAGGTTACTTTTTTATTCAATGAGGGGAGAGTTTTGGGTACCAACTTGAAGCCATTAATATTTAAGAAGCGCAACAATTCCACCATTAGATCTTCTTTTAGCTTCTAAGGTCAATTCTGCATCGTAGGATCTTCTAACATACTTTTTCTTATCCTGCAAGAATTAAATAAAATCGTGATCTATCTTATATTTAGAAATATTATTCAATCACAAGATAACAATCAGAATGTTAATAATTTAAGCCCAATAATATCATAATTAATTCTGATTTATATTATTTCCTAAAATTGGCTAACAATCCAAATATTATTTAATAATTCCACATTAGCCTAAAATAGTCCCCAAAATAAATGAATAAAGCGGGATAAAATATATGAAAATAGTGATTTATCAATATGTATTAATACATACAATATGGATGTACATTGAAACTGAAATAGGAAAAACAAACATACTGGCCATATATTATAATGTGACAGTGTGTTTAAGTCATGCCAATTTTGGAGGTTTTCAACATGAAATCAAACACGCACAATAAGCTTGCATGCATGCACACACATGCATGCACCGCACATATATAACATGAAATGTGGGTAGTGACAAAGAATGCATATACATATGTATGAATGTAATTACATAAAAAATACATACACGGAATGTCCGCACACATAAATGCACATTCATACAATGTAACTATAGTCTCTCCAGGCCTTAATACTACCTTTGGTCCTTAGTATGAAAGTTAGTTGACTTTTGTTGAAGAAATTACGGAAACTAAATACTTAATCATAACATATGTTATGTATCATTAGATTATATGTCAGTTTATAAGTCAAATAAATTAGTTTGAAGATAAACGATAAATATAAATACTCTAATGTAACTTGTTTAGCTTCCTTATTAATCTTTCAAAAAAAAAAAAAGTTGGCTCTTATATTAAATACTAGAGGTAGTTCGGTTGCTTTGTAGGTCAGTTGCTTCATTGAAATGGGTTTTATTTTAAGGACCATATATGTGTGTGTGTATTGATGCATGTGATTGAGATGTTGGAAATGTCATGCTTTCAGAGTTTCAGTAATATGTGTGTGTGTAGATATATGCAATATAACGTAGAGAGTGAGATGAGGAAAAGGTTAAAAAAGCAACAATATATATAAGCTTGCCAGCTAATTTAGTTTTTGCATGATTCTCATATCGGTGGCGTCCATAAAAATGAAAATTGTGCCAATTCGATTTGTTCATGTTTCATGCACCTTTCGTTTCGGAAAATTATAATAAGATATACTATTCGTTCACCATATGGCCTCTTTCTGGAAGAACTTTTAAAAATCTGTGTATCTTAATTCTCACTCTCTCAATCTCTAAATCAGCTATGTGTTCCTTGTGTTGGTGTGGAGAATTTGTGAAGGGGAACATCTCTATTTATAGGCAAAACTCTAAGGTTACTTTGGTAAATGTCAAGCAAACCAAAACTTCTTCCTTCTTCTCCCATCATTAGATTAAACCACTTTATGAAACTTCAATTTCAACCCCACAACAAGCTGGTCGACATGCCTCACTTCAATAGTCATTTTATGTGTGTGTGTGTGTGTTTTTTTTTTTTTTTTTTATCAACTAAAAATACCATGGTTTAAGTCTCCTAATTGGCTAGTTGCAACATTTGACCTTTCAACCAATTATTATTAGGGAAAAACACTTCTCATGTTGTAGGAGAAGTGTTTTCTTATATCACACACCCATAAAATGGTGGGACCCACATATATATATATATATATATATATATATATATATATATATATATGTATATATGTGGGTTCCACTATTTCATATGTGTGTAGGAATTTTCTTTTTCTCATACAACATGAGAAGTTTAAACCCCTTATTATTATATGACAAATCTTCTTTCCTTCCATTTTATGCAGGGAGCCATCCACATTAACTCTAGGGGCTGATTTAATTAGTTGATTATTATCCTAATCCAGAGCTTATATTTATATCCCCTTCTTATTGCCTAATTGGCTTGTTAGTTAATTATGGTTATTAGTGTTTTTATTTAAACAAGTTTAATCCCTCAT
This sequence comes from Acacia acuminata, assembly GCA_019022655.1. Classification (NCBI taxonomy): domain Eukaryota; kingdom Viridiplantae; phylum Streptophyta; class Magnoliopsida; order Fabales; family Fabaceae; genus Acacia; species Acacia acuminata. The sequence continues at coordinate 1,433,364 of JAFJYI010000182.1, forward strand.
TTTGGCCTCTTAATTTTCAAAATTAATAGCCCTCTTTTGATGTTTTTCTTTTGTCTCAAATTAATTTAAGTAACTATGCAATTGATCTTAATTAGTGCAACTTAATTGCCCAATTGCTTTTGCTAATTTTCTTTAACTTAATTAAGTGCTTTCATAACATTTCCTACATCTTTTGGTTATAAAATAATCATTATTTTATGTGTTAATTATGCCACATTTTATTGTCCCTAAATGATGTCAATTAACTAACAATTGGCCAACTAATTTCAAAGTGAAATTTTCCTAAAAATTATAATTGATAAGTTATAATAATTTGAGACACCATCTTCATTTTTGTTAATTATTCATCAAAATATAAGATTTATTACAACCGTGAATTTTGAGATGTTAACAATAGTTAAAGCAGTAGAAATATTTGAATTATTCATAGTAAATACACAATTTATAATAAGAAATGATAATACACAAGTAAAATCATGGGTTGATAAAGGAATTAAAATAGAAAAGTTAGCTATTACAATGTTATTTAAATGGCAATGTGATTTCTCTCATTATGATTATATTGTTGAATATGTTCTAGGAAAAAAAAAATCTAATTGCTGATTTTATGAGAAGATGTAATCAAGTCCTAGAAGTGCAAGCCCTCAAATGATGAATAATCAGAAATGTAATACTTGTGAAAGTGTAATAACATTCTAAAAATGAATGTTAATACATTATCCAGCCAATGTAGCAAAAGTGTGCAAAATCTTTTAATAAATATTGTACATATATACCAGCAAGCAAAACTACTATCCAGAAAGATAGAGGACCTATCAGAAAGGATAAAAGTGCTTGAAGGAAATTCTAATGCAAGACATGTAAGTACAACTAACTCAACAGTACAAACATAAGTAGAAATTTTTAGTCATGGAATTGGGTCATCTACCCAAACAATTCGGCCTATTGCCCAAACACTCCAAAAAATAGCCCCTCTTAATGAAATTATAAAAGCCTGAATACAAGAATCGGAAGCCCAGAAAAAAGTCAAAGGAAAAGTCCAATAAGCCTCAACATCTAGATGACCCCCTAGAAATATTGCAAACCTAGCTTTTAATGTTTATGAACAATTTAAGTATTTCAGATCCTTAACTAACAGGATTGGAAACATGAAATTAAAAGATCCTCATACAAAATATGCCTCCCATTTTGCATTTTATAAGGTGATTGTTCATCCAGGAACTTCACCAGCTCTTGTAAAAATCTTATATCAGTATGGATTACTTCATGTTGTCTACCCCTCTAATGATTTGAAGGAGATCTCAGAATTACCACCGTCTGTTAAGGATGATGTAAAGACGTATTTCGGAACTGTAAGACAGTACAAGGTGTATATAAGATTTTATTCTACAATTTCAGAAATTACACCTCATAAATTTTATCCTCTAATAAACTTGATCAGGCTTGGAACTACAAGAAAACCAGTGGAAGGAGAACCAGAAATAAAAGAAGACATTGAAGATGAGCAAGAATTTCAGAATAAATGACAAATATAAGAGCAGCATATTATCATATTATATTCCAACAGAACTCTAGCTGTAGAAGAGCAACAATGGGGTATATTTTTGTGGTTTAACATCTATAATTGCCTCTTTTGGAACAACTTCACGTAATAAGCCATTGTTTACTCAGTGGTACGATAGATTGAATGCCAATAAATTGGAAAATTCTGAAAAGGAAAAAAAGGAGATTTGCAATTTTCCGTCCGAATATACAAATCATAAGTGTAAGTATCGTGAAGAAAAGGAAAACGCGATGAATGATATCGCGGAACCAGAAATAGATCCGAGTGTCTCTAAAAGATACTGGCAACAGAAAGAGAAATAATAGAAGAAATAGAAGAAAATAAGAAGAAGGCGACAAGAAAATTTGCCGACACGTTGAAATGGAAAAGAGGTTGAAGAAGAACGTATATAAAGATTTAATTTATTGCTAACACTGTAAAAGTAAAGGGGGAAAAACTATAAAAGTAGAAAAGTCAAAGAAAGTGTCTTGCGTTGTGCATTGCTTTACGCATTATTCTAAATAGGCTGGTCCGGCTACGGTCCTCTTCCATTCATATTCTCTTTCTCATCTCAGTCATCAGATGAAAATTTGGAGGGTTCAGATTTTTTTTAATAATTTACTGCATGTGGTAATAATTTAATTATTAAAAAAAATCTGAACAATCCAGATTTTCATGCCACGACTCAGATGAGGAAGATGATGGGAATAGAAGAGAAGTGTCTTGTCTTGTAATAGGTAGATAGGCTTTGTCCTATGCAATAATTGTAGAGTAGAAAGATGTCTTGCAAGTATCTTACGCAAACTTGTAAAATGGTCTTCATGTGAACAGAAAAAATAATCAGACTCGGTATATGCCTATTCTGTATAAAACCTTATAACTATTCATTACAACACACCCGAATTGAAATCTCACTTAGCTCTTTTCTTATCTCTCAAATATTCTCGAATACTCACTTTGCTTCAGAAATAAAAGTTCAAGTTTTAATCATCTTATTTGTTCAAATATTATTATCTAAAGATATATATAAGGTATGAGTTTTAAAATTTCTAAAGAGAGTCAAATTAGGGAGTAATATTATCAGAAATTCGATAGTAATGATCCTTTGAAATTGTTCATGATTATATGTTCAAGTAAAGTTAAGGTTTGATTATGATCAGATAAAATCATAAAATCAAGTTTTAGCTACACCTACGGTAGGAAATGAAGGAAGGCTATGCTGAATATAATCTGAAGGGAGAAGGTCTGAGAAGCATATGCTCTCTATAAAAGTATTCTTGTATGAAAGATGATAGGTATCCTTCCAACATTGATCATATTTGGTTGAACCCTACAACTTGATGGTTGGTTATAATATCGTCATACTCATATCTTCTTTATATTTGAGCATATAATCGGGCTATTCCAAAAAATGGTTTAGGATATAAAAAATTACCTGATAATTCATATATTCAATATGAAGAAAGAGAAATAGAATCTTTCGTTTTTACTCCTTTTATATTAGGAGTAGAAGGGCAATGTGCAATGAATCAATTTAATTGGAATAATATGTATTTAATAGAAAATTACACATGTTATATATATGTGTGTGTTTGTTGTTGTCAAACACGCGAGTTGAATCTTTGAGTTTACCATTTTTACGTTTCTAGTTTACAAAAACGAGTCGAAGTCACCGGTAAACTTATGTTAATTGTAAACACGGTTAAACTCACGAGTTTATACACGGAGTTTACCGTTTTTATGTTTTTATCTTACAAAATTGTGTTAACTTACTCTAAAACTCTTATCAAATTTTTTAATTTGGTTATATTTAGCAGCTTTATATATAAATTTTATAGAAATTTTTTATTCAATGTGATAAGCGTTGATGGATTTAATTTCAATTATTTGGATTTAAAATATATTTAAATCAAATTGTGGTCATTTTTATATTTAAATTTTTAATTATACACTAGTAATACTTATTTAATAATCAAAGTAAATTATTATGAGTTTACAATTTGAGTTCACGATACGAATTTACATCACTATTACGAGTTTACTTAAACTTACGAGTTTGACAACTTTATGTACTTATATATTGGACATATTCTGTCTTAATAGATTTTCTGTAATAATGAATTGTTCTGTTATTTAGAATATAGAAACACAACAATATTGTTTTTAAAATTAATGATAAGAATACCTACTACAAATTGTCATATCATCATTCATTTATGGTGTCATTGTAGATTACTATCTCTTTTTTCTTTAGCTTTTCTAATGTCTTCAAAATAGTGGCGGAACTTAACATAGACAAGGGGGGCCAAAAAAATTCATTTAAAAAATTTTAGTAGAACTTTTTCTTTTGCTTTTTTAGTATAATAATGAAACTTTGACCATTTGTTTTGCATTGTCCCTAAAAACAAGTGTGTTGCACTCATAATAGTTTCTATGCACTTTTGACAACTTTTTCTTCTTTTTGTTTTGACTACTTTTTCGTTTTTAGTCTCCATTATCTCTGCATATCTCTCCCGCTTTCAGTCTCTCTCCATTATCTCTGCATATCTATCTAACCTGTCAAAATTCCTCCCGCTTCTTGCTTCTTCTAAAATTTTGTATGAAGTATCTTTGATTCAATTCAATGATTCCATTCCAGGTTTGACCTCTTTATGTTGTGCCTTTATTTCATTGGAAAACCTTGAGGAACTCTTGTGATGTTTTTATGATATTAATGGGGTTTCTGGGTTTACTTTTTCAGGTTTGAGCAGAATTACTTTGATCCATTCCCTGTACAGCTGTACTTAGAGCCGTCAATCAGGGCCGGCCCGGCCCATCAGGGCCGGCCCTCCAGGGCCCGGAGTAAGAAAAACACATGTTTTTCAAAGCCCGGCCCGAGAGCACCAGGGCCAGGGCCGGCCCGCAGGGCTTGGAAATTATTATTCCAAATTTTAATTATTTTTTCTCCGTGTTTTTCACACAAATATAATTAGTAAATTACAACAATTAAAGCTCTAAATTACAACATAAATAATCTAATTTATCAAATAAATGTTGTCAACATTTATATCCAAAAAACACAATCATCCAACAAATAAGCATTCACGAATTCATAATCAAAAACAAATTATGTTCTAAAATAACTTACATAAAATATAAAAAGCATACCACTAATATACATAAATTATGGTCGGTGAGATGCGAGAGCCGAGAAGAGTTGCGATCGAGGAGGAGACGAGGAGTGGAAGGGACATGAACATAGTTTATAGTGTAAGGATCATAGGAGTAGTCAATAACAATATTAATATATTAGTTTAAAATTTTTAAGACTCTACATTATTATAAGACATAAACATTATATTCCAACTCGGTTCGGGATTTTGTTAGGAAAATATATCAAAGAAATTTTTTTTTTAAGATTCAACATTTTTATAAAAAAAAAAGAAAAAAAATATGATGGGCTAAACGGGCGGGCCCGTAGCCCGCGGGCCGGCCCGTAAAGCCCGTGGCCTGCGGGGCCCGACTCCATCTCTTTCTTCTATTTTTGAGGCCCGCCCGTAACGGGCCGGGGCTATAAACGGGCCGCCTTGACGGGCCCGGCCCGTTTTGACGGCTCTAGCTTGGATGAATTTTCTTTTTTGAAAATACAAATTCTTAAATTCTACAGTCACTGCCCCTGCTGGATTTCCTGATCATCCATATAGAGAGGTTTGCAAATCGTGTTATAGTGTTTCATTTAGTATAGTGTTTCATTATTTTGTATTATAAATTACTTTGTTAACTTTTAATATTTTGATATATCATATAACAGGTAATTTTCTAGAATTTCATGCATATAAAAAATTTTCGGGGCAATCCCTCACCTTCACCACTGTTTGGCCCTCCAAATTATTGGTCCAAGTTCTGTCACTGCTTCAAAACCTTGTGGAACTTGTTCAACATTCGTGGAAGTTACATTTTCTACTTGGTGAAATTTTACAATCCAAACATCAATTAAGACTTTAAATTTACTCCCTTCGGTAATTCATTAAATTTACTTTTAATTAAAATTTGTTTTTTAAATTTTATCCATATTAAATTTAATTTTGAAGGGAAGACAAAAATATAAAAATCACATTTAAATATTAATTATATAAATAAAAGGGTAAAGGTGCAAAAATGCACATGGACTTTTACCCAAAGTGCACCCAACACCATATGCTTTTTAGAGGTGTAAAAGTGCACATGAACTTTCAAAATGGGTGCGAAAATACACATGCCGTTAAAATTGCTTAACAGACGTTGCTTTAAGGTGGGTCCCATGCCATTTTTTTAATTAAAAAACCTAACTTTTTACAATTTCCACACTTGCCCTTCCCCTTCCCCTTCCCTCTTTCTTTCGTCCATGTACCTTCTCCCTTCCCAGAAACTTGAACAGACACTTCCTTTTTTGACCAATCCTCTCCGGATTATTCATCATTCGCATCTCCCTTCTCCTTAAACTCCTCATATTTTGCCTCTGCTCTGCAAGAAATAAAGAGATTCCTGTAAATATCATATCAAATTAGATGAGACACAAATGACATTTTAAAAAAAGACTTGATAGCACACCTGGAGTAAGATCGTGCAAAGAGTGCTAAATAAAACGGGTGGTCGCTAACGATTCAAGGTAGTAGAATGTCGTAGTGGAGCTTCACAATCAACAATAAAATTATTCATCTAAATTCCACAAGATAAAAGCAGGGCAAAGAACAGGGCTAATGTAAACTCGAACTCTTCCAATAAAGTAGAAAGGTCTAAAGCATAACATGCTTTGCATCACAAAATTCCACAATGTTTCTTTTTTTTTTTTTTTTTTTCTAAATTCAAATCTCAACACACATGACAAATAAGTTCATTCTTCAAAACAAAGAAAAAGAAACAATAATTGTACCTTTACTCAAATCTTCAATTCGATTTAGTTTGTCTTCGTAAAAGCTTAATCTGTCCTGAGAAACAAAATTAATTACTTTAAGCAAGCTGAAATCATAAAGGTCCGTGGACCTTCTCCCTTCTCATCCAGAGCCCTCTTGACTTGCGCAGTTGCGCGACCATGGTTTCCATCTCCTTCCTCCGACAATAGTTACAGTCCGAATTACTGTGCAATAATCCTGTGCATATAGCCCCGTAAAAGAGAGGGGAAGTGTGGAAATTGGAAAAAGTTAGGTTTTTTTTTTTTATAGGATGAATGATATGAATTCAACGGGCAGCATTTTGAGCCAAAAAAAAACAAACAAAAATGAATTGAACTGGCAGCGCATGGTCCTTCTTGTCTGGTTCTGGACATTGTGTTCTTCTATTAAACCAGTACCAGTGTGTAAGAATTATGGATGGATCTCTTTTACAAAAAAAAAAAAAAAAAGAAATAAGGATAACTCTTGTCGGTCGAATAAATTATGTACAAATAGTATTAATCAAATCTTTTTTACGATAACTCCTTCAGCCATGGTCAGGTCGCAGAGAGTGTTGCGAATGTGTGTGTGAGAGAGAAAGAGATAAGCATTAATGTGGCAGAGACGTTTCAACGCTAAGAAAGAGACAAGAGCAAGTGTGGAAATTGCAAAAAGTTAGTTTTTTTTTTAAAAAAAAAAATGGCGTGGGACCCACCTTAAAGTAACGTCTGTTAAGCAATTTTAACGGCATGTGTATTTTCGCATCCATTTTGAAAGTTCATGTGCATTTTTGCACCTCCAAAAAATATATGGTATTGGGTGCACTTTGGGTAAAAGTCCATGTGCATTTTTACACCTTTACCCTAAATAAAATTATAAATAATTATTAATTACTTTGACATATTCTATAGATCCAATCATTCTTTTATGCCTTCTGTCAGTTCTGTGCATATCACTTTTATTGAGGCTTCCAGGTGAAGCCTGCCTGTCAGCCTATATTTGTCAGTGGTTACTGATTTGTGATTTCTTGGAAATTTCTCCGAAGTTGCAAAAGAAAGAGGGCAAACACAATTGTTTACACATTGCTTCTATCTATATATATATATAAATAAGAGACCCCTTTTTATGAGTTTACACATTGCTTCTATCTCTGTTTCTGCTTGTAGTCATTGTCTCCTTCATCATCTCTCTGCGTGCGAAGCCACTTAAGGCGGCGTCTCCCTCCATCATCTCCGTCTTCAGTAGATCGACAAAGAACGTTCTCCTCTTTAGTCCAGATCTGGTGAGCTTGAACCTATGATTTTCATATGTGCTTCATCTGAATATTTTATTTGCATGTTCCAATATGAATATTCCATTTGTGTTCATCATGATTTGTTTGAGCTTGGGAAGAAGAAGGGAATAATAGGGTCTTTTCTCTCAATTAGAATTTAGGAAAAGAAATTTTGTTAGTGAGTAGGAGTTCATAAATTTTTATAAAGACCCTCAATTAAATCATTCTCAGGAATAAAATTTTTGGAAAAGCCCTTTAAAAGTCGGATGAAATACCCAAATTCTTATTTAGGTTGCGAAGCTTATTAAATGGATAATGAAGTCATATGTCTCAAATAAGGATGTTGAAATTTTATCAATTTACCTCAATACCCATCTCTTTCGAAAGAATAGAGAAGGCAGGAAGGAGGAGGAACTTTTCTCACACGCCACATCCAATTCTCTAATTCAAACATAGTCTCTATTCTTAGACCTTCATAATTAAGCGATGAAATTTATATAATCGACATGCTTCATTGGACCTCACTTGTTGGACCATAACAAGTTTGCAAATTTGCATCAGAACATCGCTCACAGGCTCCATAAACAACAAATAAATTCTGCAGATTAGGAGCTTCTTTAAAAAGAATATGTATCGTTCTCACCAAATACGGAGGAGGACGGGGGTCCTTCTGCGATAAATTGACGAAATTTTCATATTTTAGTAATTGTAATACAATTTGTTATTTTAGCATCATGTACATATTTTATTTTATAATTTATTTCTTCGTAAACCCTTTGTGTTATAAATTATTTTTAATAATTTATCATGTGTTTGCATACTGGCATAAGGTGGATCATCAAATCTGAAAATTTTTCTTCAGTCAAGAAAGATAATCTGGACGGCTTTTGCTCAAAGAAACAATTTATTCGTCTTAATAAAATAAAAAGTTAATATAATCTTTCGTCCTCAAGTTTACCTAAGTTTACCTGCTTTTAATCCTTGAAGTTTTAAACAGTAGGTCTTAGTATTCAAATTTTAGTTCGTTTAAAACATTGGTCTCTATAACTTAATAAAAACTTTGATCATTTTGGTTTTAGATAGACCAAAACCATATGGTTTGAAGTTTGAGGGACCATAGATGGTAGTAATACAAAATAAAATATCATCATCTTATGTAGATACTTTGCATGCACTACAGTTCGTGTGGTTTATTCTCTTCCTACTCATCTTTTCAATTCCATATATAATTGTCCTATGACATTTTTTTTTTTTCCTGTTTTTTAAGTTCATGAACTATACACTTTGTAACATCGTTTTTATTGATCGTATATAAAATTGAATACTAAAAAAATCCTTTATTTTTTATTTGTTAAAACAAAATAAAATAATAGGTAGTATATTCTAAAATAATTTGTTTATGAATAAAACAAGTTATTTTTTAGATTTTTAATATGCATGGGGCAACGAATTTTAAATTAAAACAAGTTATTTATACCATATATTTTTTTTAATAAAAAAGCTAATTATACTGTTTGTGTAAAAAATAAAAAATTTATAAAATAAAGCATGTTTGAAATTTTCAAGTTGATTATAATAATTTATTTATATACTAAAATCAGAAACGGATTGGGGCCATAGCTCCCTTTCCTTTTTTTAATAGATATTACTATCTAATATCTAGTTTGATGTTCATGATTGCTTCTCTCAACATAAGTATCTCTTTTGAGACTCAATCTTGAGACCAAGAGATTCTAGTGGGGTCTAGGGGTCTTACACCGCTAGACCAACTCTATGTTGGTCCATAACTCCCTTCCACATCCTACAAAATTTGTACTAAAATTGGTTTATTTTTATTTGTAAAAATGTTAAAATTAATTTTAGCCCCCTACTTTCAAATATTGTATTTTGGCCTCGAGTGTAGCTTCTATATCCATTCCTGACTAAAATAAAATGTGGTATATATTTACGTATCACTTGAATGATAAATTCTAAAATAATACAAGTTGTTGTTACGTTGTTTATAATTTTTATATGAACTCGTTGTTTATTATTTCTATATTATAACTATTAATGTTATTGTATAATGATTCACTCGTAATTATTTATACATTTCTATTTCTATATTAATATTAGTTATTCATTCCTAATTAAATTCAAAATTATCATCAAAATCTTAGATGATTGTGCGAAAAAACATATAAATAATACTATGATTTATCAAGTACTCAATGTTTTTTTTTTTTTTTTTTTTTTTTTTTTTTTCGTTTTGATTTGAGTTTAAAAAGGCAATTGAAGCTTCCTTCTTTCTTTTTGTTAGTTCCCATTGCTTTATTGTGTGTGCCCCACAACTACTTCGTCATCAACAATTTCAGTTTTCTTGGTAATTAATAATCTGGTACCCAAAATTGCTTGGTCTAGTAGTGGATCAGATGGACTATAAAGTAGGCAAACTAAGTTCGAATCCCATCTTGTTCAAAAAAACCTTTAGAGAGGTATCTTGATCACAAGCTTTGATTCGGATTAGTTAGTTACTTAGATACCTAATAATAAAATCCAAAAAAAACGTCAGACATTGGGTGGCCCAAAAAGTTATTAAAAAAATAAACTCATTCATTTCATCATCATTTATATATATATATATATATATATATGTATATATTATCATCACACTACACAATTTTTGTAAGTTAAATTAACATTATTTCCTTAATCTTTACCTATAGGAAGCCATCATGATTGGGTCAGCACCAGCCTCTTCTTCTTTCCATTACCAATGGACTTATGATGTCTTTATCAATTTTCGCGGTGAAGATACTCGTTATGGTTTTATAGGAAATTTGTATAATGCTTTAAAGAATGCGGGAGTTCATACCTTCCTTGATGATGAGGAACTAAGAAGAGGAGATGAAATTACACCAACACTTCTCAAATCAATTGAAAATTCTAGAATGGCCATTGCTGTATTTTCGAAGAACTATGCTTCTTCCACATTTTGTCTCAACGAACTTGTTAAAATTCATGAGTGCATTAAGGGAAAGGGTCGGTTCGTTTGGCCAATTTTTTATGATGTGGAGCCTTCAGAAGTGCGATATCAAAAAGATCACTATGGACAAGCATTATCTATGCATATCAGAAACCTAAGGGCCGATGAGGAAAAGATACACAGTTGGAAGCATGCATTGCATGAAGTGTCTAATATTTCTGGTTACCATTTTAATCCACGGTAATTCGAAACTTTCATCTTGTGTGTTTTGTTAACTCTGATTTTTCTCCTTTCCTAGTTTCAACTTAGTTTATAAGTAAATAAATTTAAATTTCCTTACTATTGTGGATTTAATTAGGATTGATATATTTATTTATTTGCAACTTTTCAGGCAAGCTTATGGATATCAATTTATTGAAAAGATTGTGAAAGAAATCTATAGTAAAATCAATAGGGATCCTTTATATGTTTCTGACTGTCCTGTTGGGCTAGAGCCTCGACTAAAAGAAATAACATCTCTATTACAAATTGGGTCAAATGACAAGGTCGTCATGGTAGGAATTTGTGGAATGGGGGGACTGGGCAAAACAACAATAGCACGTGTTTTGTATAATTCAATTGCTGATAATTTTGAAGGTTTGTGCTTTCTCGATGATGTGAAAGGAAAATCAAAGAAACTTGGCCTAGAAGGAATTCAAGAGAGAATACTTTCAAAGATTGTAGGTGTGGACATCAAAATACAGGATGTCAATGAAGGAGTTCAAGTTATAAGAAAGAGATCCAAGGAAAAGAAAATTCTTTTGATTCTCGATAATATTGACAAACATGAGCAATTGAAAAAATTAGCTGGTCATTGTGATTGGTTCAGTGCTGGGAGTAGGATCATTATAACAACAAGAGATGAACAGTTGTTTGTAGCACATGGGGTTGAAAGTAGATACAACTTGGAGGTTTTCAATGCTGAAGAATCTCTTGAATTGTTAAGTTGTAATGCTTTTAAAAATCGCCAAGTAGATCCATGTTATAAGGATGTTTTGAATCGTGCAATAACTTATGCACAGGGCCTTCCACTTGCCCTTGAAGTAATAGGCTCTAACTTGTGTGGAAAGACTATAAATGAATGGGAATCTGCGCTTGAGGCATATAAATTAAGTCCCCATAAAGACATTCAACAAGTATTGAGGTTGAGTTATGAGGACCTAGACGAAGATGAACAAGAAATATTCCTTGATATTGCTTGTCTATTCAATGGGGAATACTCAGAAGATGTCAAATATATGGTTGAAGCAGTTCATGACTTTAAAAATTTAAGTCATTCTATTGGAGTGTTGATTAGTAAACGTCTTATAAAGATTGAAAAGTGGTGTAATCATATTCAAATGCATGATTTGATACGAGATATGGGGAGAAAAATTGTTTGTGAAGAATCACCAAACAATCCAGGAGAACGGAGCAGATTGTGGTTCCATCGAGATATTGTTGATGTTTTGGAATGCGATACAGTAAGTAACACTAATTTGGATGATTTGTTGAATTTTTACTTTTTTGCGTTGTAATTTTATTGTTATTTTCACAATATCTTGGTTGGCATATCCTTATCTGTGATTTATATTTATTTTCCTTGTTATATGTACTTATAAACTCGGTTTTTTATGCATAATCGTCAAGTCCTTGTCTCACTCATAAATTCAATGCATGGAGTTTATTTAATGAATGAATGGGTTGAATTAGTTTTTGATAAGGTGAAATTTTTAGAATTGATTTTTAATGGTGCATGAACTGCTGGATTTTTAGAACTGATTTTATAGATTTATGGTGTTTCTCATTCAAATATCTATCTATCTGTGTGTGTGTTTATATGTGTGTGTATATTATTTTAAGTGTTCAACTTTTATTTTTATCATTTAAAAAAAAAATAAAGAGTTTTGTATCATAAAAAAATTTCCTTTTAAAAAATCATATAAAGATATATAAAAATCTCTCAAAGATTTGACATCATTCAAAAGTAAATATGTAATTAGTAAATTAATCTTCTGGAAAATTTCAATTTAAAAAAAAAACATATAAAATTCAATTTTCAATAAATAACCGATAATAGTTTATATTTTAAATTTAATTTAATTTGATTTTGCTAGATATAATTTGAAAAAATACAGTCACTTTAAATTTTATACAAAATAAATGAATGTTTGAATTCATTATATAATAACATAGAATAATTAAGATTATTTATTTATAATAAAAAAAATACATTTATATTTATGCTATTGTTGAATTCTCATTTGAAGAACAGAGGCGGAATCCCGGGGGTAGGGGTGGGTCCGTCCCCTAAAATTACAGAACTTGACCCAAAAATTAAGAAATTATATTTAAATCTTATAAAAGTTTCAAAATTTTCACTTTAGTCCTTATTGACAGTTTATGGAGGGACTAGACTCGAAAATATTTAAATATTTAGGAGGCTAAAATATAATTTCCTGAAATTTTGGGTCTAATTCTATAATTTTCACCCCTTAGTTTCAAATGCTAACTCCACCGTGTCCTATTATATAATTTTCACCCCTAATTTCAAATCCCGTCTCCGCTCCCGTGGAAGAACCTCCTAAATATTTAGTAAATGAATAAACTTTATGTATAAGTAAGGAAACCAGTTTGGGTGTGTGTTTGTGTAAATATAGATTGTTGAAAGAGTAAGAGTTGAGAAGTAGACAACCAATTTATCTTGATTCAATCAACTCAGATTGCTCTAGTGGATTCCTCAAGTACTACAATCAAATCAATATTCTGATTAGCCTCAATTAATGATTAAACCCTTTATTGATAATTTAAGATATTTTTAATAACCAAAGCGATTAACTCATTGTTTGAAGTCAAGGTTTGATTCGGAAGAGGTTTACATGCATATATGTTGAGGCTGAGTTGAACATATTTTTGGTTTATTTACTGGGTTGCGGGATTGTACATGCCAAAGTATGTCACTATTTCAAATTTTTGGAACAATTTTCTTCTATCTACTATTTTATATTATTACAAATGCTTCAAATTTCTAATATGTTCATGATGACTTTTTTTTTTTAATTATTCGCATGAAAGGGCACAAATAAAGTTAGGATGATAGTTCAAGACAATTGGAGGGAATGCATAGAAGTAGACTGGGGACGGAGAAGCCTTCAAGAGTATGAAAAGGTTAAAAATGATCGTTTTTGTGAATGTGAAATTTTCAGAAGATCTCAAATATCTTCCTAAAAGTTTAAAAGTGCTGAAGTGGAGAGGATATCCTTCTTCATGTTTTCCTCCTAATTTTAGTCCAAAGAAGCTTGTTGTGCTCGACGTGGAGCTTAGTTATTTGAGTTATTGGAAACAATAAAGGCAAGATCCCTATCTTATAAGCATTTCTAGTTATCTATCTTGTACTTGATATTTTCATTCTAATTTTTATTAAACATTTTAGATAGATTTGGTTATTGCAGACTTCAGACAACTTGGGCATTTTGAATCTTGGAGGTTGTAAATATGTTAAAGAGATACCTGATCTATCGAAATCCAGAAATTTGAAGAAATTAAACCTTTGGAATTGCAAGAAATTGATTGGAATTCATGATTCAGTTGGCGATTTACCAAAACTTGAGATCTTGAATGTAAGAGGTTGTGTCTATCTGAAGACCTTCCCACGTGCCATCAAGTTACCCTCTCTTACAATAATCGATCTTAGTGACTGCTCAAGTCTGACGTACTTTCCGGAAATACTTGAAAAAGTGAAAATAAGATCGTTATCTTTGAGGAATACAGGAATAGAAAAATTGCCTTGGTCAATTTGCAATCTTTCTGAGCTTCGGAGTTTATTCATTGGTTACCAAAAGTCAATCATTGAGATCCCAAATAGCATTTTTCTATTGCCGGAAATAGAAAAAATCTACGTGTGTGGTACAGGGAAGGTGATATTATGTAATTTGATGGAAGGACAAGAACATGCAATTTGGTCCAAGCAATGTCCCGACGAAGTTCAGTTTCTTCTTGTAAGTTGTAATATATCAGATGATGTCCTTAGAACTGATCTTAGTCGATTTATGAATGTCCTGCGGTATTTGAACTTAGAGGGTAATGATTTCACAATTTTGCCGGCATGGATGAAAGAATGTCATTTTTGAGGAGACTTGGGTTAAATGAGTGTAGGCATCTGAGAGAAGTTGAAGAAATCCCACCAAACATAAGTCTTTTACAAGCAAGAAACTGCGTGTCATTGAGTTTAGAGTCCCAAAGCATAATATTGAGTGAGGTAATCAATTTCTCTCTTTGATTTTTAGTCCTTATTATACTCACAAAATATATGTATTGAGTTAGTGTATTTTGCTCAACACTTGTTTTGATCCACAGGATTTACATGGGGCTCCTCGAAGAGATTATAGTTCAAAGGACGGAGAATCGTGCTTTTTTTGGGGTGCCGAGTAGAAGCATACCAAAGTGGTTTGATCACAGAAGCAAAGGAGCTTCTATTTCTTTTTGGTTTCGTAACTCCTTCCCACCTGTATGCCTCTGTGTTCTTCTTAAACCAGGGGATCTTAAAGGCTTTACTGTGCGGGTGGACATCAATGGGGAACGGCCATTTTCTTATGGATTGAGTATTTTGTCATATGGTGAAGATGATCATTTAGTTGTGTTCTGTCTAAGAAAGCCTCATTATTTTGAGAGAAAACAAGTGATACTAGAAGATCGGTGGTATCATGCACAGGTTTGTATGTCATTATTTAAAGGCAGTGTTATAGAAGAGACGGGGATGTATGTAATCAAACAACTTTATGAGATGGAAGATTTCAGTTTTACAAATCCTGATCATCAAACATTGGATTCCACTTGGGTTAACCAAGGTAAGCCTATGCGCTCTTCCTCTATCACTAATGGTTTGAGTTTTTCAGATTAAAATTGCATTATTCTCCAAATTACATATTCATTATAGTTTGTTGTCAGTTCTGTTGGAAACTGATCAGAAACGCGGAAGCGTATCGTACCACGCGATGTAGGAAAAGATGAAACCTTTCATCGTTTTGCTTACTTGGATATTGAAGAGTTATCTCGAAAGATTCTCCACGAACAATCCTTGTCTACGAACGGTCCTCGTATACGAGAACAGTCCTCGTGCTATCTATGATTGATCTTCCGACTATCTCTCGAGGGGGATGAGATGGTTGTGTGGGCAACCGTTCAGATGATGAACGTCTCGCCTCTAGGTTTTTGTTTCGACGAGAGCCTCCTAACTATTTGTGCGGCCGTATCTTTTCAAGCGATCGAAAGTTAGTTTATATGCTACTACACCCAAGACCTAACCCTAATCCACATGGGCCTTAGAGTTCTTGGGCTGTAGTCTCAATTAAGCCTTATTGGGCTTAAGTGACCAAAGAGCACATTAACCCAACAATCTCCCACTTGCTCTTTAAGATACCAACTTGAGTTCGTAAACCCAAGACCATGTAGCCCATAAGCCATCATCTGATAATATACCCTATCCCTTGTCTCAAGCTAGCCTGGGAACCTACCATTTGTCATTCATCAAGGCTCATGATAATCTACGAAGATTATCTAGTTCGGTGCTACTCCACTAAAAGCCCGAACGTGATCTCCAAGAACAATGACACTTATAACAAGAATATGCACGCCCCTTTATAGAATGTCTATAATTTGATTGACTAGTTTTTCGTAACCCAATCAATTATTTATTCCTTGACTTTGATAGTTTCTCTAATGGATTACATGCACCGGCCGGTGTCTTCAATATCCAGGTACCGAAACATATCAATGGGACGTTTCCTATAAATTCCATGTTGTTTATCTCATAAACACCGATAACCAAATAGTCTCAATCCCAAAATACCGAGTTGTTGGCCATCATATAGATCAAACCTCACCCGTTGGTAAATCAAAGAATGAAAACTATTCGACTACCCGTTTAAATAAACTCAGGATTAAGAGCAAATACATAACTATAGTTATCCGGAGATTTGATTCCTTATGACAGTAAAGAACAACCTTAATCAAATCTCTCCTTGATCCATTCAATGTGAGCATTAACTCACACCAATGTTTTATAATGATTCGAGACAAAACCATTTCATAAAACATTGCAGCCTAAATAAAGTGCCCAACTTAATTTAATAGCGTGAACCATTTCATCAATTGTGAGAACCTATGACCATGTCCTCTATGAACGTATTCATATGATCATATACTCCACAATTGATCCGGACCTTAGAGTTTGTAAATAGTGTGCGAAATAAAAAAAAAACTCCATTTATTAACATTCAGAAAAGAAATGCAATGTCATAATGTCATGCTCAAAAGCACAAAATAACAAAGTGAAATAACAACCGCCTAAAGCTACAAGCAAATCTGGAATCCTCCTAAGACCCATAGATGAAACATGCCTCTCGAACACTCGCTCGGGCAAACTCTTAGTAAAAGGGTCGGGCCGAGATTCTCGTCTCGATGCTATCTTTGCTACCACCGTATCTCCTCTTTTAATTATTTCTCGGATCAAGTGGTATCTCCTCTCTATGTGCTTCTGTCTCTTATGACACCTTGGTTCCTTGGATCAAGCGCTACGCCCCACCGTTGTCACAAAGAGTGTGATAGGACAATTTACACTGGGTATCACCCGAAGATCCGTTAGGAACTTCTTTAACCATGCAGCTTCCTTTGCGGCCTCGAAGCGCCTACATACTCGGCCCGTAGTCAGTCAGCCACACATGTTTGTTTTACACTTCTCCAACAAATGGCACCGCCATTAAGGGTGTACACATATCCCGAGGTGGATTTTCTTGAGTCAATATCTCCTTGGAAATCCGAGTCCGTATAACCAATGGTTTCAATACTCCCACTTGAGTAGACCAACATATAATCTCTCGTTCTCCGTAGGTACTTGAGTATATGTTTAACCGCTACCCAAAGTGTTGCTCTCCGTGGTCCGATTGGTACCGGCTTACTACTCCCTGCATAGCAGATATATCTGGTCCGGGTACATAGCATAGCATACATGAGACTACCTACCGCCGAAGCATAAGGTATCCTACTCATGCGTTTCTCGCTTTCAGGAGTTTGAGGAGATTGCTTCTCGAGAGATGAATCCCATGCCCGAAGGGTATAATTCCCTCTTTGAATTCTCCATGCTAAACCTGGCAAATATTTTGTCAATGTATTGAGCCGGGATAATGCCAAAACCCTGTTCTTCCGGTCTCGCAAGAGTTTAATACCAAGAACATAATTGGCTTCCCCAGGTCTTTCATATCAAAATGTTTGCTCACCAGGTTTTTATGCCCAACAATACCTCTCAGTATCATTTCCGATAAGGAGTATATCATCCACATAAAGTACCGTAAAAGATACCGCATTACCTTGGATCCTTTTATACACACACGGCTCATCGGGCTTTTCTCAAAGCCATAAGACTCAATGGCTTGATCAAATCGATGTTCCATGATCTGGATGTTTGCTTAAGTCCATAAATGGACCTCTCGTAACTTGCATACCATTTCTTCTTGCCCTTTGGCTATAAACCCTTTTGGTTGCTGCATATAGATTTCCTCTTCCAAATTTCCATTTAGAAAAGCAGCTTTTGACATCCATCTCGCCAAATCTCATAATCAAGATTGGTCGCAATGTGCCTAAGAGAATCCGGATAGACTTGAGCATGGCAACCGGTGAAAAGGTTTCATCATAATCCACTCCTTCTCTTTGGGAGTACCCTTTCGCCACCAATCTAGCTTTGAAGGTTTCAACCTTCCCGTCCGATCCTCTCTTTCTCTTGTAAATCCACTTACACCCAATGGGTCTTACCCCTTTAGGTGCATCTACAAGAGACCAAACCGAGTTGGAATACATAGAATCCATTTCACGATTCATAGCCTCGAGCCATTCCCGAGCATCAACATCTCCTAGTGCTTCGTCATAACTCATGGGATCACCATCTTCTCGCGATGATGTCATCCCGATTTGACTCACCCAACAAGAGATATCTTGCGGGTTTACGAATCAATCTCCCACTACGACTTTGTCGCACTTGATGTCGTGCATCTACGGGGGTCCACATTTTGTGGGTTGACAATTTCTAGATGAGGACCCTCATTAAGTGGATCAACATTTTGTGGGTTGACAATTTCTAGATGAGGACCCTCATTAAGTGGATCAACCAATTCATGATTTTGTTCTTCATTTAGTTCAAAATCATGCTGAACTTCTGGTTCTCGTCTCTCGGTTCCGTGTATGTTCGATACATTTTCCCTCTTTGAACAACCACAGAACAAAAGCCGGAACCCTCGAGGTTGTGGTGAAACTTGATCCGAGACTAGCTCATCAAGAATAACCTTACTTTTTGGCTTATAGTTTGTCATATAGTCCCCCTCTAAGAAAGTCGCGTGAGTGCTCACCATGACCTTTTTTTTCTCTTGGACTATAAAACAACCAACCTCTGGTTCCTTTAGGATAGCCTACAAACATACATACTTCAGTACGCGAGTCCATCTTGTCTGGTTTCTGTTTAAAGACATGTGCCGGAGCACCCCAAATCCGAATATGATTCATGGTGGGCTTACACCCTTTCCACAATTCAATTGGTGTCATTGAAATCGACTTAGACGGAGCTAAGTTCAATAGATACATAGCTGTTTCTAAGGCATATCCCTTAATGAATCGAAAGTGATGAATAATCGAGCATAGATCTTGTCATTTCTAAAAGGGTTCTATTTCTCCTTTCAAAGCAACTCCATTCTCATTTGGGGTGTCCCCGGAGAAGATAATTGTGAAACTATCCCTCTTTGGTCGTAAGACCCGAACTCTCCAGATAGGTATTCACCCCTCGATCGATCGAAGAGTCTTAATTTGAACACCTAGATGCTTTTTTCTCGCCTCACCTTGAACTCTTGGAATTTTCCAAAAGCTTCGACTTGTGACGCATCGTACACATGTCCAAATCTAGAGTAATCATCAAGTAAATGTGATGAAATATCGATACCCGCCTCGGCTTGGACATTTATTGGTCCACATACATCGGTATGTACCAATTCCATTTGAAGTGTGGCACGTTTTCCCTTGGCCTTGAAAGATCTCTTGGTCATTTTACCCTCTAAACGGGATTCACACACCGGTATCGGTTCAAAGTTCGGGATTTTAAAATCCCACTTTTGACCAAACCTTGGATCCCGTTAGAGTTAATATGACCCAATCTCAAATGCCAAAGATAATTTTCATTGGAAACTTTTCTTTTCTTTGACGAATTGATATGCTCAACATTTTTTTAATTCAACATGATTAACTTCATAGGAAATAGGACTAAGGAAATAAAGACCATTAAACTTTACACCAGAACAAATAAAAGAAGATGAACTTCTTATTGAAACTGAGGAATCAAACTGAACTGTCAAACCATGTTTATCTAAACAACTAACGTAAATTAAATTCCTCTTAAAATCTGGAATAAATAAACAGTCTTCTAAAACCAAAGTTCTATAATTATTAAAAGATAAAACAACTTGTCCCATCGCTAGTGCATTACACAAGCTGCCCTATTCCAAGCTTCAAATCTCGTTGTCCTTTACTCACCGGCAAGCTATGTTTGAACCATCGCAAAGAGTAACAAACATGGTTAGTGGCTCCGAATCAACGATCCATTTGTCATCGTGATTCTCCACTAAACAAGCCTCAATCACATTTAAATTACCCATACCTGGTTTATTCATTTGTGGGCAATCTTTCTTCCAATGCCCCTTTTGTCCGCACTTGAAGCACTTACCTTTTGGTCGCTTCATTGCAACTGTTTTTTGGCAACTCGGAGTACCTCGATTTCTTCTTTTTCTTGTTCTTGTTCTTTCCCTTAGGTTTCAAAGAACTTTCACTAACAAACAATGCACTTCCTTGCTTGACTAGAGTCCGCTTTCAAGACTCTCAAGCTCGTGCATTAGTTGAGTGAGGTCAAGATTCATTTTTTCATATTATAATTCATCTTGAATTGGTTGAAGTATTCAGTAGTGATTGTAAGAGAAGATCAACTTTTACTTCTTGTTCAAACTTGATACCATGGTCATCAGCCTTCTTGAAGTTTGCTATCATTGTTAGACAATGATCCCAAGACACTTCCTCCGCACATGATTTGTCTTGGTGATGAACTCAACGCATTTTGCCTAGCGTAACTACTAGGTGTAGCAAACATGGCATCAAGAGTCCGGAGCATTGTTGCTCCACTCGAATTATGTTCATTTGCTCGAAGGTGATCGGCGAGACTAGCCAAAATGTAGCAGTGAATCGACACATTCGCATTCTCCCATCTATCCTTCTCCCGCCGAAAATGAGTCCGAATTGCATCAAACGCATTCAAGCAAATGTGCACACCGGCATAGGGGTAGTGAGAACAAAGTTGAGCTTTTCATATTGAAGAACAATATCTAAATTGGTTCTCCATTGTTTGTAATTGTACCATCCATAGGTTTTTGGCTCAAGATTGTAGCTAAAGGATTGAATGAAGACATTTTTCTGAAAAAAGGAAAAACACACTAATTTCAAACTTTAAAATTAACAACAAACGAAACATCGATAGTAGATTCTAATAACTACTATTCGTTCATTGTTTAACAATCCATTAGTTATTTTACAAGACTTACGATGGGCAAGATTCTTGTAAAACTAATATTGTTAATTTGGGCCTTCAGTTCCATTGCGAGCCTCGATGGGAGGGTTAACAATTTTACCAAAGTTGAATGTATTTAACCATTGTTTACTTTCAAAATTATCTTTAGTATCCAAGTGTTGCCGACGATGGGCCGTACAAAACTTTACTAAAATTTTGAAAATATTAGGGTTTAATCTAGCGAAATCCGATCATCCTTATCCGATGGGGCTTCACGACAACCATTTCACTAATAAACCCACAATGGGGCCCGTAGGTTTTAAAATTAAAAGCTTAATTTAAAACCTTCACCCATTCAATATTTTAAGTTTAGAATTTTTAATTTCCAAGAATTTGTTCATTTTAGAGTATTCTCGTGAGATCAACATCTTAATTGAAATCATTAGGTACTTTAAAATCCCGGTCATGATTGGCGAATGAGCTTCACATGATCATTTTAAATAACCCACAAGATATTCTCAAAAATACAATTCTCTTGGGAAATTTGTTAGATTATTTATCTGGATAACCCAAATAATCTCTCATAATAACCATCACACTAGTCGATTGAAAAACATAATAGTTATCATGCATTTATGACATGTGATTATGCAACAATATGACATCTTCCTATTCTATATGGCATGTTATTTCAAACATCACGTTAATCGTACATATAATTCATACAATCCAATAAAAGCATTAAATTAATTAAGCAAATAACTTTAATCCATGGTTTTCCTAAAAAAAAATTTAAAAAATTTTACAACTTTGGAATTTCTCTTTTGTCCCGACCATAGGATTTATCTGAAGCCCCTTCAGGGTATTTATGAGCCCAAAAGCCCAAAAACCCAATCCTTGGCTAGAAGCCCTAGGACACAAAAGAGGAACCCTAGCCTTCGCCTCTGCCACGCAAGAGCCGAAGTGATCTCAGCACAAAACTCCAGGGGAAGCACCGGCACGGGGAGACGATCAAACGGCCGCTGGAACCACCTCAAAAGGGTGGCCCACGCGCCCTCACGCGCCGGCCTTGTGCTGCGCATGGCGGCGCGTGGATTGTCTTTTGGCGGTGTTCCGACCGCCACTTGTTTGTCTTTTCGTCCTCTTTCCATCCATATATGGTTTGTCCAAATTCGAGATCCAGAACTTCACGAAAAGTGTCGTACAGTGTTATTTGCTCATATTCTTCGCGTTTCTTGATCTCCAACTTTTACAGGAATTCGAAAAATACATAGAAATTCGAAAAGAAATCATAAAACAGCAAGGAGGAAACCTAATCATATGGGATTAGCCTCCTTGTTACTAATCAAGAATTACACGAGAGAATCTAACCATGGATTAAAGTATTCATATGATTTATAAACGATAACTACTATGAAACAAATAACAAATATAGAAACAGATGCCATCTTTTCAAAAATAATTTTTGAAAATAATCACATGGAATTTCAAAACTCGGTTCTTTTCCTCATCGCTATTGGCTCGATGCCAATTGTTGGAAATCGATCGAAACGCGAAGCGTATCGTACCACGCGATGTAGGAAAAATGAAACCTTTCATCGTTTTGCTTACCGGATATTGAAGAGTTATCGAAAGATTCTCCACGAACAATCCTTGTCTACGAACGGTCCTCGTATACGAACGGTCCTCGTATACGAACGGTCCTCGTGCTATCTATGATTGATCTTCCGGACTATCTCTCGAGGGGGATGAGATGGTTGTGTGGGCAACCGTTCGAGATGATGAACGTCTCGCGCCTCTAGGTTTTTGTTTTCGACGAGAGCCTCCTAACTATTTGTGCGCCGTATCTTTTCAAGCGGCGAAAGTTAGTTTATATGCTACTACACCCAAGACCTAACCCTAATCCACATGGGCCTTAGAGTTCTTGGGCTGTAGTCTCAATTAAGCCTTATTGGGCTTAAGTGACCAAAGAGCACATTAACCCAACAAGTTCCACAACCTTTCGTAATATATTTATGTACATAACACAGATTTCAGATGATGATGACGATCATTACCTATTTTGTGTTTTCATAGTTGATTGTTAGTAAAATAAACATTATTTAATTTGCTGAATTTTGCATGGTCATATGTCTTTGGTGCATGATTTTATTATTTAAAAATGATTATAAGATCCATTTGGCAAAGTGAACACAAAACTCATATATTTAGGCAAATAATAACCGTTAGAATCATTTCTAGAAATATTTCAGTCTGCATGTCATCACAGTTAAAACAATAACATAGGCATGCTATATAACAGGTAAGGAAATTTTATTTTCATTAATTCTCTGTAGAGAAGCCCTAATAGATTTGATTTGGAATCTATTTGTCGTCCTTCAGCTGAACAAGTGGGTACAAGGATGGAGGAGAAAGAAGTAGCAGTTAATAAAAAGAGATGGTTGATCCCGGGGGATGATAATTTTACCTCTGTAAGTCTATATTTTTTTCCTTCTATAAAACACTTGATAGTGCTGTTGGTGGCCTTTCTTATTAATTTATGACATTTAATTTGCAGAGTTCGACTGCCTTTAGATCCACAAAGAGGGCAAGAAATAGCCTAATCAATTTGAATGACTTCGACGCAATCACACCTCAAGTCCCATTTGATCTATAGCTTCAATAGGTATTCCTTTTTATCTGAATAATAAAACAAACTGAAATAACTCAACTTTTAAAGAGAATTCGTCTAGCTTCCCTTTCAGGGTATGTAATGAGATCAAGGTGCTACTGTGGTCTTTATTATATGTCCAATTTGATCAAATCTCATATAACAAGAAATGGAAGTTAATACATTTAATATATATGTTTATTTAATTCACTTTTCAAAATTTACCCTTATTTAATAATGAGTACTGAAAAAAGAGATGTCATAACCCCCCCCCCAAAAAAAAAATTTCAATAGGGTTAAAATTGGAAAATAATCTAATGACTCTCACGGTGTACTTATCTTTAGAAACAATTTTTATTTTTTACAAAGTAGACTTATAATAAGGACATGGATGGTAAGTGACACTAATAATAATCACATTAATTAGAACTCAAACCGGTTTCAAAGCTCTATTTAATTGATATATGTAATTGTAAATAATGTTAATGAGTGAAGTGGCTCTCTTGGTACCCTTGTTCATAAGCATCCTCGGTGGACCTTGATTTTTATACCACTTCACTGCCAATGTTGCCATGGACCAGATACGCTTGCGACACCTTCAGAAACCAAGGTATGTTCTTAAAATAGCTAGTAATATACATATATAGTCCACCAATTTACCACCAAAAATATGCAATTCTCTATCTAATTACGAAACAAAAAATATGTGACTAATAGGTGATAGTATTGAAGATATTGAAGATGATGAGTGTCTATCATTGTGTCACTGTTGGGAAACTTCCCTTTATGACGAGTCCACCAATCCCCAAGGTAATAAGAGACATTTGGATTTCATGAAAGCGTATATAAGATTTTAAACAAATTAAAATCTTAATTGGTGTTCTAATTGCAGAAATTCAACAACAAAAAGATGTAACTTCCACCAATGTTAAACAAGTTCCAAAAAGCTTTGAAGACACTAGAAAAGCTAAAGGAAAGGAGATAGTAATCTATGATGACACCATAAATGAGTAATGGGCTAATGGCATGGCAATTTGTAGTATGTATTCTTATCATTAATTACAAAAAGAATGTTGTTGCATTTCTCTTTAATTATTTAATCTCTCACTTGTTAATTGTGTTTTAATAGCAATTTGTGTGAAAAATATTTCTATGTATATTACATATTTATCACTCTACGATAACATAACATGTTATTACCCATCTAAATACAATCATAACTTCGTAGAAAATAACGTGAAATTCCTACCCACTACGTTCCTCTGCTTCTTTATGTTCTTCTCTTCCTAAATTTGTTTAAAAGGAACATATTTAAGAGAATAAGAGATGATGTGTACGTACACAAGGATTCTAAAATCCACCCATAATGCCAAGGAGTCTAAACTGCCCAACATTAGATTAATTGCTTCAACCAATGCAAAGGGTAAGAGGTTCTTGTATATACTGTTACATAAATCATTATGCTGATTTAAAAATTACAGAGATACGCTAACAATGATGAGTCTAGATGAATCCTGAACTAAACTCGTACCTTAATTATTTACACTGCACAAACACGTCTATTACTACTAGATTCTGGATTCGTATGGAAATCACTCCTCAAAAATAAATAAAAGTGCAAAGTTCAGCAAAATAACATAAATGTGAAGCATGCAAGCCGTTATATTAGAATATAGGATGGAGGGGTTATATATCTTTTGGACGTGCTCTGTTTTAATTAATAATTTTTCGATAATATTGAATTGTTATAAATTTTCGTTGTTTGTCTTTGATGGGGACTGTTTGGGGTCATGACAAGATATAAAAGAGTAAGTTTAAATTTGTGTGGATGGTATAAGTGGGCTCAAACCATTTGTACAGAAAAGGAAACTAAAAAACAGAGCACCTTATTTGTCTTCTCTGTTCTGGCAACATTTAAATGTTGCCAATCTTCAAAGGCCATAAGGAATAACATATAAAGTTTAATTTTTTTTCAATTAATGATAAGAATACCTACTACAAATTGGCATGTCATAACTCATTTATGGTGTCATCATAGATTACCATCTCCTTTCCTTTAGCTTTTCTAGTGTCTTTAAAACTTTGTGGAACTTATTTGACATTGGTGGAAGTTACATTTTCTTGTTGCTGAAATTCTGCAATCCAAACACCAATTAAGATTTAATTTGTTTAAAATCTTATATACACTTTCATGAAATGCACATGTTTATTATTACCCTGGTGATTGGCAGACTTATTATAAAAGGTGTTTCCCAGTAGGTACACAAGAATAGCCACACCTTTTCTTCAATGCTATTACCTGTTAGTCATATATTTTTTGTTTCAGTTTAGATAGAGATTAGCATATTGTTGGGGGTAAATTGGTGGATAATTACAATTTTATGAACATACCTTGGTTTTTGAAGGTCTCACAAGTGTGCTCCGTAGATGGCAACATTCGCAGTGAAGTAATATTGAAATCAAAGTCCAACAAGGATGCTTCTGAATAAAGGAACAAGAGAGCCACTTTACTCATTAATATTATTTACAATTACATATATCAAGAGATAGAGTCACTTTTAAGGAGGAAATGTTATCATATTCTTCATTGATAATAAAATATTAAATCAGAATTAATAATGAAAATGAGGAGATCAATAAAGCAAATAAAAGTTTATCATCATCATCATCTGAGATCTCTCTGACTTCATGATGTGTGTGTCACGTAACGTTGAGGTAAATGACAACAAGCTAATCAATATGGCATTTGGAGAATAATGCAATTTTATTTGTAAAACTTAGTAGTGATAGTTATGCAGAGGGCTACTTAAGACTAGCTAGTTATGCAGAGGCTCCTTCTTTATAACATGTTAACTCTCAGTTCCAATATAATTAACGAGTTAATGAACTTTGTTGTCTAGTCTGTTACCTTCTCTCTGTATCACATTATCGAGCGTTTGTGTTGATATAATGAACTCCACAGGGAGAAACTCTGGACATGTACACTTGACATGTCATTGACTCATATTCTTTGTCCCAGAACTGATTTAAAGAAATATTAGACTACTAGAACCTAGTTATTCATCATCAACTCTGTACTTAAAGCATGCAGACTTGAACTTTACATATATCTGCTTGTAAAACAGAGCAAACTACATAATAGCATGAAATTCAATATGTTTCATCATTATATGACAAAAGTCATAGCATCACATTGTTAGCTCTCATATTCAATATGTTTTGATGATAACAAACACTTATAAAGAATATAGACTTGGTGATTCAAGTCACTCAAGTGTGTGTTAAATGACACTTGAGTGAATAACATTTGTTGCAACCAAAGCTTGAATCAGAAAGCCATTTTTAAAGTTTCTGTTACAGACACACTCGAGTTATGGTTTAAGAACTCGAGTCAACGTTTTTAACAATCATAGGCAAAATTGTTTACGGTATTGACAACTCGAGTTGGTTGTTCAAAACTCGAGTGAGAAGCTTTCAATGAGAACTCAAACAAAGGTAACAACTCGAGTTCCTTGTACAAAACTCGAGTTGACATGATAAAGCCTAAACTTCACTTTTTTACTTAAGCATTTGGCACACTTGAAGTTTCATTTTATGAAACTCGAGTTGATTAAATGGAACTCGAATTTTGGTGGCTCTCACTAAACTTTATCTTTTCAACCAAAACTCTCTAGCGTTACCAGAACTTGAGTGTTATGAATTTGAAAACTCAAGTTACTTGTTAGAGTTGATATTTCAAGACTTGAGTTTACCTCTCTAATGACATAACTCAATTTTCATTTTTAAAAGAACAAAACTTCAAAACTCGAGTTATGACTTTGTACACTCAAGTCATTAGTTAGAGTTGTCATTTCAAAAATCGAGTATCCTTTGTTCAAACTCATTTTCCAACATAACTCACAATCTTCAGTTTGAGAACAAGCCTTCACAACTCGAGTTATGGAGACTTGACTCAAGTTTACAACTCAAGTCAAGTATTTTAAGATTCAAGTTATGCTTTACAAATCAATCTTCTCAGTTTAACTTCATTTTTCAAACATACTTTCGTTTGAGAAGAAAATCATCTAAACTCGAGTGTTGAAAGACAAACTCGAGTCATCAACTCGAGTCAGTTATTAAAAACTCAAGTTTCCATCTTTGCCTTAGTAAATCACCGTGTTCGTAAAGTTAAAATCATTGATTGTAATTTCATATCTTCTTATAATCACTTATTACTATTCTTAACTATATTTAACCGAGTGTATTAATGAATTTCAATGATTATATGAAAGATTAACAATAGATTACCAAAAAGCAAATGCTTACATTAGAGCATTAAATGCAGTTGCAGAAGGCAACCACCAACACGGCAACCAACTCTGAGCAGACCATTAAATGCAGTTGCAGAAGGCAACCACCAACACGGAAACCGACTCTGAGCAGACCAAAAGAACTTTCTGCTTACCCATTCCTATGAGAATTATGGCAAATCAACGGGAAAATCAAAAGGAATGTCAAAGTGGCAGAAAAACAGCGAAAGCACTGCAACCTCTTCGACAAAATCCTAAGTCATGAGTAACGAACGAACCTCACTGTCTAACGGCTACATTCAATACTCACAACGGATATATTGAAGCTTCCCAAACAGTCATTAATTGCAATCACTTATAAAAGGCGAAGCATTCAATTCAGAGCTACAATTGAAACTACCTACGCTTAATTGAATTTATTGCTATTTACTGTTGTTTCATTCAATACTTTGTAATATCTTCGGATATTCTGTACTTTAGTGTTTCAATATCTACTTTTTGAGAGAGTTTCTTACTTGATTAGTATTATTATTATTTTGTTATTGTAAAGATCTCAAGATAGAAGGACCTTGAGTCAGTGGCGGAGGCATTTGGGGGCAAGCGTCTGCAGGTGCAGACAGTAAATTGAGCTTTAAAAAAAAAAAAAAAAAAAAAACTCAATTCTGATGAATGGGTTTATGACCAATGGCTTCGATGCTGTTATTGGCGGTGTTGTTCGTGTTTGATCTGGTCGCTTTTGCTCTTGTTGTTGCTGCTGAGCAGAAGGGAAGTTCTGTGAGTCCGTCTTCTTGCTTACCCTCTTTCTGTTTCTTCTACTTCAATCCTTAGGCCGGGACGATTGGCTATTTTACTTTAGTAGTGTTGTGCCCTCCTGATCAATCCTCGTTTGGTGGTTTTGATCATGGAGACAGAAGGGTGTAATTGAAGTTTCCATGTGTTGATATCTCCGTATAGAATTTTGTTGATTAGGTTTTTGTAAAGCTTCGCGTATTGCTCTGATTGTTTCTGATCACAAAGAGAGTCATGCATCTTGAAGAATTGAAGGGAGAAGACGTGGGTGGTGGAGAGGAAGGGAAAGTATATCTCGGAAATGGTGTTATTGGCGGGACAAGTTTTGTAATGTCAGATGTGAAAAGGGCTCTGGTTGGAGCGGGGGCTTGTGCTCTCTTCTATCCCACTTTGCTTTATAATGTCGTTAGGAATAACATGTAGGCCGAGTTTTGATGGTGGGATAAGGTTGATGAGGTATGGTTTTGTAACCTCCTGATTTTCTCTTCATATACAGTGATATCAAACGTCTATGACTGCGTGAAATTCTTTTCCTTGATTGAGCATGGCGTTTCATTTGTTGCTATCCTGTGATAGTTTTAATTAGGTTATTTCTAGGACATGTTTGATTAATTTGGTATCTGGTTGGCATGATATACCTCTATTTGGTATTTGGTTGCATAATGTTCTTATGTTCTTTTGGAATGTATGCTTCTCTTTTAGTCTGATTCCATATACATGTATCATTCAGTTGTCAGATATGTCTATATTCCGTGGGCATGTCCTTATTCTTTTTGCTTGGCGGATACACATAATGGTCTTTCTTCTTTGGGAAAGTGAGCTTCTCCTATATTCTGGTGCACTTATTTTTCAGTCCATTTTATTAGGCGCTGTTCCCTTCTGGGTGTTCGAGGATTCATCACATTGAACGAGTCATATGAGACTTTCGTTCCTACATCACTTTATCACGTGAGTGTTCTTTATATAGGTTTTTTTCTGCTGCCCGTGATGAACATTTCACACTTAACACTGAATAGAAACACTGCCTACTTATTCTGCTAATTGATAAATGGGTTCCTGTAATTTTTTATGAATGTTTAGAAATTGTAACCAAGTCTGGTGGTGTTTCAGTGATTTTATATTTAATGTATTTTCATCATATTTGTTTGTGGTTTAATTCATACTTAAACACTCACATGACATATGCTCTGCTGTAGGCTTCATTCATGGTAAACGTTTGTTTGACGATATATAGGACATTGAAATATTCGATGGTTAGATTTAATTTAAGTACCTTAACTTACCTATAGGGAAAAACTGAATCTGATGAGTTAAATTTCAAACAGTTTAATTAAGTCTGTTGTTTCCCTCTTGTTTTGCACGTATTTCTCTTCACTGTTAATACTGTCTTCAATTGAGCACTGATGAAATATTTTATGGATTAGGTATGATAGTAGAGCAACAATATAGGTGTTGAAATCTGCAACTTGGATTAGGTATGATAGTTGACTAACTATTTTATGGATCACTTGCATTAATCAAATTGTCCAAAGGAAGTATACAAGAATCAATGAGCTAATGGTGGTTTCTTTTAGTTTTAACGCTTTTGATTCTCTTTGATCTTGTTATCTACTTACGGTAAAAGATTCATCCTCATCCCTCATTTACTCTCTTTCTCACAACACACAATCTCCTTGTCTCATTGTACACATGAATCTTTTGCATAGTTTAGTATGGCTATAGCAAATTTTATTTAACAGTGAAATGAATAATAGAGTGCACCCCAGCTGAAAATTGTTTCTGTTTTTCTTCAATATCTTCATTTGGGAACTGTAATATTTTCTTAATTAAAATGGTAAAAACTTTCCTTTGATTTTATAGCCTTAGCTTTGGTTCATCTTCATTCATTATTTAGTTTCTTCTCATTTTCATATAATTGATAGGAGATGGAATATGCAACTTAATTCATTGTTACATGGTGCAGCAACATTTCTTAATCCATCAATCTTCTACTGTCCAAACTTCAACATAGATTCTCAGATGAGGAATGGATTTACATCTAAAGAACATCATATTTACATCAATGCACAAGGGGCACTTGGAACTGACTTTGCTATCCTAGGTAGACTACTAAACACCGACAGCTTTACCAATTTGCCCCCTTATTAAATAATTATTTAACAAAATGCCCATGTCTGGAAACTATTTAAGCATCTGCCCCTGTTTAGTCGACTACTACCCTCATTTAGTTGACTAAAACGCGGGGGCACAATTTTTTTAAAAAATCCTCATGATTTAGTCGACTAAATCCTGTGTTTTAGTAGACTAAATCGCGGGGGACATATTTTTTTTTTAAAATCCCCGTGATTTAGTCGACTAAACCACAGGGCTTAGTCGACTAAATGCGACAGAGGGGTTTTTTAAAGACCCCAATCGATTTATTGTTATTTAATATTATATATAATATATAATATAACATTCCACTTCAATCATTCACGTGTTGGGAGATCTTGGCATCCGATGCATCCGCACGGTAGGAGAAGTTGGAGGTACGGAAAAACAAAATGTTATTTTATTATAATAATATATTATTATATTACTTTATATTTTGTTATATTTTATACATAAGTGGAAGTGATTAGCAAAATATATGAGATATAGTTATAGTTCATGTTGCGTTTTTTTGATAGTGAAACATCTTCTATTTTTCCTCTCATCGAGGGACTACACATTTTTTTATACATATTCTATTTATTTAGATTATATTTAATATATATATATATATATATTCTATTTACACAAATCAATATATATATTATCCAAGTTAATATCATCAAAAACAAAAATCTTAAGTTAAATAGTTGATAAAATAACTCATTTTCATCCGTCGATGCATGGTTAATTAAATATATGAGGTGGGACCTAGAAGCTTAAATTTTTCAAACTCCTTCACTTGCCTTCACGTAAAATGACCAAAGGTGAATATTACACTAAGGAACCCATTTTTAATATTATTATATTATATTATAACATTCTTTTTCCTCAAAATCCAATGGGTGACAATCTCTTCACATTAAATTTGTTGAAAAGAAATTTGTTTTTTAATTATTTTTATTTTAAAGTTTGAATTATTGTTTCCAGTTTTTTAGGAGTTTCAAATAAGTAGCAGTTTTGTTAGGATTGTTTCCTACTTTCTTGCTAAAAGTTGTTTCCTACTTTATTGCTTTAGGTTGTTAATTTCCATCTGTATAAAGGTGCCTCACCCATTTGGAATAAGGTACAAATGAATAAATAAAAGTATTTAGTATTGAAGTATTATTTTTAACAAAATTAAATCAATTAATGCTACTTTGGGGACGCAAGATTCATTAATTCTTTTTCAATTGCTTTCTGTGTACTCGAATCTCTCAAGTGCTCACCAAGCAAGGTACACGGTTGAGTTGCAAGTTCAGCTTCCCACTCACTTCGATCCATAGCCAAAGGTATGTAGAAAGATTACAGTTTCCAGAACATCCTCAATGACATCATTCACCTTCAGATTTTATTTTTTTGCTCAAAATTCACCTTCAGATTACGAGAGGAAGAGAGAGTGAAAGTTTCAAATTTAATTCTATTCTTTTCCCTCTGCCATTCCACAAATCTAGAACTTACTAGTTTTGATATCAAAAACCAGTTCTTGAAATATTTTTTCTACATATGTGGACCCCAAAATATTTCACGAAATTTGAATGATTTAATTCTGCAAAGAAGTTTGAGCAAAAAAAAAAAAAAATCTGCAAAGAAGGAACCTCAATATGAAGAAAACAGGTAGAGAGGAAAACATGTGGTCCCTAGAAAACTCAACCACTCCACGCGCATCTTCTTCTTCCTCGCTGGATTCTTCGCCTCAAGTCTCTTCTTTCCTTGTGCCTCCAAAAAAAAGACAACACAACAATTATACCTTTAACAAGTGGGATGGTATTAAACCTTGATGGGTCATACTAAAAATGAGAAAAAAGAGAGTATTGGAAGGGGAAAAGGGTGCTTAGTAGGTTCCAAATGCCGTGATTGGGGTTTTTAAAAACCCCTTGTCGCGATTTAGTCGACTAAGCCCTATGATTTAGTCGACTAAATCGCGGGAGTTTTAAAAAAAAAAATATGTCCCCCGCGATTTAGTCGTCGATTAAACCACATGGCTTAGTCGACTAAATCGCGAGATTTTTAAAAAAATTATGCCCGCGTTTTAGTCAACTAAATGAGGGCAGTAGTCGACTAAAAATGGGGAACATGCTTAAATAGTTTCCAAATAGGGGTATTTTGTTAAATAGTTATTTACTAAGGGGAAAATTGCTAAAAATGTCACTAAACACCCCAGGAATGCGTCATCTCTAGCATGCTAACAATTTTGGCCTCATGATGTGTCTAAGTTTGAACTGCAGTGTGATTGGTGAGTTCAGCAAGCAGAGCTTGAATTATTCTATAAGTTGAAGTTTTCTTTTCTTTTATTTTCTTGTTTATATTATTTAATTTTTTTAATGCATTTAAAACTTTCTTTAAAAAAAAATCGGGGGCAGTTCCCCACTAATTGTGCGGACACAAACAAAATCCTAGCTCCGCCACTACCTTGAGTGTGGGTGTATCGATTAAACTTGTAAGGGGAAAATGAATTCTAGTTAGAAGATTACTTCGAGCAGCAAAGTGTGTAATCAAAGTGTGTAATCGTGAAAGTGATAGTAGAAATCCCAGAGTGTTTGGGGACTGGACGTAGGTCAAGAGTTTAGACCGAACCAAGATAAATTCTTTGTGTCTATTCTTCTTCTATCCTCACCTTGTTAATTTGATTTTCGGGTCTAGTTACAAAATTGTTTTTAATCACCCGATTCACCCCCCTCTTAGGTGATATTTTGTCTTCACACATCATCAACCACAGATTTAAACTTGAGTTCCTTACTCTTTGCCTTTGGAGCTTCGACCTAACAAGGTTAATTAGTGATTTTGGAAGAGTGATATTATTATACTATTCCACAAGCAACAGTTTTCCACATATAATCCTCGGTAACATACAGCCACAATATAATCTTATTAAACACAATTAATAATAGCATGCTCTGTTCCGCGAGTTTAGATTGTAATTTTGAAATAAAATCACATCCTTCAAATAATAGCCTTGGCATTCAATTTTTTGCCTTTTTAAAAAGTTATTTCATTTTTAAATAATATTCATGAGACCAAATAATTTGAAAGTCTTTCAAGAAATGAATAATGTCCACAATTTCAAATTTATTCAATGCTCTCTATCGATAAATTTTTTCTAGCTAGCGCCACTACTTAAACAAACCTGAAGAGATCCTTTTGGTGGAATGAACATAATAAAGAACTTTGATTAAAATGAATGACAAAAAAACAGCCCTTGTGATTACAAATTAATTTTGTCCATCTATTGTCAACATTTTTGTTTTTGCTTCTCTCAAATTAAGCTGCTTGGCTCATTGACATGAGGCCAACAGTGTCATGCAGAAGTAGGATGACTATCTCGAAGCCGCGATTTAGAAATAATAAAATACATTAATCACAAATTATTCATTAAAATACATGCATGTATTGCTATGAAGGCATTAGTTTGCACTTTGTGAATGTGAAATCTCATGTACTTATTATGTTTAAAAATATCTTCTTTCATTTCTTTGAACCTACTGTCAATATAAAAGGATCATGACATATTTATCGTGGAAAGTTTTTTTTTTCCCTCCTGATATCCATTATATTTATTCATCTTGGATGTTTCTTTCATGCTAGTTATAGTTTTACGGCTGTGTGTGGGGTATGGACACGAAGAAGCCTACTAAGTGCAAAGTGTTGACAATAAGTTCAAATGTGAATGAATGAATAATTGACCTTGTGATGAATAATTGAATATGTCATATGATATATTGCTAAGCTAGTTATATCTGTTTTATTTGCTACTGAGATTCGTATGAACCTCACTATTCTCAAAAATAAATGACAGGGCAAATTTCTGGAAAAGGGAAAGAGAAAATAACCGAAGTGTTTTCCTCCTGTTTTGGTATTTTGATGTTGTTAATGAAGTCTGAAGATGATGTTGTGTATGCTTTTTACTTCAAGATTATGTTGTACGTGCTCTGTTTTAATAGCTTTTGTCTAATGAGTAATGAATTATTATAAATTTGAGTCGTTTGATTTTGGTGAGGATTGTTCCGGAACATTGTTATGAGAAGATATAAAAGGGTAAGTTGTAATATATGTGGGTGACATAAGTCAGCTTAAACCATTTATACAGAAAATGAAATTGAAAAACAGAGCATTATTATAGTCAAATGAAAGTCTAGCTATAACAGAGTAAGAATGAGATGGTGAAATCCATTGTGTACAGTACATAAGTTACAATTAATTTTATTTTTATTTTACAGCAAACAAAGACAACATATCTAATTAAACTGGGTGTAGAAAGGCATGGAATTGATTTCAAGAGATGAGAAATTGATTTCATGAGGTTATCGTTTTGCAAAACACAACTTTGGAGTCAGAAATGAACTAAGGAAATTGGTTTCAGAATAGGAGAGCAAGACGCTGATCAGGAGAAGATTAATACGAGAAGTCATATATCCTGAGTTTACAAGCAAAAAAAATAAAAAAATAAAAAAATTAACGCAAGTATTTAGATTTCTTCAAGATTGAATGAATTGTTATATTCTTTTTCTTGCTCTGAAAAAAACTAAAAAACTGGTTACAATTTATGAAGGAACGTGTGAGTTTTAAAAGTGATTTTTCACAAGGCAAGACTAAACTCCTCTTACATGCTCCTTGTACACTATAAAATAACTTCTAAAAAGCTAATCCAAACACATACTTTTATCCAAAGGTACTTTACAACCGACTGGTGATATTCCTCAGACAAGCTTCCGATCGCCTTAGCTTTCTCCCTCAGAACATATTTCTGTGTCTTACCAGTTGATGTCTTAGGCAAATCTTGAAAAGTCACAGTTCTTGGGGCCATATAATGAGGCAAATGTTTCCGACAAAAATCTATAATTTCTTGCTCTGTAGCACTGAACCCTTCCTTCAACTTCACAAAAGCACATGGTGTCTCTCCTCGGTAGTCATCAGGCCTACCTACAACAGCAGCATCATAAACTGCAGGATGACGGAAAATCACACCTTCTAATTGTATGGAGCTTATGTTTTCCCCTCCTGAGATTATTATATCCTTCCATCGATCCTTGAGCTCGATGTACCCATCAGGATGTTTCACTCCCAAGTCACCACTTCTAAACCATCCTCCTCTAAATGCCTCTTGGGTTGCTTCCAGATTTTTCAGATATCCATTCATCAGTGTTACCTCTGAAAATTACCTCTCCCATGGTTTTCGCATCAGCCGGTGCACTCTTCATTATCACAGGATCCTTCACATCAAAGCTCATCAAGACCTAAATGGCATACTCCTTGATGCGCTTTGAGTTTAGCTCGTGTCTCTTATGGGAACTAGGTACGAGAATGAGAATATATTCGGAGGTAAATAAAATAGATAGTAAAGTAACTCTCTTCTACTCCTCTTACCGTAAGAATCTCACGATAAAAGAATAAGAAGCCCAAGAGAATCTCCAATTTCTGAAATAATGTTTATTAACTGATATCTTAGTTTTGGAAATAACTAAGATATTTATAGAAAGCAAATTACAATTGAAATAACTGACTCTCCCTACATTCTCGGGACATTAAGCGCATAACAATAGAAATTGACTCAACAACAGACTCTCAAACATTAAATAATAAAATAAAACAACAATTGATTAATTCAACTACAAGAACGTGGAAACATGGACTGATTAATGCGCAATCGTGGACTAATTAATGCGCAATCGTGGACTAATGCTTCTTATGCCTTTGATACGTGAGGCGATATCTATCATTACTCCCCCCTTTGAAAACTGCCTTGTCCTCAAGGTGGAAATCTGGATATTGTTTCTGCAGTAGGTCATAGTATTCCTAGCTTGCTTCTTCAGTTGGCCTAGATTTCCATTGAATCAAGAGCTCCAAATTGAGACCTTTCCAGCGGTGAGACAGAACCATATCTGGTTCAAGCGGCAACTCAAAGTCGGGGAGAAACTAGTAAGGCGCGGGTGGATCGGATGGAGCTACCCCATGTGCCAGCCTTAATAATGAGACATGGAAGACTGGGTGAATTCTGGCAGTGGGAGGCAGATCTAATTCATATGCAACAGCTCCAACCTTCCGCTTAATTGTGTATGGGCCAAAAAATCGAGGAGAAAGCTTGGAGTACTTCCGTTGGGAGAGGGAATGTTGGCGAAAAGGCTGAATACGGATGAAAACAGCATCGCCTATCTCAAAGTTAAGCTCTCGTCGGTGTTGGTCAGCATAAGACTTCATCCTATCTTGAGACTTCTTTAAATTGTCTTTAAGTAATCTTAACATGTCATCCCTGGTTTCCAATTGCTCCGCCAATTCTGGAATATGGGTCTCACCCTTAACAAAAGGATAAAGAGGAGGAGGATCCCTACCATAGACTACCTTGAAAGGAGTAATGTTAGTTGAAGTATGATATCCAGTGTTGAAGGAGTATTCTGCCCAACATAAAAATTTGCTCCAGGTACGGGGCTGCTCATGTGCAAAACATAACAAATATGCTTCAAGAGAGCGATTGACAACCTCTGTTTGGCCGTCCGTTTGAGGATGATATGAGGTACTCATCCTTAAACGTGTTTGGCTTAGCTTGAACAGTTCCTGCCAAAAAGCACTTAAAAAGAGAGGGTCTCTATCTGAAATGATGGATCTAGGCATACCATGTAGGCGGACAATTTCCTCACAAAAGTGTGTAGCTACTGATTTTGCAGTGTAAGGATGACATAACGGGATAAAGTGACAATACTTGCTAAGTCTATCCACCACAACTAAAATTGTGTCATAATTTCCAGATTTAGGTAGCCCAACAATAAAATCAATGGAAATATCATCCCAAATGTTCGGGGCGGGAATGGGTTGCAGCAAGCCACGGAGATAAGGTCTCATATTTGTTCTTTTGACATGTAAAACACTGCTTAATGAAAATTTTCACATCAGATTTCATTTGAGGCTAAAAGAAAGTACCTGTGAGTCGCTTTAAGGTTTTCAAATAACCCCCATGACCTCCAGTAGGTGTAACATGTGCCTCTTCCAGTAGTTTAGCTCAAATAGGAGAGCTTCGCGGAATGACCAAACGCCCTTGGTAGTAAAGTCGCTGCTTAACAAGAGAATATCCAGGTTTGGAGGTGGAATTTTCTTTTAATGCAGCTATCAGAGGAGCTGTAAATTGATCATGTAATAGTGCTTCATCAAACTCCAAGAAATCCAGTGGCAAAGGAACTACCAAATGAAGAAAATCAGTTTCTTGAGGTCTTCTAGAGAGTGCATCAGCGCCAACGTTCTCTTTTCCAGCCTTATAAACAATGCTGAAATTAAAAGGAAGGAGCTTGAGCACCAAACATTGCTGATTATTAGTGAGCACTTGCTGATCAAGAAGATGCTTGAGGCTGTGGTGATCTGTTCGGACCGTGAAATGACGTCCTAGAAGGTAGTGACGCCATTTCTGCAATGCTAACACTAGAGCCAATAGTTCACGATCATAGGCTGATTTGTACCTATTAGAAAATGAGAAACCCTTGCTATAGAAAGCAACGGGATGTTCCTGCTGCAATAAAATCACACCAATACCCTCCATAGAAGCATCACATTCAACGGTAAACTCAGAATTGAAATCTGGTAGTCGTAAGACAGGTGCAGAAATTAGAGCTAATTTAAGATTCTCAAACGCCTTTTGGGCAACCGGAGACCAGCAAAACGCATTCTTCTTAGTGAGTTCAGTTAAGGGACGAGCAATCATACCGTAATCCTTCACAAAGCGGCGGTAATAGCCAGTGAGACCCAAGAATCCTCTCAGTTTGGTAACATTAGTTGGTGTTGGCCATTCTTGGACTGCACTAATCTTCTCATAATCAGTTGCCACTCCATGAGCAGATATCCGGTGGCCTAGAAAAGACACTTGGGATCGCCCAAACTCACACTTTTTGAAATTAGCAAAATAAGAGTGCTGCTGCAATATTTGAAACACGGTCCTCAAATGACATTCATGTTGCTGAGGTGTGGGACTATATACCAGTATGTCATCGAAGAAGACCAATACAAACTTCCTTAAGTGTGGCCGGAAGAGATCATTCATCGCTGATTGGAATGTTGCGGGTGCGTTGGTAAGGCCAAAAGGCATCACAACATATTCATAATGACCACTATGAGTTCGAAAGGCAGTTTTTGGAATGTCTTCAAGCAATACTCTTATCTGGTGATATCCGGAGCAAAGGTCAATCTTGGAAAAATATGCTGCTCCGTATAACTCATCAAGTAATTCATCAATATTAGGGATGGGGTATTTGTCATGCACTGTAATTTTGTTAAGGGCTCGGTAGTCAACACACATGCGCCAGGAGTCATCTTTCTTTTTAACCAGAAGGACTGGGCTAGAAAAGGGGTTGGAGCTAGGCCGAATAAACCCCTTATTAAGGAGTTCTTCTACTTGTCGCTCAATTTCATTTTTCTGGAAATAAGGGTATCGGTAAGGTCTTAAATTGGGTGGTGATGATTTGGGAATGAGAGTAATGGCATGAGTATGGCTTCGGGTAGGTGGGACATTTGTGGGTTCAGAAAATACAGCAGGGAATTCATGTAACAGGTCGTCCATGTCTAAAGGTTCAGAAACTCCAGACCCCATCTGCAACTTGTGCGCATACATAGAATGCATGCTAGCAATCTGAGTAGTACGTGGCACCCCCTGCAACTTGTATCTTTTCCCGTCAACCTTTTTTAACAAATTCACTTACATGCATCAAAGAGTAAAAAAGGGATCCGTAGAAAACGTGGTAATTCTCGTTTATGGAATGGTAATTCTCGTTTGTGGAATGGTAATTCCCGTTTCGGGATTTGTAAAAGTGCTTTTTTTTTTTTTTTTTTTTTTTAATACAAATTCACTCACATGCATCAAAGAGTAAAAAAGGGATCCCTGTAGAAAATGTGGTAATTCTCGTTTATAGAGTGATAATTCTCGTTTGTGGAATGATAATTCTCGTTTCAGGATTTGTAAATACCATTGAAAAAATGTTAAAAAGAATATATATATTTGTTAACTTATAAATATATATTAAAGGAACCAAGTGGCCCAACTAGTAGGCCACTTGGTCCTTGGTTGTGTGGGGGATTGGGGGTTCGAACCCCACCCCCTCACACTTTCAATGAAAATCATTTTTTGTAAAAAAAAAAAAAAAACCAACCGCCCCAAAAAAAAACACTCCACCCCTCATGTGGTGGCCGGCGGCGGCCCTCCAATGAGGGTATTTTTTATTTATTTAAAAATAAGGGTAAAATGGTAATTTCATCCGAATTTGTATATCTCTCATAGGTCTTTGGTACCTTTCATTTTTTTTCTATTCGGAAAACTTCGAGGGTTTTGCAAATTCATATAGTCTTTATTTGTCTTTTTCCCAAAATTCTATCAATAAAAAACATTATTTGTAGGAACTCACCATTTGTTGTTGAGGAAAAAATGGCTAACTAATGGGAAAGAATTTAGGGATTGACTTATAGATATGATTTTATTGTAGTTTCATAATTGCAATAACGTACGGCCATGATTCTTCCTCGCGCACATAACTAACCAAGTATAATGAATAGAAGCACTAAATAATTATATTCAAAACATTTCGTAAAAACTAAAAAAATAAAAAGAATCTGAATAATTTTTTTTTTTGGGCCCTGGCCTCATCAAATTAAAGATCTGGATAGGGTGACGCGTCTACGGGAGCATCATATAAAGAGATGACTTGGATGAGAATGAGATTATTATTAAATACCCATCCGGTCAGTGGCGGAATCAGGAAAAATTTTTAGCTCGGGCCAAAAAATAAATATATTGAACTACTCTTTTTTATTCTTATTGTAAGGCACTAACTATGAAGTATATTTGGTTTTTTTTTTTTTTTAATAATAAAACAGTTGCTTGTTTCCAAATAGCATTAAATAATTTTTTATTATTTATGTATACCCATAATTAAAAAAGTAATGAGCAAGAGTAATAATTAATAAAAATTAATTATTACTCTTTTTCTTAGAAAAAAAGAGAGATTAATAATTAATATGATATTAGAGTTTAGAGTAATTAATAGGGATAATATTGAAAATTACTTAAATTTTAGGATAAATTTAATGATTTTACCTGTTTTTATTGACTTGTGAGAATTGTTAGTTGGTTCTTTAAATAAGGACCAAAGGGAGTATTTACTAAATAGTATCAAATAACCTGGAAAATACAAACAAATAATAATAGATAATTATAAATCAAAACAATATATAAGATGATACTAATCTTTTCGGTATCTCAAACAAGAATTATACTTTCCTCTCACAAATTTTAATGAGTAATGAAACAAACATTATCCTTATAAAGAAGATAAAAAATTAGTAGGGGTCAAATTTGTGGCCAAATAAAATATCATACAATAAATATATATATAAGTTAACAAATTTTATAATATCGGTAGAGGCTAGCACCACATTCCACCACTCCATCCGGTCAATAGGAGTAGAACACGAAGAGATGACTCGGATGAGGATGAGATTATGGTGGTTATGGATTATTTTTAAAGAATAGTTATCACTTATATCTATGAGGTAAGAACTATCTGTTGAGAAATTTTATCTTGAATCGCCGGAAAAAAATTCTGATTCCGTTGGGGTGTTTTATGTCTTTTACTTGTTTCTTTTAGCTACACGAGTTTGTTTTATCAAGTCCCCCCACCCCAAAAAAAAAAAAGGAAAAAAAAGAAAGAAAAGAAAACCGGCTACGAGTCTGTTAACCATTGGGAAATACTCCCTGCGTCACCCTTATATGAAAGGTTCTTTTAGAAGAACCGTGGAACATGTTAAAGGTAGTTAAAAATAATAAAAATGTTTAGAAATACTCCCTCCGATCTTAATTATAGGATATATTTAACTGATTTTGGGGAGATTAAGGAGAGAAGTTAAATTAGTTAATTTTACTCATTTTTCTAAATGCCCTTATATTATAAATTTAAAATGACATAAGTAAAAGTGAATTAACAACCCCTACCACATACTTCTTCGACTTAGAATTTTTCTTTCCACACACTTTTTAATTGAAATAATATTCTGCTATATACACATATATGTGTATACACACACAGTATATATGTATAGATATAGATATAGATACACACACATATACATACATATATCTACACACACATATATGAACATGCAAACATATATATATATATAGACACACACGCATATATGTATATATATGTGTGTTTCTATATGTACACACATATATATATTGATAGGCGCACACACACAGATATACATATATGTATACACACACATATATACATAGATACACACACCACACTCACATATACATATATATATATCTGTACAGGGGCGGATCTAGAAATTTACTCAAGGGGGGCACCATTAGCGGGGGAATTTGGGGGTTCGGGGGCAACGCCCCTGAATTTTTTTTTTAAAGGAAAATTTTAAATGTTTTAAAAAAACAAAAGAATATAAACAAGAAAAGAAAAGAATATCAAAAAAAATTTATGAAATCAAGTGAACACTGATGATGTAATAAAAGAGGCAATTATTTTACAAACCTGTCATTTAGAAAAGCAAGGCTAAGTGCTATTAGAAATATAGTTACATAAATTACAATGAAGAGTGAACACTTAATAAGTTCAAGTATATATATTTTAATAACAAAAGTATATTACAATAAAAATAATTACAATGTCATCATTCTAGGCCTTATTTTTTGAAATTCCAACACAATTGCCTTATTACCAATGCTATCAAATACATCTTTTTCAATATAAGGCACTAAGCAATTATTCAACTATTCATCATCATCTGATTACGAAGTGCAGTTTTGATGTATTAAGGGTGTACATTTAATTTAAGGGTGGACAATCATTTAAAGATGTATTAATATATATATATTTTAAAAAATGTCAAATTCAAGGGGGGGCACTTGCCCCCCTTGTCCATAACCTGCGTCCGCCAATGCATTTGTATGTGTGTGTGTCTATATATATGTATTTGTGTATATATGTATATGTATTTATATATAGACACACACACATATGTAATCACAAAAAATCAAACACACTTGAGTGAATAAAATAGGGGTATTTGGGTTGACAAAAATTAGAATGTTGTCTTATAATTAGGACCAAAACTAACTCTCAAATGTTGTCTTATAATTAGGACCGGAGGGAGTATAATTTTTTAAAAGATGTTTTTATTTAGAAATGAGCAAGAGAAAAAGAGTGGTGAAGAGAAAATGAAGAAAGAAAATGTACAATAAATAAATGATCTCGAGAGAATGAGAGTAAAATGGGTAAAAATGCATTTATTATTGAGGTAACGTTAAATGAAGTATCATTCTTTCAAGTTCAAAATATAAAACACGGTTGACTCTTTTTTGGAGAGATTAAGGAAGTTAAATAAGTTACTTAATCATATAATATGTTATGCATTCTTAGATTACATTCCTTTCAATCCATAGTATAAGGCACTTCAACTATATCACAGAAAATAAGAAATGACAGT
Organism: Acacia acuminata; assembly: GCA_019022655.1. NCBI lineage: Eukaryota > Viridiplantae > Streptophyta > Magnoliopsida > Fabales > Fabaceae > Acacia > Acacia acuminata. Next base: position 1,477,011 of record JAFJYI010000182.1, read on the forward strand.
TAAGTCATTTAATATGTCTAAAAATTTAATTTTTTTTTCACTTTTACCCTTCTTGATAAATGTGTTTAATTGCATTGAGATGTTATTTTAGAGAGGAAGTATAATAAATGAACAAAGTTAGAAAGTAAGTATTAATCACAAGGCCAAAATAGGAAAAAAAAACATTAATTAAACTGGAAGTAACTTATATTCTAAATCATGCATTCATTATAGAAATAGCCTATATTGTTGACTAGATGGAGTATATAAGTTAGGAAAAATATTTTAAAATAATTTAATTAGCTTTATTAATTGCTCTAAACCAGTAACTTATATTCCAAATCATGCATTCATTATAGAAATAGCCTATATTGTTGACTAGATGGAGTATATAAGTTAGGAAAAATATTTTAAAACAATTTAATTAGCTTTATTAATTGCTCTAAAAAAATTTAATTCTATCTTATATTTAAGATTGGAAGAAGTACTTCTTCTTCTTCTTATTGTTGTTGTTGTTGTTGTTGTTATAAAATTGTTTTGGAAATGCAAAAAACAGAAAACAAAAACAAACAAACCCTAAATTTCATGGTATATTCTGAAATATTGATATATTAAATTTAATTTTAAATAAAAATACTTGGAGGAAAAAATCATCATTTGGTGTTTTTTTATATGAAAAAAACAAAATAAAAAACTAGTCAGATCCCTCTAACTCAGACATCATTAACTTTCTCTAGACACAAATAATTAGAAATGATTCTGTGTGCCTGTAACACATATAGGGTACTTCATGTTGAATTAATAATTATGAGAAATATTTTAATAAACATTACATAAAAAATATAACAATTTTTTTTTTTAATTTTTATTAATTATACTTCATCAGCTTATGAACGTAGGTGGTTAGCGGATTTATCTTGGTCTTAAATATAAATTTCAATTCACATTATTTTTCAAATTGATATTTTTTCTCTAAACTATTTTAATTGATTGCATATATTAAAGAGACTTGTTTGTAATCTCTGGTCACTCCCAATAGTCAACAAGAAGATAGTGCTTTCCATGGAGCTTTTTCTTAAACTGATTTTTAGGAGTTATTTTTTTTATTTTTTATTTTTAAAACCCAATGGACTTAAAGATCTACCCAAACTAGGGGTGAGAATAGGTTAGGCGCCCTACAGTCTGGCCTGTTTAAGGCCTGGTCTGGCCTAACCTGTTTGTTAAAAGACCTATTTAAAGGCTTAACAAATAGGCTAGGCCTATTTTATTAAGGCCTGGCCTGTAAGCCTTCAGACCTGATCTGTTTACACATTAAATAAATATAATTATATTTATATAATATAAATAACATAATATTTATTGTTTTTTCATTCTTATATTATACTAAAAGCCTACATTTATATAGGTTTTGATAAGCTTAAAGTGCACAAAGCCTATTTATAGCCTCCAAAGCCTACAATATGATGTCTTTTTAAAGGCCTACATTGTAAGTAAGCCTTTAAAAAGGCTTCAGCTCTAGGCTCGACCAAACCTTATGAAGGCTCAAACTTGAGCCTTAAAAAAAGCCTACATTCAGGCTCAGGCCTTCTACTCCCATTACAGGCTCAGACTGTTTAGTCAAAGCCTGGTCTAGCCCAACCTATTTCCGTCCGTAACTCAAACACTCCACTTAAGGCTTTTTTCTACTACTACTTTTTTCTGGCTTTTTTTTTTTTGACTTAAAGCTACCCTAACACTCTCCAAATAGGGCCAAAGACGGGAGGGAGGAAATACTAAGGAGGGACCAGCAATATCTCATCTAATGTTTTCTGATGACCTTTTACTATTTGGAGATGCCACCGAGGAGCAAGCAGAATGTATGATGTTAGCTTTGAATCAGTTCTGTCAAGCTTCTAGTGCTAAAGTGAGTCTTGAAAAATCCTCTATTCTCTTCTCCCTGAAGGTTTCATCAGGGCTAAAAGGAAATATAAAAAATATCACAGGTATGAAAATAACTAGTGAGATAGGAAAATATTTGGGGTTCCTCTCTCTCGTCAAAGGAGGGGAAGAGATACTTTTTAGTATGTGGTGGATCGTGTACAAGCAAAACTTTTAGTGTGGAAGGTTAGTTGCTTATCAACGGCCAGAAGAATTACCCTTGCTAAAGCGGTGATAAGTTCCATCCTATGTACCCAATGCAGGTTACCAAGCAACCTGCATATATATGTGTATGCTAATATCGAACGCCTACAACGTAACTTTATTTGGGGTAAAGCCAATAGGATGGAACATGATTTCTTTACCAAAGCATTATGGGGGGCTTGGTCTAAAGAAATTGACTTCGGGTAATAGGGCCTTTGGGGCCAAAATTGCATGGTCTCTGGTCCATTGGCTATGAAGGTTTATGGGCTGAGGTGTTAAGTAAGAAATATATTATGAGAAGTGAATCGTCATTATTGAATGTGAAGTCATCAGACTCTAGTCTCTGGAAGTTTGTCTGTGAGCAGAAAGAGATAGTTGAGGCTGGAACCAAATGGCAAGTTAGAAATGGGAAATCAGTCCGTTTCTTTCTGGATTTTTGGCCCCTCACGAAGGACTTGATTAAAAACCATTGTATTAGGCCTTTGTCTATCGAGGAAGAAAGGAGCAAGGTTTCGGACCGAGTGTTGTGTGGAACGTGGGACTTAACACGTTTGGCGACTATTGTTTCTAAAGAAATTATACAAAGGCTGTTTGCGATTTTGCCATCTATGGAAGCAGCAGGGGAAGACGTTATGGTCTGGAATGAAATCTCTCATGGTCTTTTTATTGTTAAAAGTGCCCATTATCTGATAGAAAAACCTCCGGAGTACCTTTATGACAGTATGTACAAGGGTATTTGGAGTTGGGGAGGTGTTGAGAGGATAAGTGTGTTTCTTTGGCTGGCTTTTCAGAACAGACTTCCCACTAATGAATGGAGGAGTCGGTGGTCTAGTTCGTCATCCTTATGTTCTTATTGTAATGCTGGCGTTGAAGATGAAATTCATAGAGAGACTACTTCTACGCAAGGAGGATCTGGTTACAGTTGGTAAGTCCTGATAAAGTTTCATCCTTCTTTTCGTTTGATCTCAGAAACTGGTTTTCTATTAATTTAAGGGAAGGAATGGGATATGATAATTATGGAAATTGGAGTCTCTGCTGGGGCGTTATTACGTGGTTATTATGGTCTTGGCGGAATGAGTGCATCTTTGATGATAGTTTTCAGAAACCTTTATATCCGTTAGCCATTATTAACAGGACATGGAAGTCCTACTGTGATTCTATGGATGTTTCAGCCGAGAACGTGCCTCGGTCTGCTGTGATTCCCCTTAAATGGGTGACCTCCACCCAGCGGCTGGGTACTCAACATAGACGGGGCGGCCTCTGCAGATTCTATCATAGCAGGGTGCGGTGGGGTTTTAGGGATGCTGGAGGTGAACGACTATCAAGTTTTAAGCGTATGATGGGTCTTTGTAGTGCATATGAAGCTGAGGAGTGGGCTATGCTTTTAGGCCTGAGGTTAGCAAAGGATGAAGGATACAAAAGAATACTTGTGGAGTCTGACTCAAAAATACTTGTTGACAAATTGATCCAGGGCAGGTGGGAACCTAAGTGCAGTTTGGTCCTGATACAGATACGAGGACTACTTTCAGAAGACTCGGAGGTTAAATTGCAATTTATACCTCGTACCCAGAATGCATTGGCTGATGGGTGAGCCAAAGAAAGGCTATCTAGATCTCTGTCTTTGTTTGTTTGCCCCAACGACCTTAGATCAGTGCTTTTACGTAATTGTATAGGACTCAATTCCCCTCTAGTTTTTTATGTCATATATAGTGGCTAGATGCCTCTCCTTTTACCAAAATAAAAAATAAAATAAAAAATTCATTTTTATGGCTATCAAACACATTTTTATTTTGGGTTGGATCCACTTTTTTTTTTTAATGCTGATCTTTGAATTAATTCAAAATATTTTTCTCAAAATATATATATATATATATATATATTGTTACAAAAAAACTGTCGATTTAGAAAAATAGATAAGTATCAATTTGATTCGTTTTTTTGAAAATAAGAAAAATGAAAAATTGGTGGGATCTGATTTGAGAATTAAATTATATATTTAGTTGATTTGTCAAAAATTAATTAACTCAATATTCAGAAAACCTTATGTGAAACTGGAAAAATAGGCAGATTAGTTGATGGGATCTAATACCATAATCCTTGTGATGACTCAAATGAATCATATTTAATGGCACACTTATTCTATTGTAAGTTATACTGCGAATAATCAATAATTTAATGATTATAACTTACCATTTTAAATTATTCATACACCAATTATAATACAATTTCTGTATAGATAATATTAGATATATAATATTTACCTTCACTCTACTTATATTGTAACACCCCGTTTTTGGAAAGCGGAATTTTTTTTTTTTTTTCATCAGAGTAGAGCATCGGAGAAAGTGAGTAACTCATAAATATTTCAAGTGTTAATTGCAGAGTAATTGTGCTGGTAATATTAGCGGTGCAATTATCCGTGTAATTCAAATAGACAGTACATAACAAAATAGAAATCTCCAGCCGACACTCTACACGTGCTGCTTGCCCTTCTCCTCGTCACTCGGTCCACCTGACCCTGAAGCTATCGTAAGAGCTGAGGTCCAATGCCTATCAGACCTCAGGTAACGGTTAACCTTATGCTCAAATATGACAGTACATGTATAACAGATATTCATAACATTACGGCAGTAATCAATCCATAAGCACACAACAGATGCAAGATTAATACAACAACAGTACATAAGCACACAACAGATGCAAATTCACACACACGTCTGCACTCTCCAGTGCCACGACAGCTGTTCGTGTCCTCAGCACTAGGAAAACATCTCTACGGCATTATCAAGCCTATAACCCGTATCCAAGCCGAATGTATATACAGTGATCTAAGACAGAGTCTCAGTCTATGAAATCATCTAACACATGTAAGCATATAATAAGCATCAGAGTTAGTGTTACAGTACGCGTCTGTACCTTCGTTCGTCGTGAATAGGGGAACGTTTACTTGGTCGGTACGTCTTCTGATTGTTTCCGGATATCCTATAATGGTATTATCACATTATCACCTTGTAAATAATATCCTAAGAGATATTTTGGCCATTACTGACCTTTTTACCCTTGGTGAATTTATTACTCTAATTATCCTTTTATTTTCCAAAAAACGCTACTTTCAGTATTTCGGGCAGAATTTGCATTAACTTTGAAAATTCATAATTAATTCTTCAAAAATCGAAACGAGGATCCGTAAAATTCCCCGAACTCCTTAGGATGTATATTTTTGAGGAAAAAATACTAAAGTTTGCCCAGAACTTAAGAAAAATTCCCAGTTTCCACGTATTCATCCCTTGCCCAGAAAAATTCCAGAATTTCGTAGCTTATTTTCAAGAATTTTTATCTCTTTGTACAAAACTCTAAATGACACACTCTAGGAATATTTGGAAATTTCTATATGTCTACGTTTACCATGAAAAATTTCAGAATTAATTGACTTCATTTTCAACATAAAATTATGGCGATTTTTACTACTGACTTCAGAAATCGCCTAACCGAAAAATTTCGCCAGAACTTCGTTACTTCGGTGTTCTTCTTCCAGAAATTTTGCTCTAACCCTTCCTTCATCAATTTTTCGAAACAAAGCTATTTTTAACCATAAAAACATGCAAATAAAACTACTCTATCATTTTTAAGATTAAAACACAACTATCTATGAATTTAAAAACTCAAAACTCAAGAACTTGCTTACCAATGCTTGAACTTCTTCAAGCTACTTCCCACTCAACCTCACTTCACTCTAATTTTCAGATTGCTCTTGCTTGTTTGGTGTGAAGAATGAATGAATCCCAAAGGTCCTATTTATAGTAGATTACTATGGCATTTATGGTAATTTTTTCTAACCTACTTCATCTTGAATCCCAACCCTTAGATCAAGGTAAATTTTGAAACTCCAATCCTCACCTCTAAAACACTCAAACCGTGCTCCCTCCTCTCTCTTCCTCTCATCTTTTTTTCCTTGCCCAAGAAGTCTTCAAACTTGCACATGAAGTCTTGAAACTTGATCACCAAGTTGGAAGGTTCTACTTCACCAACAAGTTGTTTGCTATTGTTTCAACATGTGTTTGAAAGCTTTTCTTGCTCCCCAAGTCCACCAAAAACCGTCCTCCCCCCTTCATCTTTTCTTTTTATCCATTTTATGTTTTACTTAATTGATTAGATAATATTTTGGAGCCATATCATTGGTCCTTTGATCATTAATTAAGGTAAAATATTCTTAAATAGCTCTTTTTATTTGCTATTAGATTAATTATGAATGTTTATGAAATCAATATTAATTTAGTTGCCCAATAATTATTTTTTGCATTCCCTAATTACCTTAAGCCTTTTCACACTCCTTTATGATTTATTTTGATGATATAAACACTAGGAACTTGGATTTGCCTCATTAAATTCTAAGGAAAATTGCCCATTAAATAAAATAAATACACTACAAAGATTTGAGACCACATATTCACCTATTTTTCAATAGGTAGTATTTATCAAAATATGGTATTTAAAATAACTAAGCTACAATATTTAGAGACAACATACTTTCCTATTAGAATAGATATTATCTATCCAAATGTTGTATTTAAGATAATTTACAATTTTGGGGTATTATATATATCTATTTATTAGGTCGAATTATCCTATCAGATCTTAGCACATAGACTTTTTTCAATATTAAAAAGTTTCAAAACTCAATTGGGCGCGAATAAATTTTGTTCTGCTTTGGATTATGCATCACCAAATATATATGGACCCGGGTTCTCAGTCTCGCACAGTAGGATGGAATGCTCCACCAAGATGGGTGGCTCAAAATTAATGGGACACTTATTCGATTTAATATATTGCATTATGATATATATGTATACTGCAAATAACCAATAATTTAATGATTATAACTTACCATTTTAAATTATTCATACATTAATTATAATACAAATTATGTATAGATTAATACTTAGCTTCACTCTAATTATATCTATGTATTGGGTCCAATTCTCCTATCAGATCTTAGCACATAGACTTATCACCAGATATGGACTCAGCTTCTCAGTCTCTCGCACTGAAGGATGGAATGCTCCACCAAAATGTGACTCAAAATTAATTCTCATGGCTATTTTCTTGCTGACAATCTCTCGAGTCATTAGATCTTGATCTAATGGTTATAAAAGGGGTAAATAATGAGAGCAGACGAGAAAAGAAAATGAAAGAAGTCAAGTCCATTGTTTTATATGGGCTTTTGGTCAGTGTTAAGGCTCAATCATTCTTCGTAACAAAATTATGACTAAGACCAATTTTCCAAATATGTTATATACCGCATCAAAGGAGTAGCTTTTATTTACTCATGACTTCAGGCATTGTGTGTTTCATCTTGTTTGTCTTTTGATTCTGTGTTATGTTGGATCTACAGTTGGGTTGTTTATTTGATGATATAAAAAAGTATTTTTTTTCAAGGTCAAAATAAAAACCCAGTTGGACCATTATTAATTAATAATAAAAAGTAAGGAGTTATGATCCAAGATATATGAAGATAATTAACATGGAGGTTAGCTGAGACCCAGCAAGGTCCTATATCAGACTGCTTCAAATTCCTGCTGTTTGAGTTTCAAATGCCGGGGACTATAAATAGAAGCAAAAAGAAAGTAAAGATTAAGAAACTAATGCAGGAAGTTATCAACAAGAATAGACATGCACTATGGGTCTTTCTAAAATAATAATGCTAGGAATAACTCCGAGACAGAAGAAACGAGTGAGAGAGACGGACGCCGTATGTCCATGTGTACTGGATGCATGCCTTTTTCAAGTAGATCAATTAAACATCTTATATTAATTTAAATAGATGTCACAAATTCAAACAGCCTTTGCTTTTAGAGGAAGGCTTGGTTGCCACCATTGTATATCCACCAAGTTTTTTGCATATCGATTCAAAATACAAATTGGTAGCCGTGGCAACTTCATGTTGCTTGAATTATATTCGTGCCAATTAATCCATTCCATAAACCATAAATTCAATTTGACGTGTCTTCCATCTAAAGAACATACATTTTCCACTTCAAGCCATTAATTCATATAAAAAATGACCCGAAAAAATGGGCTTAATGATCGGAAAAGGCGAGGCATTCAGTTTCTTTTTTGAACAGATAATTTTATTTTATTTTAAATAATATTATTCATAATCACTATTGACCATAGAATTTGAATGTCTTCATAAGAAATATAGAATTCCCACTTTTTCAAATTTATTTAAACCCAGCAACAATATTCAAAACAACGCTTGATCTCTATGGATAAATGTTTCAAAGCTAGCATGCACAGCTATCAAACAAACATAAAAGTAGTGTGGTATGAACATATAATGAAGTTCTTTAAAATGAAAGACAAAACCGACTTTTTCTATTGAAGTTACAAATTTGTCCATCTATTGTCAACATGCTTGCTTCTCTCAAACCTGCTTGTCTCATTGATTATGCCTAAGCTGCGATTTAGAAATAAAGAATGAAGCTGAATATCATAATAGTTGTTATAGTGACTAAGTATAAGAATCATGAATGATTTAATAAAATACATGCATGTATTGCGTGCACACGAGTTTGCATACTTTGTGAATGTTAATATCTAATATACATAACATATTTTCTTTAATTAATTTCTTCAAATCCATTGTCAATATTTTGAGGTCATGGCATATTTATCTTGGGAAGTTTTTTGCGATCCTTCATATTGAGACTGATTCGATGAGTTAATTAATACCTCTAAACACACGTATACCTTTGATTCACACGCACACCGGAACTGCATATTTCGCTTAAGTTCTGACTACTCTCCAAAAGGGGGGAAAATACTTAGGTTTGAAAAGACATCACAATATGCATTTGTGTGTGTTTTTATATTGGACCAATTAAAGCACTAAACTATTTTACGCTGATGATGAAGTATAGATAGAGAATGCAGTATATTGAGAATTATAACAGAAGCGCACTATTGCCAGTGCTCTGTATCTGATATATATACACAGCGAATACACTATTCTAGAAGAGAATAGAAGGGAATATTACAGCAGAGGTGAAGAACAGAATGCATAACAAACCCTATGACTAGCTGACACGTGTACCCTAGAATATTACACATAATCAGATACAATTACAATTTACAATTATGAAATCTAATTATATATATTCTAACATTTCCCCTCAAACGAGGGGGAGTGACAACACTCCGAGTTTGTTTTTGAAGAATTGGAATTGTGGATATGACAAAGGCTTTGTGAGACAATCTGCAAGTTGCAAAGAAGATGGAATATATTTGACATCAATCAAGCCTGATAATACTAGATCTTTGATAAAATGAACATCAACTTCAACATAGTAGTCAATTTCGGATAGCGGCTGGCCCAAAAAATGCTATAGCGGTATAGCGCATTGCGGGATAGCCGCCACATCGAAGATACACACATAAATACTCAAAAATAAACATGTACTCAAAATTTAAGGCATATTCATCATTAAACAATAAATAATCCAAATCTCTAAAAGCCATAAACAACAAATTAACATATAAAAAAAATTCATAATTAAATTCTCTTTAGTCTTCCATGAAATCTTCATCCAAGTCCTCTTCGTCATTGTTGCTTTCACCACTACTAGACTTGTAGATCTCTTCCTCCTCATTGTCACTTTCTTCATCATTTGCCTCTTCCTCTTCGTTTTCCATGGTACACTTTCCATTATTGCTAGTTGAAGGCCTTGAAATTGAAGTTGCAATTTATTTATTCTTTAATCTGCTTTACAGCCTAGTGTATGTTCTAGGCTCACCAGCCCCGACTATCTCAGCAATAGCTTCCCAAGTCAAAGTGTCATCCTCAAAAACTAACTCGTCCTCAGCAACTTCTTCATCTCCACCCATTCCCCCCCACCAACCACTCATTACTATCATCAATGTCATTTAGGAGAATGTGATCAATCACATCATGACAGTCAAAGCGTTCTTTAAGAGCTTGGTTATACTTGACAAAGACCAAGTCTTGCAACTTTTGATGCTCAAGCTTGCTTCTCTTCTTAGAATGAATCTGTTGTATAATTTACAACAAAAGAATGTTTATTTCACAAGCACTACTTGAAATTCTATAAAGTAGAATCATTTAAAGGAATACTTACATGCTCAAAAGTACTCCAATTACGCTCACATCTAGATGCACTCCAAGTCAAGCTTAACACTTTGATGACAAGTTTTTGCAAACTTTGAGTAGATGCTCCATATAGCCTCCACCACTCAGCTGTAATGAGGAACTAATTAGCAATTTTTCAAAACCACTAGTTTTAATTATTTTATAATGTAATTAATTTTATCAATGAATACACTTTTACTTACCAGGAGCCACAGTGGTCCTTTGTCTTATTGCTGACCTTATACCAAAGTTGCCTCCAGCTCTTTTATATAATGACAACTCATTTATAATCTTATCTTCCTCTTCTTCAGTCGGTATTAACCTCTCAATGCATTTATAAAGTCCTGAAGTCACTTCTTCATCAAATTCAATTTCTGGATTTCTATAATACAACTCTGGGTTTAGAAAATGAGTTGCTGCATGCAATGGATGATGAAGTTGGCTCTCCCATCTTCTGTCAACAATTGCAAAGATCATTAAAGGATCTTTGAATAGCTTCTTTAGCCCTCTCCATAGCTTCATATTTGTAACCCGTTGCACTCTTTTTTTCATTATCAACAAGCCTAAGAACACGCACAAGAGGCCCCATAGCCTTAAGAGAATAAACAACACCATTCCAAAATGTAGGCGAAAGTATAGTTTCAGTTGCCCTTTTCCCCTTAGCATCTTTAGCAGCCTTAGACTTGGACCATTCATCTGAGGTGACCATCATTCTAAGGTTGTTTTTTAATTTGTGCAACCTTCGTAGTGTAAGGAAGGTTGTAGCAAACATTGTGACTCCATACCTAACCAATTCAGTCTTCTTTGTGTATTTCCTCATCGTGTTCAAGGCCAGTGAGTGGTTTTAAATAAAGCCTACTAGACTGATGCCTTTTTGTATTGTCGTTTTAACTTTAGGAAACTTCCCAATGTCTTCTAACATCAAGTCCAAGCAATGAGCAGCACATGGAGTCCAATAAAGATTGGTTCTTTTGACTGTTAACAATTTACCAGCTAACACATAGTTGCTACCATTGTCCGTTACCACTTGAACCACATTCTTTTCCCCAATCTCCTCCACAAAATCATCCAATAGCTGAAATATCTTCTCCCCAATCTTCATATATGATGAAGCATCAACACTCCTCACAAACATAGTCCCAGATGGACTATTCACCATGAAATTGATCAAAGTCCTATTCTTCTTATCAGTCCATGCATCCGACATAATTGAACATCCAAAGTCCACCCATTCTTCCTTGTGACTCTTCAACATTTCATTTTTTCGCTCAACTCCTTCTTAAGGAATGGAACTCTTAATTCATGATAGCTTGGAGGCTTTAGATGTTTACCACAGTTTCCAATAGCATCAACCATCAACTTGAAGCTTTTTGTACGAGCAACAATGAAAGCTATTCCATTCCTATAAAAGAATTGAGCTATGTATTGACAAGTTCTACCCCTTACTTCTTTATCACAAGCATCATTTATACTTGTTTGCTTCTTGTTCTTTCCCAATTTGATAGTTGCTTCAGGATTTTTAAAAAGAAGTAAATCCATAGGGCCTTTCACACTTTTGACTTTCTTGGTAGATGGATCACTTGATGTTGCTGGCCTTTTTCCACTTTTTAAGGTATGAATTTATTCTATCTCTTCTTCCTCATTATCATCTTCCAACTCATTGTAAGCTTGAGTAACCTTCTTCTTCTCAGCATCTTCCTTAAGTAGGTTTTTAACTTCAGGTGGACATTTGCTACAAGCATTCACATCTCCTTTAATTCCCATTTGGTGCTTTTTTGCTCGAGTAATCCCATCCGTAGTCACCTTTGTACAAAAATCACATGTCACACTCTTCCTATTATTTATATCTTTCAGGCTATTCCATTGCCATGTCATATCAATATTTTCACCCGTAGGTTTAACCAGTCCACAAGAAGAGACCGTGGATGAAGTCTGTGGTTGCTTTGACTGGGATGGTATGGCCATTTTTACTGTAGCAGCTTCCACTTTTTTTACTATAGTAGCTTCCTCTTTTTCTTAACTGTAGCAGGAATAAAAAATTAGAACTAGGTCTAGGCGTCGAATATCAGAACTGGGCGTCGAATATTAAACTCTGTTACTGTAAAAATATAACGCACGTTTCGCACACTCGAATGGACAAAGCAAGCAGAAATCAGAATTGGATATAACGCACGCGTCGAAGCCTTACACTTATTTTTTTGCTGGAATCGTAGACTTGGAACGTCAAAAATCGAACTGATTAAAAGAGCTCGTCGAACACTCTGCTTTGAACACATCAAAATTTGACTATAGCAAGCAGAAATCAGAGGCCCCAATTATGATTATATCTCGCTCTCGTCGTTCGAACTCAAAGGCGCCGATCGTGAATGGTTTAGGGTTTCGGTCTTTCCGATTTTATGGAATGGACTGGTGTGATCTTCGGGCTTCAGGTAACGGGCTTTTTGTTTACTGTAATCGCGCAATGAATCGTGATTTTCGCGCACCGCGACTTGCGCGATGTGCGCGACCTTGAAACACTCCGCCATGGAGCTTCTGTTGCATCAATAGCCTGTTCTGCGACGCTCCACCGCTATAGCCGCTATTTGGCATGATTAACTACCCTGAACTTCAATGTGTTTACTCCGAGCATGTTGTACAGGATTTGCTGCCAATGCCTTGGCATTCAAATTATCACACCACACAATAGAAGGCCTCTTAATAAATAAGCCCATTTCTGATAGCAATGAATGTAACCACTTAACTTCAGATGATCCATCAGCAACTGACCTATCCTCAGATTCAGTACTAGACCTTGAGACTACCTTTTGCTTTCTAGATGACCAAGAGACTAGATTATTGCCTAGAAAAAGACACAGACCAGCCATTGATCTTCTATCATCTAAGTCACATGCCCAGTCAGCATCAGTATATGCAATAAGTTGAGGATTCTTGAATGGTCTAATATGCAGTCCTAAATTAGAGGTACCTTTGAGATAACGAAAAACCCTCTTGACTGCTTGGAAATGAACAGTTCTGGGTGTTAGTTCTTTATATGTTTTGATGATGTCTAACAATTGGAATAATTGTTGGTTTAAGTTGGAAAGCTTTAATTCCAGTCCAAGTATATTTGAGTCCTTGGAAAATGATTTATGAACTTAGTAACTCAAGTTATCAAGCATGACTCAAGTCATAAGATTTAGAAAATCTAGTTGTGCAAAGCACATAACTCGAGTGGTCACTTAACAACTCGAGTCATGAGTTGTACTTTAGCTTTCAAAAAGATCATCGCGATATCAAAATTTTTCAGAGTCTGATATGACTTGAATTGTTTCTTGCATAACTCAAGTCATGAAGAGTCACAGAAAGCTTAACTGATATAGTTTTCTGATATGACTCGAGTTGCCCTAAATGACTCGAGTCAAATTATTTGAAATTCGTCTCTGTCTGAAATTATTGCAAGTATGACTTGAGTCATCCTACATAACTCAAATTATCTCATTTGGAATTTCCTCTCTGTCTTGAGATACCACAACAATGACTTGAGTTAACTAGTATAACTCGAGTTGTCTTAAGTGAAAAATTCTTCTCTGTAAGGATGATAACTGAGTCATCTCAATGTAACTCGAGTTACACATATCTGTATTTGAATTCATCGTTCTCGTAATCTGCAACTCTTTGATTAAATCTTGGGTACTTCATATTATTAATACTTATTGTTTCTAACCAAATTTAATCAGTTTGCTAGTGATTTTCAGACATGATTAACAAGTTTAAACTTCAAATTGTCATAAAGCAAAATATTGTCAGACGCATTAAATGTTGAATCAGAGATGAAACACGAAAGTGGAAAATAGACTTCTGAGCAAGAGAAAAGCATTTTAAGCATTTCCAGTCAACATTCTACCTGAGTCTCAACGGACAAATCGAATGAAGAATGTTAATAGAGAATAACGGCTAAACCTCGAGAGAATACGAAGAGTCAGAGGAACGTTTCAAAACTCAACGGATATATTCATTCCTCACAACGGCTCATTAAGACTCTCCTCAACGGTCATTAAATGCAAGCATCTATAAAAGCTAGAAGCATTCAAGTCTCCAACTACTGAAACTTTGTGCATTCAATTAGCAATTAAGAGCATTTACTGTTTCTATTCTAAGAGTTAATATCTTTGGATATATCAATCTTCAGTGATTATTAATCTGCTCTTTTAGAGAGTTCTCTATTGATTATCTTTCTTCTAAGAATCTCAAAGTATTAGGACTTTGGGATTGGGTTATTTGATTACAACTTGTAAGGGGGAGTAAGTTCTAGTGAGAGAATTACTCCGTGAGTTACAGAGTGTGTAATCATTTGAGTTAGTGAAATCCCAGAGAGTCTGGGGACTGGACGTAGGTCAAGGATTTAGAATGAACCAGTATAAATCCATTGTGTTCAACTTCCCTCTTTCTTACTCTGTTCATCCCTGTTTTGCAATAAGCTAACAGAGCATTTTTGTGAAGAAAATTTTTTATCCCCAATTCACCCCCTCTTGGTGATATTCCGTCTTTCACTGGGTTGTGACAAGAATTGACTCAGTTTATTTACAACATAAACCCTTTTTTATGTTTATTATTATTCTGTATTAAAATACATAATTAATTATAATAAATTTTAAAGAAGGGATGTTTTCATATTAAATAAGCTCATACTTTGGTATTACAATATTAAATAATTAATAAATTATAAATATATTTTCTGTAAAATAAGTATAATTATTTTACCTGTCAAGTAAAATCATGCATGAACCGAAGGAATCTGTAGACACTCACAAAATTACGAGAGGGAAAGGTATTTTGTCGTGGGCATATATAAAGCAATTCCTTTGTTCAATATTTTTTGAAAAAAAAAAATTCTGTGTTTATTTGTTGAATGATTTATATTGTTTAGATATTAATGTTGATAACAATTATTTGATAGATTAGAACTTTAATAGTTTTAATTTACTAATTATATTTCTCTGAAAAAAATCGAAGGAAAAATATTAAAATTTGGAATAGTAATTTTCAGGCCCTGTAGGGCCGGCCCTGGTACTATCGGGCTGGGTTTTGAAAAGCAGAGTTTTTCCTTACCCCAGGCCTTGTAGGGCCGGCCCTGGCCTTGTCGGGCCGGGCAGGCCCTGATTCCCAGCTTTAGTGGTGACTGGTGCACAATTTGTCATGCCAAATTTTGACAGCAGATCAGCCCATATTTGGTCTGATTCAGGTAAATACCTAATTTGTCTTTATACACCTCTAAACCAAGAAAATAGTACAGTGACCCCAGATCTTTCAATGAAAATACCAAGTTCAGTTGCTTCACAAAATTATCTACACAAGCTAAATTGTTGCCGGTGACTTTGCAACATAAAAATAGAAATATCACTCTTCAAGTTTCAAAATCCCCAATTGATCAAGGTAAAACGCAAGCGGTCAAACCAAGCTCTAGGAGCTTGTCACAAGCCATAGAGAGTTTCAATTAACTTACAGACATAATTCGGCTTCTTCTGATAAGTGAAACCTTCTGATTGAGACATGTACACCTCTTCTTGCAGATGGCCATTGAGAAACACATTATTAACATCGAGCTGGCGAATATCCCAATTGTAAGTGACCACAATTGACAATAACACACGAATGGTGGTCGATTTCACCACTAGACTAAAAGTCTTGTTGAAATCAACACCAGGGACCTGTTGAAAACCCTTGGCGACCAAATGTGCCTTGTATTTAAGAATTGACCCATCAACTTGGAGCTTTATCTTGAACACCCATTTATGATCAATTAATTTCTGACCTTCATAGGGAACCAACATCCATGTTTGATTGCGTATTAGAGCATCAAACTCCTCGGCCATGGCACTGAACCAAGTCAGAGATGATAGAGCCTCTCGAGTGGAGTTAGGTTCTAAACTCTCGGCTATTGCAAGACCAGAGAAAGGATATTTGGGCTTCACTATTCCAACTTTGGCCCGTGTCAACATATGATGTTGATTATTGGGCCTAGTGGACTCTGGGCATGAGGAAGACATTGGCTCTTTGTTTTCAACAGCCTCATCATTCTTAGTCGAAGCTTCAGAGTGACTAACACGTTCAGGAAAGGAAACACACTCATCATCAGACAATTCCATAACGACATTTTGGGAATTAGCTCATATAACAAGTGGAACCGAGTTTGCTGGAGCTTCAGTTTGAGCATTCTTCTTCATGAATCCTGTTCGAAAAGGGAAAACACTAGAGTCAAATACAACATGACTTGAAATAAAGATCTTACCCAATTCATTCAAACATCGGTGGCCCTTTATTGAGATGCTACACCAAGGTCAACACATTTTTTACTGTGAAACTGAAATTTATGAGCACTGTATGGCTTAAGACATGGATAACAAGAACATCTGAAAGCCTGAGGGGACTTGTACTCTAGTTTTGTTTTGAATAACCGAAATAGAGGTGTTTCATTCTATAAAACCAAGGACGACATAATCAAGAATACAGCCTGTTGGAAAGCTTCTACCCAATACCGCAAAGGCATTCCTGCATAAGCTAACTGTGTTAATCCCATTTCTACTATGTGCCGATGCTTTCTCTCTGCTCTTCCATTTGAGCAGAGGTATAGGGACATGTAAAACGCATACTGATTCTACCTTCTTGAGCTAAGGAGCAAATGGTTTATATTCACTACCATTGTCACATTGCAAGGCCTTAATTCTTTGATCAAATTGATTCTCAACAAGTGTTTTGAATATTTTAAAAGCATGAACAGCCTTCCCTTTATGTTTTAGAGGATACAGCCACGTATAGTGACTATAGTCATCGATAAAATGTATATAAAATCTGTGTCCTCCCTAAGATTGTATAGGATCCTTACCCTACAAATCTGTATGGATCAATTCAAGGGGAAACGAAGATTGAGAGACAGATTTAGCAAAAGGCAATAATTTGGATTTCCCTAATTGGCAGGACTCACATACATGATCATTATTAACAATTGAAAGGTTCTTATTACACTTAGATAACACATATTTCAAAACTTTATCACTAGGATGCCGCAACACATGATGCCATTTCAGAAACTGAGTATGAAGATCATTATGCGTTGCCATAGACACTGTTGGTCAAACTTCAAGTTGCCTTCCCTTCATTGGGTAGAGTCCTTCCCTTGGAATGCCCTGCAAAAGCAGCCTTCCGGTCTTTTGGTCCTTCACATCATAACTTCAATTAGTAAACTGTATATGAACGGGATTATCATGTATTAAATGGTTAACACTTAACAAATTCTTAGTTGCAGTGGGCACATAAAGGACATCTCTAAGTTTTAACTTAGATGAATGTGTGTAGGGAAGAGTGGCTATACCAACGCCCATAATAGAATTTCGCTCACCAGTACATGTTGTCAAGTGAGACTTACCAGCTGGAACAATTTCATCGAGCTCTCAGAATCAAAGGTGACATGATAATTTGCACCGCTATCCATATACCACTTGGGATCTGCAACTGAGTGTGGATTAGCGTAAAAAGCTTGAGGATTAGCATAATATTTATTATTATAATTACTGTTATAGCTATCATCATTGCAGTAGTAGCACATGGCTAAGGTGTGGCCTGGGTGTTGACAGTGAATACAGAAGGGTCTGCCACCACCACTACCACTGCTACCACCTCTGCTGCGATAACGTCCACCTCGGCCTTGTGAATTTCTGGAGCCATTCCTTCCACCACGGTTATTGCCAGAGTCATACTGATAGTGATCGTTTCGAGGGGAGTCTTGGCGTTGATCAGCATTAATGGATGGCTAGATGTTAAGGTTGGAGAAATGAGTTACTTGATTAAGTCTGGACTCAAACGAGGCCATAGCAGATTGAACTTCAATCCAGGTCAAATCTGGTTTGTCAATGAGCTTTACAACTATGGCATTGTAGTCGGCATCAAGGACATTTAATGTATGAAGCACAAGATCATCCAGAGCAACTGGTGAACCAGCTAGGGCGAGCTGATCAGTAAGGCTTTTCATCTTATTGAGGTATTCAGCCATTATCAGTGAGTTTTTCCTGGTATTGTGTAAGTCGTTCTTCAGGACCATGACTTGTGCCTTTATGGATTTTCATGTGAGTTCTCTGGCACTGTTCCACACACCCTCTGCCGTCTTGCAGTGGAGTAATTGAGCCCCAACCTCTTAAGTGAAGGTGTTTCGTAACCATCCTACTAGCATGCGGTCGAATGAAAACCACTCTCGTAAGCCAGGTTTGGTCTGGTTCCGTTCTCTCCAGGGATGAGCTTCAGCGGTGCACAGGTAGTTCCATCAATGTGATTCTCAAGGCAGTTGCCTTCAATCAAAGGGAGTACTATTGATTCCCAGACAAGAAAATTGGAGCAATCTAACTTGACCACGGTTATTTGGCTGGATGAGTTGAACAGAGAATAGGTTTTTGGGACTAGGTGTAACATCCTAATTTTTATATTAGGATTTAATTACGAGTAAGAAAAATTAATTAATCATGATACATGAATTTACTATGTAATTGTCAAAATAAAGGTTCTCATATAAAATATCATTTATGATAATTAAAAAAAAAATAGTGGATCAAAGGAGTGGAAATAATAAATAGCTGTTGTTTTAAAAAAAAAAAAAAAAAGGCAAAAAACGTGCGCAAGTGTAAGGAGGAAAAAAAGATTTAAAAAGATTTAATAATAATAAATTAATATTTAATATAATAATATATATATATTATTAAAATATATATATATTATTATATATGGGTACGGTGGGAGGGGAGTAATTAATGATCTCCCACCGCCATTCTTTATCTCTGGACAATCCACCGCCAATATTAGTAATATATATGTGTGTGTGTGATTGTGTAATAGGTATGTGTGTAGTGTGTGCATTGAGAGTAACCGGAGAGACGAACAGAATGAGAGTGTGATACGCAGTGAATGTGAGAGTGAGGAGAGAAGGAGGAGGAGAAGAAGAAGAGTTTAGAGAATTGTTTTAAGGTATGTCATTTATTTTATAAGATCATTTAGGTAGTTAAATTAATTTCTTTTCAATAAACTTTCTTCATAAAAGTTATTCTACTCATTTTTGTATTTCTAATGAAAGTAATATAGTATTGGTTAGTGAAAATTTTGGGGTTAGAATTCTGACAAAGGTTTGAGTTTTGATAATAGAAGACCGTATATATGAAGAGCATGATTAATAAATAGATTTAATCGGTTTGGATTTGTTAGTTTGTTGTTGGAGGAATTTAAAATTATTTTCTATCTAAAAGAAATTAGGATTTATGTCATATAGGATATTTTTACCGATTAAATGAAAATTTAAGCATTTAGTTGGATTATTAGAGGTATTCTTTGAGGTTTAATCGGTTAGTTTTGCTAAATCTTGAATTATATGAAATTATGAACTAGTATTTGAGGTTTTAAATTAGATATTGATATGATTTTGATTATACGGAGAGTGTTTAATAAATTGGGTAAGTTAGTATTAGGTTAAAAAATTGAGGAATAGATAAATTGTCATTTTAGGAAAACTAAACTGAGATAATAGTTTGATTAATTATTTAATTATGATATTAGTGGTTATTTTTGTTAATTCTATTAACGTATAATTATATATTCATTTTTAAAAGGGACTGATTTCTATTACGCTTAGTGTCGTGTCAAGAACTTGAGGTAACCACTTTCCACTCATTGTACTTGTTTGTATGATGTTTGTGAGTGATTTTTAATCTATGAGAACTATGTTTTTAATGAAGTTGCTTTGTGGAATTTTATTTTAAAATGTGATTGGTGAGATTGTATTATTGATTTAATATATCAATGAGTACTTTCAAACGTTTATTGAGACGATGTATGATTTTATTAATCATTTGGAATCTTATATATACATGCCAAGATTATGATGATGTGGAGCGGTGATGGATATGGAGTGATGATGAGAGTTATTGTGTATATAATACCACGTGGTATGCCACCACTCAGTGCACAGTGGATGACTTTGATATTTTCAGGGCCCTTGGTATCACCCTTTTCCTTTGGCCAAGTTAAGGGTCAGCCCTTGGGATAGTGACACCTTTCCATATTCGAAGGAAAGGGAACCCATGGTCCGATATGAGTTCTATAGCTTTTGGCCGGGCTATACCTCATCATTGGTGAGCTTGGTGTAATCTTGTCATAGAGACTACACCTATTACGTTACAGCCCATAGGTTCTGTCAGCGGGAATAAGGATGGGGGGTGATAAGGATTGTCAGGGTATTGACCTATTGCTTGGCATATTATATATGTGATTCATAATATGAAATTTGATATAGAAATTTTATTACAGAAATTGTGATCTAATAATTTTGTAAATTTGATATCTAGTACTCGTTATTTAAAATGTTCCACTTGACACCTCACAAGCACGTATTAACATTTACAATGAGCTGGATTGATGGTTACAAATATTTTCCAGGTAATAGTTCTCATGTGAGTCAAATAGGGAAGGCTCCGGAAGCTTAAGTTGCTTTTGCTAACGGTAGTGCTTCCACCTTATTGGTACGTGTTGAATTATTGTATATTGCCATGTCATTAGGGCTCACTTGGCATATTTAATATATTTTGGATATTCTAACAAATTCTAAAGTAGTATTTAGTTTGTAAAATGTAGGCTTAGTAAGATTCAAAGCTTAACTGTGCGTAAAACATTTTAATAAGTGGTTTAATTAAGTTAATAAATAATAAATTATCCTTCAAAATGGAGGATGTTACACTGGGGATGGAGTAGTGTCATAGGAAGCAGCAGCGGAGGACGCTGAGGAGCTCATTCTCGCTCTGATACCAAGATAGAGAATGCAGTATATTGAGAATTATAATAGAAGCACACTATTACCTGTGCTCTGTATCTGATATATACACAACGAATACACTATTAATAGAAGGGAATATTACAACAGAGGTGAATAACCAAAAGCATAACAAACCCTATGACTAGCAAACACGTGTGCCCTAGAATATTACACAGAATCAGATACAATTACAATATACAACTATGAAATCTAGTTATATTCTAACAAGTATTTATAAGTTATTTTCAAAAACAAAATAATATTCCATTTATATTTAGAAATGGTAGGATGAGAACTAGTTTAGCATAGAGTGATACATTTTTCACATAAACTTTAGGGTGGTTACCAAAACATTCAAAACAAGAGGTTTCCCTCCTCTGTCCGGAAAGAAATAACATCCAAATTCAGCTTAAGTTGGTCTTGGTTTAAATTGCATAATTGCAATTGCATGAGCTATTCAATGGCGGAACCAGAAAATATCTTCCAAAAAATAAACATATTGAACTATTTACTAAATAGTATCACATAATATTGAAAATACAGATAAATAATAACTGAAAATTATAAATCTAAACAAGATATAAGATGACACTAATCTTTTCAGTAAGTATTTCAAACAAGAATTTTACTTTCCTCTCACAACCCAATGAGTAATGAACCAAAGATTGTCATTGGCAAGTTCAATTCTATGACGTTTGAAATGAGATTCATTACGAGATGCATCACTTTCAGAAATTATTTTCTAGATATATCACTTTCTGAAGTTATTTTCTTCTTAAAGAACACATCTATACTTTTCTATTTATCCTTACTCATCTTTTTCAACATACAACAATTTCAAATAAGCAAATAACAATTCAAACATCAATTTATAAGCTCTAACAACACTTTAAATTGACTTGAGCATCCATTCTACCTCTGATCAAACATAACATTTTCCTAATATTCAAACTATAACTCTAAATCTCTCAAATAATGCAATATAAAAATTCAAAACCGATTAAAACTTTAAGATCACCTTCAATAATCCAAATAAATTATTTAACCCCAATTTAATTGGTTAGCAATTCTAGTATAGAATTATTTATAGACTAATTATATAGAAATTTCTTTATAAAATCTTCTATAAACTAAATAACAAAAACAAATCAATCAAAATTAACTATGAACCATCCTCTACATATATAGCCATCTATTAACAAAACTCAAAACTTGTCCAAAATCTTAATCCTAAAATATTCTCTATTCAGTATAAAAGTAGTATCATTACAAAGATAAAATCACGTAGAATAACTTTTATAAAGGAAATTTAATGAAAACAACTGATTTTGGGTACCTTATTTATTCTTAAAGTTTGTCTAAGCTCTAAAAAAGAAAAGGCGGACGAAGTACGCTACGGGAAAATGAAGAAAAGTGGAGGTGTGAATATATTAAAGGGTGTGGACCCCACCAATTTATTATTTTACGTACATATATAGATACATACAAGGGAAAAGAATAGGGAAGAAGTCATAGGAGGATTTATAAAAAGGTGTGAGTTCTATTACACACACATAATTTTTAAATTCATTCATCTTTTATAATATAGACAAAACTCTAAATTTTATACTTCTAGACCTTCTCTAAACCTAATTTTACTTAATAAATCACATTCTAATATCACTTAATTACTATAAAAAAGGAGTGTAATTATAGAGAAGATAAGAGATTAATTGGGGCCAAATTATTAGCCAAAATAAAATATTATATCATAAATACATATATATACTAACAAATTTTAGAGGGTCGGATGGGGCCAAGGCCCCAACTAGCCAAGGTGTGGTTCCGCCACTAGCTATAATCATGGGATTGGTGTATTGCATCATTGGGGGCAAGGCATTGTCAAACAAGGAGGAGGGGTCATGGAGAATGTAATACCCTAATTTTCATAATTCATGTAAACATTGTATTTTAGCAAATAATTAGCAAAATACAAAGGTGAATATGTGTCTCAAAGAAATATAATCTATTGATTATATTTTTGTTCAAATTTCACTTTGGAATTAGTTAACCAATGGTTAATTATGAGACTACATATTAGGGACTATAAATGTGACATAAAATCACATGAAATAATAGCTATTTTAAATGCTCATAAGACAAGAAATGAATATGGAAAACACTTAGTTTAATTGTTATCTATTAACAAATATCCTTAGCAAAATAAACTTGCACTAATTGAGATTAGTGGCATAATTCTTCTAATTAATTAGAAACAAATTAAAAGCATCAAAAGAGGGCTAATTATATTTAAAAATAATTAAGCCAAAGAGAATGAAATAATATTTGTCTAAATAAGCACTAATTACCATGGTTAAGGTAACAAATTAATTATGCAATGAGATATGTAATTAGTGCCCATATAAACAATTGATTAAGGGAATAAATCAAGCTTCAATCAGCCCCAAATGTCAAGCACGTCCAGCTGAATGGAAGAATGAGAAATGATGAGATTAATAAAGCATAAAGTTAAGAGTTGAAAAGTCAAACAAAGCAAGTAGCCAATTAGAAACTTAAGACATGAGATATTTGTTAATTTAAAAACACACTAAAATGGCTAAAAGAAAAGGGGATGTCGGCAGCCATATGTGGGGTTGAGATATGATTTGATAAAGTGAATATTGATCTAATGGTTAAGAGGAAAGAAGGAAAATTGGATTGCTCGATAATTACAAATTTGACCTTGAAATTTCTCCTATAAATAGGAGGCTCTTCTCTTCATTTCTTCACACGAAATCCAAGCAAACATTTGATCCTAAGTGAGGGTGAGAGTTTCTTAGAGCAAGAAGGAAGAAGGAGCAAAGTTCTTCAAGGGTAAGTTCTTGGTCTCTAGCTTTTAGTTCTTAAGTATAAATGTAGTTTAATTCATTAAATTAGGGAATAAATTCCTATACTTGTTTTTAGGCCTCCTTGCATTGAAAAATGCCTAATAAAGTAAAAACATTGTAGGAAATAATTTTTGGAAATCAATGGATCAAGATTGTGAAAATTGTAGAATTTTCGGTTTAAAATCTTGTGCTGATAGCAAAATTGATGCTATTATTTTATGTAGCAAATGAAGTCACTGAATCATGAAATTTTATAGGATTAAAATAGACATCTAGGAATTTATAAATATATAAATTATACATTTTGAGTTCTACAGAAGGAGATACAATTTGTTAAAGTTAGGCCATTTTCCGAAAGTTAATCTGGGAACAGCGTTGTAAAATGTAAAACTGGGAATGATTCTTGATGTTATAGGTTCTTGGAATATTTTTCCTTGAAAATATACATGTCAAGGGTCATGAGGAATTTTTCAACACCTTAAAATTATTTTTGTAGAATTAATTATGATTTTTCAAAGTTGCTGCAAAATCTGCCCAAAAAATCCAGCAATTGTGTTTTTAATAAAAAGTAAGGGTAAAAGTGGAATAATAAATCCACCATGGGTAGAAATGTCAAAATAGGTGAAAATATATTTTTTGATATTATTCTAGGAAATATTATATTAATTATAATATCATGGAAAAGGAAGTAATATGACGGTAATCTTATAGGATATCCGGGAAGTCCAGAGTCGGATTCAAATGGTCGGGCGCTTTGGTAATGTTATGGACCTGAGTAATGAGCCTACAAGAGTACTTTATGATAGGATCTTCCTCAATCAGGTAAAATGTCGATCATCCCATGATCATGCCTATAATCTTGGGTAATGCAGTAGTGGAGCAATCTCTGCACAGATCGTGGAGGCGCGTATGGCTTGGGGGACGGACGCATTACCAGCGGGCTGAAACCCTAGGTGACCTCTATAAATAGAAGGATATTCACCAGGTGCACTCTCTCCATTCTTTATTGATTATTTACATTCAGTCTCACGGTGCACACACCCCACCCCTTTGGCGATACGTTATACTTGTGTTGCACGGTGATCTCTGAGCACTCAGTGTTATCTTCATCATAGATAGTAGTGGGTAATCTTCTCTTGGGTGTTTAGTCGTTTAGACATCCTTGGGAACTATGTGATCCAATATAAATCATTTACTAGCCCTCAGAGGCTAGACACTTGTGTTCTACATTAGAACATTGGCGCCGACCGTGGGGATCCATAAAGTTCGATTCCCAAATCACAAAAGCCATTGAATTACCATTGAACTTGGCCGCAAACACTAGAAGTCGTAGTCAGGCAACTCGGTAGGACCAGGTGCCAGAAGAACCATCGCAACAACAACATCGAGAGCAAATGACTCAACGGGCAGACCCTATGGTCCCGAATGCAGACCATGTCAAGGTGGAAACTGAATCTGAGACCTCGGTTATTGTGAGCTCTCCACTTCCTGAGAATATGGTGATCCAACAAATTTGTCCGCCAATTCAACCACAGGGTCCTCCGTTAGAATTCCAAGTGGAGAATCCCGACATTCGAAGGTTAGAATCCACTCTTGGGTCGATGATGAACCAGATAAAGGAGATGGAAACTCGTAACCATCTCTAGAGAGAGGAGGATATCCGACTTATCCGGGAGGAGATGAATCATCATAATGCCATATGGAGAGACGGGAGGAAGGTTGAAGGATGACGACTGTTGGAGGAGCATGCCGGATGGGTTGAGCATCCCCGTAGTACGGGAAGAGACGTTGCTGGCCCAAGCCGAGTTAATGTTTTGCATCTACAAATGCCAAACTCTGCTTGCAAACCCCATGGAAGAAAACATGACTGGTCATGCCCAAAGCTAGAATGTCGAGGACGAGACGTTGAAGATACAGTTGCTGGAAGAACACGTCAAGATGCTTGAGAACCTGGCACGGAATGCTGGCCGAGAAGCCAGGAATCCGAGTGAGGATAGTCGCACGACGTCTACCCAGACTGATGCGGTGTCCCAAAGGTTAAAAAGGCTAGGCAAGATCAGGCATGGATTTGGAACTCAACTCAGACTAAAGGTAAGGAGCCTCTCGAAGGCCGAGATCCACCTAAGAAAGACGCGACACCCTCGTCACATCATGTGTCATTTTTTGATGACGAGGACAGAGTGCTGAGTCCTTTTCCTGAAAGAATCATGACCGCTGCTTATCCCAAAGGACTAGACACGAAGGACTTTCCGAAGTACGACGGAGTCAAGATCCACAAGTGCACGTCAATAATTTCAAAATGAAAATCATGGTGAAAGGCTATGCAAGACCCGTGATACCTCGATTGTTCACGGGAATGTTGCGGGGAGCCACACAAATTTGGTTTAACTCCTTGTCGCCAAATTCAGTACCTGACTTGAAGGACCTAGTAAAGAAGTTTTTGCTGAATTTCGCCACAAGTGGAAATAGCCAAAGACCGAGTTCTAGCTCAAATAGGTGAAGCAATCACCTAATGAAACATTACCGAAATATTTGGAGCGATTTAAGGACACGGCTCTACAGGTGTCGGGACTGAAAGAGGAAGTACATCTGCACTGTGCCATAGCGGGCTTGGACAAGTTGACATGCTTGAAGAAATCAGTCATGAAAAATCGTCCAAAAACCTTGGCAGAATTTTGAGATCGATCTAAGCAGTACTTAGAGTTGGAGCAAATGGATATTATGAGCCGAGAGCCAAAGGAGAAAGCTAGAAGTCCGCCTTCTCGGGGCAAAGAGTAGTATGGCCAAAACAAACAAGACTCCCGAGCGCACAGAAGAGATAACAAGCCCAGGGGAGGCAGGGCGGAAGGAAAATATGATAGATATGCCTCGTTGAAGGTATCTCAAGCACAAATATGGAAAGAGGTGTCCATGACAGAGATGAAGAAAGTTGAGCAACCACGGCCATTGTGGAGAGAGGCCACCATGGACAAATCTCGGTATTGCGAGTTCCATGATCAACATGGTCATACAACGAACTCTTGTTGGGATCTAAGGGATGCGTGGAGAAGTTTGTCTGGGAAGGAAAACTCTGTCGTTACGTCATTCAGATGGAAGGGCGACAGAACAAATGCCAGGGAGGCCGGAGTAAAAGTTCGCCCCTCGAGAAGAAGAAGGCGGAAGGCAATGATGATGAGTTTCCCGATTCTAAATACGACTGCGGTGTTAACGTGGGAGGATTTGGGGGTGGAGGAGACTTAGCTAGTCAGCGAAAAAAATACTTGAAGGAGGGCCTCTCCGTTAGGAACCATCCGGGATTCAAGAAAGACTCCACAAGGCCAGAGCCACCAATGCTCAATTTTACCAGAGAAGAGTTGGAAGATGTAGCGCCCGGCCACCATGACGGGTTAGTAATCACGGGAACGGTGGTAAATTGCTGTGTTAGGAAAATTTTTGTGGATGATGGTAGTGCGGTGGACATAATTCTTTGGGATGCATTCAAGCGCATGAGGTTTGACTCGGAGGACTTGAAGCCGTGCAAAACTACCTTGACGGGTTTCAACGGACAAGATACTCGGCCGAAAGGGTATATAGACCTCAAGTTGACGTTGGGAACTAAGGAGGAATTTAAGTTAGAGCTTGTTTGATTCATTGTAGCCGACTTCCCTTCCCCATACAATATCATCTTAGGACGACCGACAATTCATATTGGGATATGCTAGTGTCCTCAAAACACCAAAGATTAAAATTCATTAATAAGAAGAATCAAGTCGTTATTGTTAAGGGCGACTAGAAGGACTCGACAGTGCTATTTTGAGGCTATTAAGGAGAATAAGATTTCGAAGACAGGATGCTCGGATAATGAGAAAGGAAAGTCAGTGAACAAATCCATCCATGTTGTCGAGTTGGACTACGGGAGGAAGATAAAATCCTAAGGGCAGAACCAAATGGCGAAGTGGAAGACTTTATCTTGGGCACCAAACCGGAGCAAACCACCAAAGTCGACAAGATGTTGGATTTTGAGATCCGCGCAGAGCTAGAAGATTTCCTAAGGCAAAACAGGGACGTGTTTGCATGGAAGCCATTGAGATACCAGGGATAGATCCCGAGTTCTACTGTCATAAACTGGTGATCCATCCGGGATCCACTCAGTAGCACAAAAGAAAAGAAAGCACGGCTCGAATCGAGGCCTGGCCCTGGAGGCACATGTGAAGGAGCTGATGGAAACCGGCTTTATCAGGGAAGTGCAGTGCATGACATGGCTCTCCAACTGGTCATGGTTAAAAATCCCAATGGAAAGTGGTGGGTATGCACAGATCATAAGGACATAAACAAGGTATGTCTTAAAGATGCTTTTCCCATGCCCAACATCGATCAGTTGGTCGATAATTCTTCTGGTTTTCAACTCCTATCTTTTATGGATGCATACTCAGGGTACAATCAAATTGCTATGCATCCTGAGGATCAAGAGAAGACAGCTTTCATCACGGATAAAGCAAACTATTGTTACAACGTTATGCCATTTGCCCTAAAAAACGTCGGGCAACCTATCAAAGAATAATGACCAAGGTGTTCAAGGACCAACTCGGAAAGAACGTGGAAGTATATATAGATGATATGATAGTAAAGTCCCTAGAGCTAGGAAACCATGTTCGCGATTTACAGCAGACGTTTGATAAACTGCGAGCTTACCAGATTCAACTAAACCGGCTAAGTGCGCCTTTGGAGTTCCATCAGGCAAATTCTTGGGTTTCTTGTTGACGAACCGAGGTATCGAAGCCAACCCAAATAAATTCCAGGCAATGTTGGACATGAAGGCGCTAGCAAACAAGAAGGAAGTGTAGCAGTTGACCGGAAGGTTGGCAGCTCTAACAAGGTTTTTACCAAAGTCGGCTGAGAAATCGTTACCCTTCTTTAAACTTTTGAAGAAAGAAGTTCAGGGGGGATGGAATGTGGAATGTGAGGCTACGTTTTTAAAAATAAAGCAGTGTTTGGCAACCCCACCATTCTTGTCTAAGCCCGAGCCAGGCGAAAGTTTGATCCTATATTTATCTGTAGGAGAAGAGGCAGTGAGCGCGGATTTAGTTCGGGAGACAAAGGATGACCAAAAGCCAGTGTATTTAAAAGCCAGTGTATTTTGTAAGCAGGGCTCTACAGGGCTCAGAGCTAAGATACCAAAAGTTGGAAAAGATGGCCTTTGCCTTACTCACCACAGAAAGACGGCTCCACCCTTATTTCCATGGCCATTCCATCATCGTAAGGACTGATCAGCCCATCCGGCAAGTGTTGCATAAACCTGACCTCGTAGGAAGGATGATAAGTTGGGCCATAGAGTTGTCAGAATTTGACATTTCTTACGAAGCCTGGCAAGCCATCAAGTCCCAAGCTCTGGCGGATTTTTTGATGGAATTAACTCCATTAGCTGAAGGAGAGATGGCAGAAGCGGAGTGGAAAGTATTTGTGGACGGTTCATCCAATATCAAGGGAAGTGGAGCAGGGGTCATCGTGCAAAGCCCAGAAGGAGTCTCTATGGAACTCTCTCT
Source organism: Acacia acuminata (assembly GCA_019022655.1). Classification (NCBI taxonomy): domain Eukaryota; kingdom Viridiplantae; phylum Streptophyta; class Magnoliopsida; order Fabales; family Fabaceae; genus Acacia; species Acacia acuminata. Next base: position 1,506,468 of record JAFJYI010000182.1, read on the forward strand.
CCGACTCGACTTCCCAACTTCCAATAATCAAGCCAAATATGAGGCCCTCATCGTAGGTTTGCTTCAGGCAAAAGAGAACGGAGCTAGGCAAGTATAGGTGTCCACAGATTCCCAGCTTGTGGCTTCCCAAATAAAGGGGACTTATCAAGAAAGAGGACCACTGTTGGCCAAATATCTTGGAAAGGTGAAAGAGATTATGGTAGAATTCGATAAGGTGATGGTTATGCACATCCCAAGGGGAAAATACCGGGCGGATATATTATCCAAACTTGCAAAGCACCAAGGGTCCAAAACCTATGCGAACAGTGATTCAGCAGATTTGATAGAACCAAGTTGTGTTATGGTAATCTCGGAGTCAAGCGATTAGAGGAAGCAAATCGTCGACTACCTTGAAAGGGGGATCCTCCCAGATGATGTCCTCGAATCAAAGAAACTGGTTAGAGTAGCAGCCGCATATGCAATGGTGAATGACCAGCTGTATCGAAAGAGCTTACATAACCCCATGTCCAAATGCCTCAACTGGGAGGAGGCTCAGTACATTTTGGCCGAGATACACGAAGGTATTAACGGGCAGCACATGGGCGCTAAGGCCTTAGCCCGGAAAGCGGTGCGAGCCTGTTATTATTGGCCTACAATGGCAGCTGATGCTAAAGACCATGTCCAAACATGCGAAAGTTGCCAAAAGCACGCTAATGCAATACGGACTCCCCTAGCAGAACTGACGTCAATCTTTGCTCCATGGCCGTTTTATAAATAGGGCATGGATTTGCTAGGACCATTCAGGCCAGCACCAGGGCAACTGCGATGGCTGATAGTAGCAGTAGACTACTTTACCAAGTGGATCGAGGCAGAGCCACTGGCAACGATCACCTCGGCTCGAGTGTAGAAGTTTCCTCAACGAAATATAATATCTTGGTTTGGGATCCCGGCAGAGATAGTCACGGATAATGGGACCCAATTCATCGATAAGGGTTTCCAAGAGATGGTATCCGACTTCAATATTAAACATCATTTTGTCTCCGTTGAACATCCACAATCTAACGGCCAACAAAGTTATCATCGATGGATTGAAAAAATGGATGGAAGAGGCCAAATCTAGTTGGGTGGAGCATTTGTACTCTGTCTTATGGGGACATCAGACCACCGCTTAAACATCCACTAGAGAAACTCTCTTTAGGCTAACTTATAGGTGCGAAGCAATGATCCCAGTTGAAATCAGCGAGCCCTCATGGAGGAGAATTAAGGCTCTACATGAGGAACATGAGAACATCGAGGCAATTGTAGTAGAGTTGGACCTAATCGACGAAGTCAGAGTTATGGTACATTGCCGATAAATGGTTACGAAACAACTCATCGCAGCTTGATACAATAGGAAGGTAAGACCACGGTCATTTGAAAAAGGCGACCTGGTCCTTCGGAGAGCTGACATAGGCAACAAGAATGCCAGTGACGGAAAGCTTGCTGCAAACTAGGAAGGCCCATATCGCATCAAAGAAAAGCTCGGCAAAGGAGCATATATGTTGGAGTCGTTGAAGAAAAAGGCGGTAAAGAGAACATGGAACGCGGATAAGCTGAAAGCCTACTACAGTTGAAGCTAAGATCCACCAAGAAATGACGCAGCCTCGGGTCAAAAAATTCCCGTGGTTAAGTCTCAAATTTGTGAAATTTCCCTTATTTCATTTGTTTTCTAGAATTCTCTTTGTTTCGCTTATTTTCAGGCATCTTGGCCGCAAGTCTATGTAAATTCCTATGGGAATCATGTACGACGATGTTATCGCCAGACTAAGTGAATAAAGAATTTTGGGTCTAGGAACCCAATTTTAGAAGTCATGTGCAATCTCGCAAAATAAAGCGGTAAATGACCCTAAAATTAATAAGCATGTATGAATCCAAGGTATAGAAACCCATTTTCATGAATCATGTAGCGGTTTGTGTAGATTATGAACATGTATGGATCCGCCGCCCGGTTTCAAAATTAATCAAACATGTATGAACCCAAGGTATAGAAACCCATTTTCATGAATCATGTAGCGACAAAGCCGCCTAAAATTAATTAAACATGTATGAACCTGAGGTATAGAAACCCATTTTTGTAAATCATGTATCAGCGGTAACATCGCCAAATTAATTTACATGTATAAATCCATGGTAAATCAACCAGTTTTTATAGATCATGTCAAAATTTAACATGTATGGAATCGAGGTACAAAGCCAGTTTTCATAGGACATGTCTTAGTGGAAGAACCGCAAAATTAATAAACATGTATGACTTCGGGGTATATGAACCTGTTTTCATAAATCATGTTAAGATGGCTTAGTTACAAAGGCTAGGCAATAAACAAAACTTTGGGTTTGTAATCCAAGTTCAATTCACAAAGAAGACGCCAAAGCCAATAAAATGGCGGATAACTTGGATGGAAGAGAACCATCTCGCCGACCCTGATCAAGTTGGACGCAATGTGTTTATCTTTATTCATATGTCTCGATCAAACAGCAAACGCAATGGTGGATTAGTAATAATTCACATAGAAAGAAGGTGCAAATTGCGAGTCCAGCCCGACTAGCAAGCAGGTTTGATGAATCAAGGTACATAGGAAAAGTAAATGCTTTTCATTAAATAAGAATTGTTTACATAATGTGGGCACAGGAAACGCTAAGTGATTACAAGAAATCTCTGGTACCGTGCTTTTACATCCACAACATACTAACAAATAAAGTTAAGGTGAGCCTTGGCAAGAAAGTGCCCTGAATTCCACAGAGGAAGACGTCTACCAACCAAAAACGAAGGAGACTAGAGCTGTTGTGAGGTTATGCTTAGTGTAATTCAACAGCAGAAGCATCCACATTGGGGTTAGCCGAGTTAGGAGGGGCGACCTCTTCGCCTCGGACCTCTGGAACAACCTCAGGACCAGGGGCAGGCGGGCTGGCGGACAATGAAGGGGGAGGAATGAAGTTTCCATCTTCAATATAAGCATTATAATGCACCCTCTCAAGGTTCAACGTTACGGTAGGGTTCAGGAATTGGACCTACTCCAGAGCATTGTTGAAGGCATCCTCGACACCGGATTTTGAGCTTGGAGACGTCATTGCGACGGCAGCAATGAATCCCTCTTTGTAATGCTTTAGCTCTCGCCTCCAACTCCAAAATTATGGCCTTGTGCTGCTCATGGAGTCGAGATCATTCTCGTGAATCTGTTGCCTCCTGGCTACCTCCGACTAGGCCTTTTGTAGACTTTCCCGAGCCTGTTGAAGCTCTTGAAGGAGGCTTTCCCTCTTGGCCCTGACCACTTGCACCTCAGTACGCAGATTGTCCCTTTCCGTCTTCACACCCCGCGAATCCTGGAGAGTTCGGGTTGCTAGCCCGTTTGCCTTGTCTCTCTCCACCTGGACACCTTTCAACTCCTCCTGAACCAGGGCATATTTTTCTTTAAGGACCACCACAAGCTGACACAACCCGATGATCTTTAAGCCCGTGTACTCCATATCTCGGAGCTCCTTCACCTCAGGGTTAGATAGCGGCATGCCATCATAGTAATGGTTGGGAGGACGAAAACCTTGGCGGAGACCCTTGGTGACCCTGTGCTCCCAAACATGGGACCGGGGCAGCACAATAAGTTGGAGCCGGAGGTAGCATCGGCTCGGTAGTTTGAAGTTCGAATCCAAGGATAGGGAAGAAGACGGGGGCGTGACATCTTGAGAAGGAACAGTGGCAGCTTTCCTCTTGGTAACCTTGGCCTTCTTGACGGGAGCTTGTTGGGCGGGCTAGGGGTATTGTCCGCGTTTTCACCCACCGTGGCCCCTTAGCCACGGTCGCACCCGTGGTTCCCTCATCGCGGACAAGTCACATCAAGGTAGGCGGGTTGTTTCCCCATTTGTCGACCTGAAACAAGGAAACAGAGATCAATTGTCTATGCAATGAAAAACAAGGTACGAAAAATAATAGAAGATCAGGTCCGTACTAGCAGCGGGTCATTTTTTGAGAACAGGAGCTGAAATATATTCGACCGAGTCCACCAACTTGCCCTTCTTACTAGCAAGTTTCGTAAGAACAAGTATGGCCTCATCCTCGGCTTCTGAAAGGCTGGTGGCTGAAGGGATGAAATCTTTGGAGGTCAGCTTGTGGTGACCCGTACACCAATACAAGGGAAAGCGTTCTTCAACTTCCTGGTATCGAGGGATTGAAGAAACCAAGGCACTTCCCCGAGTTTGGCAACAACCTTGAAAAAGGAGGTTTTAAAGCCTTTCCACGAATCCGTGAGAGGCTTAAGAAATTTGTGACCATGGGCAACTCGGAGAGATGTCCAGCCAAACCATGTGTGATCACCCTCAGTGGTGACGTTGGTCTCTAAAGGGAGCAAAGAAACTACAAAAAATGGGGACGGAGCAGACGAGATCTTGGGTTTTACAAAAATTCTCAAATGCAATAGCAAAAGCCCAGCCATTGGGATGCAGCTGAGAGGGGGCGAGGTGCAAGTGGCGAAGAAGGCACATTTGGAAGTCGGTAAAAGGGAATTGTAAACCAAGCCGGGTAATTATATCTTGGTAAAAATAAAAGAAGTGGAGACCCTTATCGCTCGATTGACAAGAAGCGACCGACTCATGTACTTAAGGTAGGCATATGTCATATCCCTCCCCACCATGGACCACTCGCACATGTTCATCCGCGGTCATCGAATTCCTCATCCGTGTCACGGTGCTACTAATGATGGGTTCCTTGACAACGGGCGTTTGGGAGGAACCAGAATAGTCGGATTCTCCCGTCATGGATTGATCTATATAGTGTGAAGAAGAAGCCATCTAATACCTACAATAAGAAAAATGGCAGGAGTCAAAAAGTGAAAAGTATACCCGACACAATAGGGTAACTCGGGGAGTATAAAGAGGGGGGGGGGGGCGATTCGAAGGACGCCGCCGAGTTGGATGTCAAAGGAATGATGTTACATCGACATTTATCCAGTAGCAAGTCGGCCTCCCTATCACAACCAAGACTGGCAAGTTTGATGGCCTTGTAGCAACATTCATCATAAGGCGTAGGGCCCAAAGACAGAATAACCGAGGTATAACTACTTTGGTCTGGGTTTGAAGCTTGGGGTGAGGATGTTGAAATTGTGATGGGCTTAAGGAGTGAAGGGTGCGGAACTCGAACACTTTGCCTGCTCCCACTACCCCTCGACGTATGAAGGAAGGCTTCCTTTTTCTCTTTTTTGATAGGAAGAATTGACCAAAGCTAGAATTTTGTGGGCCGGAAGGATTCTGAAGTATGTCCCTATCTTCTTCGGCGATGGGCCTACCATACATGTCCAAAGGCACGTCGGGATTTGGGTTCATTTGCACCGACAAAAAGTGGAAAAATGCTAAAGTTCAAAAAGGTTATCAAATGAATGCAAAGAACTAAAAACCATGAATGCAAAAACCCTAGAAATTTAGTCAAAAAAAGATTAAAAAATTCTCAAGAACTTCAGCAAAACAAATACAAAAACCCTCAGGTATTGAAATGACTCAGACAAAGGGCCAGTACCTCAACGTTTGTTCTCAATGCTTCTCGTTCAGAGAGGAATTCAAGTAGGTCATCACAGTCATTCAAGTACCCACACAGTCAGAAAAAGGCAAAGCAAGAATGCTTTCAAAACAAAGCTCACAATGCGAAACAGAAAAAACCGGAAATGCTATAAGGGAGTTTTAAGAAAGGACCGACCCAAAAAGAAAGGAAATCCAACACGAAGAAAACAAAAGACCAGAAAGGCGTTAATAGTACCTGATAGAAGAAAAGCTGGGAGGGGTTGAGAACTTCGAAAGCAAAAGAACTTTGTGACAAGGAGGAGAATTTTCTGAAAAGGCAGAGAAGCTCTTAAGCAAAGTGATGAAAAGAAATAGTGAGCGGGGCTTTATAGACGTGACGAATTGAAGGGTCGGAGTTGTAACGTCAAAATATGTGAAGCGTTACGACGGATGCAAAGGGAAAAAACCCTTCAAAAGTAATCATGACGGATATGAAATGATGTAAGCATTTATTGCTCACGATAACCAAAGGTGGCTATTGAGGATGCGTGGCAATTATCTTGAAAATGGCGGTTATACGCTGCGTTGTAGGAAAGCAAACAGACACTTTGCTTGGGAGCAATCACGCCCGTTCGTACGCCTGCACGCTCACACGATACCCCGGCTTAGGGGCAACACTTGGCACGGAATGGTAAACTCGGAGTGATGGTTGAATAATTTCGAGATAATCCCGGGCATCATAAGAGAAAATGATCCTAGGAGGTGCTCACAATATGCATACAGGGAACAAGACAAAAGTAAAGCAAAAAGAATTAGATGTAATTCAACTCGGCAATGAAGGCTAGGCTAAGTCGTCAACGCTCTCGGATAAAATAACTGGGGGCAAAGGGCAGGAGAACTTTGAAGTTCTTTGAGCTCTAGGAAACTCGGTAAACATCCGGGTAAAAAGGGAAAGACTCGGACTTGAGAGGTCGGGGTCGGGCAACAAAGTAATCTCGGCAGATCAGAAACCTGAACTATCGAGCTTGGGGGCAACTGTTATGGACCCAAGTAATGGCCTAGCAGAGTTTAGGCCCAACAAGGGCACTTTATGACAGAATCTTCCTCAATAAGGTAAAACGCCAATCATCCCATGATCATGCCCATAATCTGGGGTAATGCAGGTAGTGGAGCAAACACATCACAGATCGTGGAGACGCGTATATTCTTTGGGGAACGGGACGCATAACCTATGGGATGAAACCCTAGGTGACCTCTATAAATAGAAGGATATTCACTAGGTGCACTCTCTCCATTCTCTATTTATTATTTACATTTAATCTCATCCTTGGGTGCACACACCCCACCCCTTTGGCGACACGCCATACTTTGTAACTTTAATTGCCTTGCATGGTGATCTCATCGAGACTAGGTCTTGGGTCATGCACTCTAAGTGTTATCTATCTTCATCATAGATAGTAAGGACAGTGGGTAATCTTCTCTTGGGTGTTTAGTCGATTTGTAATCTTACATCCTTGGGAACCATCGATCCAATATAAATCATTCACTAGCCCTCGTTAATATTATTAATAGAGGATTTAGACACTTGTGTTTTACACTAGAATAATGAGGGTTAATTTTATATAATGCGCGAACGGGTTTAGAAAACTCACGGGACATTTTGTCAAGCGCATTCGTAAAAGTCGAGAAAAACCCTAGAGTGGAAAATCAAGAGACACGCACAAGAGGCGCTAGCACGCCGTAGCCGTGTTCGGGAGTTGTTCGTGTGGATACCGGTGGAGGAAGACGATCCTACGAGTCGTCTTCTCGCGATCGAGGAGGTAGCCCACTTTGTTCAACGAAGAACAAGCCGCAAACGAATTCTCCTAAGGTAATTTCGGATTCCCTAGCCTTGTTTAAACGCACCTGAGTGATCCTCGGGACGGGATTCGTAAGTTTTTTAATCCGCTGCGTTGTACGGATCCCAACAGTGGTATCAGAGCCAACTCAACGTGCGTTTAAATCAGGCTTCTTTCGTTTGATTATTATATATGGCTGATATATGAATGTCAAATCGAATCTTGATCTTTTGTTTCTGAGTTTGCGTTAGGGTTTGAATGTTCAGATTCGCGGCCACATCTGAATTGTTCAGATCGAACAACGATCGGAATAAACAGTCACGTTCGCGCGCATCGAAGACGTTCTGAATCGTTCAGAATTTTCGATCATGCTCGGACATTGGTGACGCAGGGATCTTGGTCGCATTTCTAAAAAGTTTGGAAACACGATCATGTAGGTGTCAATCATGTTCGGAGACATCATTTGTGTCTGGTCGCGTTGATCACGTTCTGAATGGTTCGAACACTGATTACTCGTGGGACATCGGTGACGATTCGGACGTTCATGACGGCGGATGAAAGAATGACATTCATGGAGACGTTAGGGTTCATCCTTCAACTCGTTTTTCCTGAGCTGTCCAAATTCAACGATAGTCAAGTTAGACTTGATCACGTTCAGACGTTCTAATCAATGAGTTAAGATCGAATTTTTCCGTCCACGCGAAGGTCATGTTCAATAACGCCTTTTGGGGATAAAATTAATTTTTACGAAACAAATTTTCCAAAGAAATATGACGTTTTGAAAAGCTGCGGGCGCCCCTTGACCCGCCCACTAACCTTAGGCTAAGCGGGACGCCGTAGGCCGCGATTGTTCGTAGCGTGATTAATTAAATCATGGCATATTATATATGTATTATATAATATAATATAAAATTAGAGAATTTTATCATGAATTAATATATATATTAATTTACCTTTCAAAGTGTTGTTTGGGTATGGTGAACAACATGGCTCTAGAGATTTTACAAGTGTTGTAATTTAAATATGGCCTACGTGCCATGCCTCTCTCTCTCTAAATGATCTTGATGTACATTCTCTTCTCATCTCACTCCCTCGAATGTTAAAAAAGAGGTTTCTCTATATGTATTTTCTTTTATTATTTAGAGAAGTCCCCTCATTGGCTTGAGTGGCCTCTAGGTTAGATGAGCCATGTTGTGTCACGAGTTTTTCTTAATTATGTTTGATGTGATCATATCATAATTAAATTAGACATTATATGATATACAATAAGGATTGCATTCATATAGGTAAAATTAATAAGATTAATTAGTTAATATCAATAAATACCCTCTAAATACAATCTTAAGTCACAATGCCGTCAATTAATGAATACTTGCCAAAACCTAGATCACCCATTTGTATGTTCCACCAAAGTGGATGCATTTGAGTTATCTTGGTGAGGCGGGAGAGAGTAATGGTGATACTCTATATTCATTGTTGTCTTGACTTAATTGAGATTATCAAAACGGTTTTGGATCTCAAGGCATTGGATGGGATTAAACATGCTAGGTCATATGATGATCAAATCCCATAAAGATCTAAGAGTTAGATGTGATGTAATTGGCAAAGTGGTTGCCTACCTAAATAACTTGTTTTTTTAAGCGTCCTGCCAAAGCGGACTTAAGATCAAGCCAAATATGGATCTTAGCCCACTAATTAAAATGAGGGTTGTTAATTCAGTGGGAGAATATTAACTAACTTTGCATATCTTTTAAATTGTAGAATCATGTCAAATAGTAACACTGTAACACCATCAATGCGATCAGTCCTTGAGAAGGATGGACTCGATGAGACAAAGTTTCTTGACATGTTTGGGGATTTAAGCATTGATCCTAAACACGAAAGAAAGGAGTATCTCATCGATCAACCCATTCCTAATGAGCTCTGACTAATGATCCAAGAGATCAAACCGATGCTTACATGAAGCATCAAAATGACTCGTGGATACTGAGGATGCTCGATGCTTGCCACCATGATTCCAGATCTCGATGAAGATGCGGAACATATGGAGGACTCGAGATGAATGATCATCCTTTGGAAATGTTCCAGCAAGAATGTGCAACGAAAGAGAGGTATGAGGCCATAAAGGCCTTATTCTCTTGCAAGATGGGAAGGTGAATCGTTAGTCCCCATTTGTTGAAAATGAAAGGCTACATTGATCACCTTGAGAGGCTTAGATTCCCCATCTCCAAGGAGTTAGCTACAGATGTGATCTTGAGCTCACTCCCAGGAAGTTATGAACACGTTGTCATGAATTATGTCATGAACAACATGAGGGAATCAATTTCTGAACTGCATGAGATGCTCAAAACTATTGAGCAAAGTCTTGAGAAGAGGCCCAGTTCTGTTTTATCTGTTTAGAGAGGAAGGGGTATGAAACGGAAAGCCAAGAAGGCAAAACCTCCAAAGGATGGGGTCGCTTCTTCCGCAATGAAATCGGCCATTGGAAGAGGAACGCAAGCTCTATCAAGAAGATGCGGGAAAATAACAAGAAGGATAGCGGGGCTATCGCCGTGTATCTATGTCATAGATATTTACTTTTCTACTTCCTCTACATGGGTATTAGATACTATATGTGGATCTCACATTTGTAGAAATGTGAAGGGTCTCAAGGACAGTAGAAAATTGAAGAAGGGTAAAGTTGACCTACGAGCTAGAAATCGAGCAACAGTTGCTGATTTAGCCATAGGCTCTTATGAAATAGTTCTACCCAGTGGGCTTTTGTTTAAATTTTGAACAACTATTTTTATGTTCCTGCTTTGAGCAGTAACAATACTTTATTACGTTCTTATTTAGGAATCGTAAATGTTCAAGTTTTCCATAATGACAATTTTATGCTCATGGTGATTTGCATTCTAGTCATTGTGTGCTTAATTAAGAACATCCTAATAATGAACGAATCTATGACATAACTACTAAAAGGTTCAAGTCAAATGATTTGAATCCAACCTACCTATGGCATTGTCGTCTAGGCCATATAAATGAGAAACACATTTCAAAACTCCATCACGAGATGGATTTCTGAATTCATTTGATTTTGAATCATTTGATACATGTGAGTCTTGTTTATTGGGAAAGATGACAAAGGCGCTCATCGAACACGGTGAGAGGGTCACCGATTTATTGGGCCTCATACATACGGATGTGTGTGGACCAATGAATACATTTGCCAGAGGAAGTCATTTGCACTTTATTACTTTTATAGATGATTTTAGTAGATATGGGTATATCTACCTAATCAAATATAAAATTGAATCTTTTGAAATGTTCAAAATATTCCAAATGAAATGCAAAACCAACTTGGCAAAATAATTAAAGCACTTCGATCCGGTCGAGGTGGCGAATATTTGAGCCAAGAGTTATTTGACCATCTTAGGAGTTGTGGGATCTTCTCACAACTTACTCCTCCATAACACCTCAATGGAAAGGTGTTTCTGAACGGAGGAATCGAACTTTATTTGATATGGTTTGACCTATGATGAGTCAAACAGATCTTCCACCTTCCTTTTGGGGTCATGCCTTAGAAATAGCTGCGTTCACACTAAATCGTGTTCCGTCAAAGGCAGTTGAAAAGACACCATATGAGATATGGACCGGGAAGAAACCCAGCTTTTTCATTTCTTAAGATTTGGGGATATGAGGTTTGTGTTAAACGACAAGCCTCTGATGAATAATCATCCAGATCCTCAAAATGCCCTTTTGTGGGGTATCCTAAGGAAACTATAGGATACTATGTCTACAATCTCACGGATCACAAAGTGTTTGTTATTCGGAATGGTATCTTTTAGGAAAAGGAGTTTATCTCTAAAAGAATCAGTGGGAGTAAGGTGAACCTCAAAGAAGTTCGAGAGTCACAGACAATGTAGAACCACGAGATGGAAACCGGAGAAGACTCACAACAAGAAGTTGTTGAGCCTCGCTCAAGTAACACAAGGCCCACGAAGGTCCGATAGATCACGGCTACAGCCTCAGAGATATGGATTTCTGATTACTGGAAGTCGTGATGTTTTGCTTATTGAACAGAATTAGCCAACCACCTATTGAGAGGCCGTGGTGGGGCTAGACTCTGAAAAATGGCTTGATGCCATGAAGTCTGAAATGCAATCCATGTACGATAATAAGGTTTGGACCTTAGTCGATCAACTGAAGGTTTAAAAACCATTGGGTGCAAGTGGGTTTTCGAAGAGAAAACGACATGGATGGCGAAGTAAATGTCTTCAAGGCACAATGGTTGCAAAAGGATTCACTCATGGTGTGGACTATGATGAAACCTTTTCCCTAGTTGCAATGGTCGATCAATCGAATCCTTCTTGCCATTGCATCATAATATGACTATGAAATATGGCGAGATGGACGTCAAAACAGTCTTCCTTAACTAAAGTCGCTTGAGGATGTGTACATGACACAACCTAAGGATTTTGTGCGTCTAGAGGACTCTGGTAAAGTATGTAAGCTTCAAAGATCCTTTTATGGATTGAAGCACGCATATCGGAGTAGGAATCGTTGTTTTGATGAAGTAGTCAAAGAGTTTGAATTCATTCAAAACATCGATGCATCTTGTGTTTACAAGAAGGTTAGTGGGAGCACAGTTGTATTTCTAGTGCTTTACGTTGATAACATCCTATTCATTGAGAAGAAAGATTTAGGAAAAGCCACTTATATCCTAGGGATAAGGATCTATAGAGATAGATCTAAGAGGCTGATAGGCCTAAGTCAGAGCACATATATAGACAAGATACGCATAGGTTCAAGTATGCGGGAATCTAAAAAGGGTAACATACCCATGTCTCATGGCATCCATCTCAGTAAAGATCTGTGTCCTAGTACACAAGATCAAGGAGACCGCATGAGTAAGATTCCATATGCCTCCGCCATTGGATCTATCATGCATGCCATGTTATGTACTCAATCGGATGTGTCATTTGCCTTGAATATGACCAGAGATATCAACAAGATCCGAAGGGTCACTGGATCGCTATCAAGAATATCCTTAAGTACTTGAGAAGGACTAAGGACTCATTCTTTGTATATGGTGGCTTGGAAGACGAGCTTTGTGTAACCGGTTACACAGATGCGAGTTTCCAAACTGACCAAGATGATCTAAGATCGCAATCAGGATATGTGTTCTGGTTGAATGGTGGTACGGTAAGCTAGAAGAGCTCTAAGCAGAGCACTGTATTTGATTTTACAATATAGAAGCTGAGTATGAGCGAAAGATAGGATGCAGCTAAGAAGGTCTTTTGGATTAGAAAGTTCATTAATGAACTTGAGGTGGTTCCTACCATCTCATATCCAATACAATTGTTCTGTTACAATAGCGGTGCTATTGCACAGACCAAGAAGCCTAGGTCACATCAAAGGACCAGGCATGTACTCAGGCGATTTCATCTTATCAGAGAAATCAATGCAAAATACCAGGAGAAGACAATTTAGTTGATCCTCTTACTAAGCCGCTTGCACAAGCAAAACATGAGCGTTATGTTAGGGCAATGGGAATTAAAGTAATTAATGATTGCGCCTAGTGCAAGTGGGAGTCTGTTGGAAATTATGCCCTAGGGCAAGTCATTGTTCTCCATTAAGTTATCACTTCATTCGCATGTTTACAGTGATAACTGATCCCTGGATATATCTTATAGATGATATCCTAAATGTCCCTGATCGGTCATCTACGCGGGAGTGAAGATGAGGTAAGACCAGTATGACTTTGATGAGGTATGGAAATACGAATCAAAGTCATGGGCACTTGTAAGAGTACAAGGTGCTGGACCGACCCACTATGAGAAAGCTGCATGGATTTAGTCATAAGCTTATCTCATGTATAACCGCGTCACAACGCCCTATGACCTGAGACCATCATGGATTCCTACATGATGAGTCACTGACCTTTGACCTAGTCAAAAGTCACCTTTGACCAGGTGATGATAAAGGCTGGGATTGGGATCAGTGGTTTTCATGCGGAGGAATGTGAATGGTCAAGATGGAATTTGTCCCTCACATTTGTAGAGATATCTTGGGCCCCTCGATGAGTGAGTCTAAGAAATGTACGGTCGTACTGTGATGGAAAGGAGTTTCCATTTTCACTTATTAGACTACTCGAGAATCGAGAAAGTAGTGGTCAAGAAAAGGAAGTTGACGTTATCCATACCTCATCCTTGACCAAATTATCGCGTGACAAAAGGGACGTGACATGGTTGTACGATAGGTTGTATCGTGTCATCGATCCCCATGTGAATTGGGTAGTCGCAATGTCTTGCTAGAGGCCGCTTGCGACTTGTGGGATGACAAAGTGTTGGCCCACTACCAATCTCATATGGGCCTGCAGGGTCGTACACAAGAATAACTCAACACGAGCAAATGTGTCCAGATTCATTGAATCTTAGATACGTCTAAGATTTAATGAATACTGAATTTAATCTAGGATATATATATATATGTATATATATATATATATATATATTAAATTCGAAATTAATATATGTTAATATTATTAATAGAGATTATAATATTAATATATATAATATTTTTTTTGTATTTGATTTATTTGATAAATTAAATATCTAAAACAAATTGAGATATTGTATCTCATTTAATTTTCGAATAAAGATATCGTATATCTGTTTAATATTAAATTGAGATATGGTATCTCAAATTTAAATTAAATAGATAGATATTATTTCTCGGATTTAATTTATAGAGATAAATTAAATCGAGGCTTTTAATTTGGATTGAATAAATGGATTTGATTAGATTATTAGATGGATTTAATTAATACATTTATTTTAATCGATTCCAAATTCGAATTTCAAATCAGCTTTTAATGCGGATTAAATACGTTACATCATATTTGATTGATGTAATTAATGTATTTTAATCCATATTTGAAATTTGAATTTCAAAATTAATGAGGGTTAATTTTATATAATGCGCTGAACGGGTTTAGAAAACTCACGGGACATTTTGTCAAGCGCATTCGAAAGCCGCGAGAAAAACCCTAGAGTGGAAAATCAAGAGACACGCACAAGAGGGCGCTAGCACGCCGCGGAAGAGCCGTGTTCGGGAGTTGTTCGTGTGGATACCGGTGGAGGAAGACGATCCTACGAGTCGTCTTTCGCCGATCGAGGAGGTAGCCCACTGTTCAACGAAGAACAAGCCGCAAACGAATTCTCCTAAGGTAATTTCGGATTCCCTAGCCTTGTTTAAACGCACTTGAGTGATCCTCGGGACGGGATTCGTGAGTTTTTTAATCCGCTGCGTTGTACGGATCCCAACATTTGACATTATCCATGGCTCATCCTTGACCAAATTATCGCGTGACAAAAGGGACGTGGCATGGTTGTACGATAGGTTGTATCGTGTCATCGATCTCCATGTGAATTGGGTACTCGCAATGTGTTGCTAGAGGCCGCTTGCGACTTGTGGGTTGGTACACAAAGATTGGCCCACCGCCAATCTCATATGGGCCTCATAGGTCACACACAAGAATAACCCAACACGAGCCAAGTGTCCAGGTTCATGAATCTTAGATTAATCGAGATTTAATGAATACTTAATTTAATCGGGGCTTAATATATATATATATATTCGAAATTAATATATTAATATTATAAATGGAGATTATAATATTATTATATATTATTTGTTTTATATTTAATTTATTTGATAAATTAAATATCTAAAACAAATAGAGATATTGTATCTCATTTAATTTTCGAATAAAGATATCATACATCTATTTAATTTAAATTGAGATATAATATCTCGATTTAATTAAAAGATAGATATTATTTCTCGGATTTAATTTATAGAGATAAATTAAATCGAAGGCTTTGATTTGGATTAAATAAATATATCAAATTAGATCTATTAGATAGATTTAATTAATATATTTTAATCCCAATTAAAAATTTGAATTTCAGATCAGCCTTTTAATGCGGATTAAATGTGTTACATTAGATCTAACTGATTGATTTAATTAATGTATATTAATCCATATTTGAAATTCAAAATTCAAAATTAATGCAGATTAATTTTATATAATACGCTGATCGGGTTTGAGAAAACCTAAGGGACAATTTTTGTCGAGTGTATTAGAGAAAGCCGCGAGAAAACCCTAGACTGAAAAATTGAGAGAGACGGACAACTCAAAAGGGGCTAGCACCCTGCCGTAGCCGTATTCGGGAATTGTTCGTGTGGATACCGGTGGATGAAGCCGATTCTACGAGTCGTCTTCTGCCGATCGAGGAGGTAGGCCACCAGTTCAAGGAGAACGAGACGCGGGCGAATTCACCATAGGTAATTCCAGATTCCTTAACCTTGGTTTAAACGCACCTGAGTAATCCTCAGGACGGGATTCGTAAGAATTTTAATCCGCTGCGTTGTACGGATCCCAACATTGTTGTAATCTTACATTTGCTGTGTGCTATGTATGGTTGATGCTGATATGTAATAAATATCTTTCATATATTGTTATATCTGCTATAGAGGTTAACTGTTACCTAAGATTCAATTCGATTGAATCTTATATTTAACTAAAGGTTCAAGAAAGGAACTAGGATCTAAGAAGACGACGTGAATAGAGCCGTGAAAAGGCAACAATAGACGAAGCTGAGAAGAGGCGCCCGTCAAAGCAAATGCCGGAAGAGGTTCATCAGAGCATAGTTTCTGGCATGAATCTGATAAAGTTATTTCAAACCATTTGGTGCTTAAACTAAGGAAGGGTTGGTCTATGTGGTTCAATCATAAGTCGCCATGAAAGACGGGGAGACTTCCACTAGACTAACATCTGTCTTGGCCAATATGTTTGATTAACTAAGTTGGGTTCTAAGCCACAAGTCTAGCTAAGGCTTGGTTTAAGATTGTATAGTTACCATGTAAGAATTGTAATTATACAAGTTTTGTATTATTGTATCACATGAATATTCATTCGGGGTTTTTAATGTACTAGCTTATGCCTGGGCATTTTATATCAATTACTCATTGTCCAAACGTAAGTTCATGCTCTTTGTTCCACATTACTCTGACGTGTAGCACCTCAAACTCTGTCAATTTTCCTAAAACTATGTGTCAACCGACACAATACGAAGTATGGAATTTGGGGTGTTAGAGAAAAGGGGGAAGAGGCATCTTTTTGTCTCTATTATATTTTAATTTTTAAATTATAAAAATGTTAATGTTTTTATAATTTTTCCTCTTAGCTAAACTATCTATATTTTTTTTTTTTTTTTGTTTAAAAGAAGAAAACTTAACCTTCCTTACTAGAAGACACCATCATCGGCTAATATCGACACCCAACGGCATTGATCTTCCACCCAAGGTCGAGATCGATCATCAGCCATGATCCGCCAATCCAGGTCGAGCACGACAGTCAAGATCGAAGGCTGCAGGACAGGGACAAAGCCGAGATCAACGATCGTCCCCTATTTGTTGAGAACGACGGAGCAATCGATCCACTCGTTCAAGATCAACGTCCCTACCAGTCTGATGAACAGCCAGACGCACAAAAGGCCACCAAGCCCTTGCGTTCTCCGCCGAAACACGCCTTGAGAACGGGTGATGAGAGATACACAACACAAAAGGTGATTTTTCCTTCTCCAGTCAAGATCCATCGTCTGCACTCTGATCCACGGCGAAGGTCCTCTAGATGTATGTCTTTAACAGAGTTAATTTGTTTTTAACGAAATTGTGCTCATTTTAACCTTTTAAATAGTTTATTGGTATTTATGGTCCAGGTAATAGTTAATTGTGCTGGACGCTCCTGAGCCAATAGTTTATTGGCCAAATCGCACCTTAACCCTAATTTAAAATATGACCCTCTAACTTGTATTTTCCCAAGTGTTGATATATTATAAAAAAATTATTGTAATCGGCGTTCACAAAATGGTGAAATACGTTTAAGTGTTGTAATTCCCAGTGTTAAAGTTGTAAGAAATTTGTTGTAAATGGCATTGATGAAATAGTGAAACATGTCTGGAGTGTTGTAAGATAGTAAAAAAAAAAAAAACTTGTATTTTCTTAATTGTTTAGATTGTAAAAAGTTGGTGATTTAGTAGACTACCAGCACCAATACCAATAGGGAGGTCACCGACCACATCAGATTATTGATTTGAGATTTATCTCCGGTCTTAATTATAAGAACTATTTACCATAATTTAGAGAGATTAAAGAGAAAAGTTAAATTAGTTAATTATAATTATTTTCTGAAAATACCCCTACTTAAAATTAAAAATTACATTAAGACAAAATAGGTCCAGCATCATGATCCGAAGGTGCCCGAGGGGAAGGGAGAATGATTATGGTTCAGATTGCTTAGGACCAGAGGGAGTATGAAATTAATGTTACCTTTATGAGATTTTGAAATTCAAATAAGGTCGTTATTTGTCTTTTCCCCAAATTTCAATTTTTACTATCTTTTATTTTAACTTTAATTTTTTTTTTTTTTTTTACTTCTTTTTCATTCAAAAATATTATTCATATTAATTTCCGAATTTCCAATTGAATGGTTTTCTTCTACTATGAATCTTGGGGGTAAGGGAGCCCTGAGCTCATAATTATGAGCAATATTTTAAAAGCTGAACGAAACATCGAACCAAAAGGGCTAATGGTTCATATTTCAAGTGGTTTGATCCGTTAGAGTGTTTAGTCAAATTGATAACATAATAATTAGAAAGAAAATATATTATATTTATAGATAATAATATACGTCGAGTTTTTATAAAAGAGGACAAAACAATTTAAATTTTAAATTCTTATAAAAAGTATTAAAGGGAGTATATCTCTAGTCATATTTGTAAGTCACTTCTAGCATGTTTCATCTAGGCCAATAAAAATGTTAAACTTATTAACTCTACCTTAAAATCTAGGGACGACTTCTTATTTTTTTAATAAATTATATTGTATTGACATAATAGGCCAATAAAAAAGTAAACCTTATTATATTGACTTAGATCCCAAAGAACATATATTGACAAATCACATTAAAAAAAGTGCTTTTTTTTATATTGACAACAAAATTTTAAAACTTGGCTATTCACAACAGAAAAAACTAGATTCACAATAGGAAGTGCTATATTCACAACAAAATTTAAAAACCTGGGTTCTGTTTCAAACTCAGGTCCCTAAGCGTATAGAGGCCATTCACAACAGAAAAAGCTAGATTTACAACAGGAAGTGCTATATTCACAACAAAATTTAAAAACTTGGATTTTGTTTCAAACTCAGGTCCCTAAGCATACAAAGGGCATTCACAACAGAAAAAGCTTGATTCACAACAGGAAGTGTTATATTCAAAACAAAACTTAAAAACCTGAGTTTTGTTTCAAACTTAGATCCTTAAGCGTACAGAGGTTATTCACAACAGAAAAAGCTATATTCACAACAAGAACTGCTATATTCACAACAAAATATAAAAACTTGGATTTTGTTTCAAACTCATGTCTCTAAGCGTACAGAGACTATTCACAACAAAAAAAACTATATTCACAACAAAATTTAAAAACCTGGATTTTGTTTCAAACTCATGTCCCTAAGCGTACAAAGTTCATTCACAATAAAAAAAAGATATATTGACAACAGGAAGTGCTATATTGACGTGAGTTTCAAAATGGCTTCAGGTTTTTGTATTTTGTTGTCAATATAGCTTTTTTTGTTGTGAATGGTCTCTGTACGCTTAAGGACCTGAGTTTGAAACAAAATCTATGTTTTTAAAATTTTGTTGTGAATGGAGCATTTCTTGTTGTGAATCTAGCCTTTTCTGTTGTGAATATCAAGTTTTTAAATTTTATTGTCAATATAGCACTTCTTGTTGTCAATACAATTAATATCAAAAAAGTCTCTAGGGACTTTTTTTGATATATGATTTTGGGTTGCGCTTTTTTTGATATTTTTTATATTCCTTGGGACCTAAGTGATATTTTCTTTAAAATCTAATAAGTTTCTAATTTTACCCCTATTTAATAGTTCAAAGTTTACTAGATTGGCTAAAAAAACATATCTGAAATAAAAAGCAGGAGTTGGAAACTCTTAAGAGATTTGTTATTATTCTTTTCTGTTCGATTCTAAAATAGGAAAAAGTCTGTAGACCGGTATTATTTATTCCTTATGGCAAGTATTTTAGGGGAGGATTAGCCATACATTTATACGCACCTAAGTATGAGATATATCCATATTCGCATTATCATTCCAACAACTGAATATGAAATGCAATTCTCTTCCTCGACAAGCTTACCAAGCTCCTCTGTCTTCACAAGTTGAAGGAAAATAGGGCAAAAGGCCCAAACAAATGTTTTACAGAAAAAAATTTCTTTGATTTCATTGTTTTGACGACAAAAACAAGAGGCACACGTTGGACTGGGGGAAACAAATTTGAGAGAAGGAAATACTTCGTAAGACCATAATGACAGTATAAAGGCAAAAAGAGCATTATTTTATTTCCTGTCTCATCGTTTCATCAAGAATAGTAAGAAACAGAGGATAATGCGTATAACAGAATGCATAACATGCTCATCATGTATAGAGGAATGCCAACAAATTTCTGTAAATTTACAAAGTTTGTATGCAGCATAGAAAAAAAAAAAACAGAAATTAAACCCTGAAATAAAGGACACTGGGATCTATATTCCCTGGAAGTAAACTCTGAGCTGGGAACTTTGGGAGTCGATTAGCCATACGGATAGCTGCTTCTAAGTATGACACATTCCTTCTAGTTGTTTCTTCTTCATCCAACATATGAACACAAAAGTTGCAGTTGTCTTCTTTTGCAAGCGTCCCAAGTTCCTCTGTTTTTAGTCTCCAACTTCCATTTCTCAAATTGAAGCTGTACAATGGAAGAAATCGCTGGCCATAGTCTGCTATAAACTCCATGGCTGTTAATATGAACTCAAAATCCTCTTGGCTCATGTAGTAAGGAAAACTAACTCTGGTCCATCCAGGTTTCACTCCAACATAACCCTGTACGTCATGGTATTATTAAACACTAGTCTTTACAAACAAATTATTTGCATTATGAAGTTCAAAAATTTTAGTCAGAGTGAGTTTTTTTTTTTTTTACCTCTTCAACTGCTGATCTGATAGCAAGAGAGTGACATTTGTTGATGTTGAGCAATATGTGACCATAGGGCCCAGCACAAGCACAACCACCTCGACTTTGGATTCCAAATAGGTCATTCAAAAGAGTGGCAACAAAAGCACCATTAAGAGGCTTACCTCTTTTGTTTCCAGTCTCAACCCACAAATTAAGCTCCCCTTCTTTTTCATTCTTGATTTCATTGTCTTCATTGGTGGTTGTATAGATGAGAAATGACAGTATTGCTTGCCTCTTGGTGCTCAAGTTCCCCAAAACTTCAATGTTTGGATTTGGGACAAGCCTCTCAAGTGCCCTGTTTATGAACATTTGTTCCCGTTTTTCAATCTCTTCGTAGCCAATGTATTCTTTGACCCAAAACGCCAATGCTGCTCTCACCGTCTGGATTATTTGAGAGGTTCCTCCGTTTTCCCTTTCTTCTATGCTCTCTAAATATAATGTATCCTGCATTAATAATGACCCACAAGAATTCACCAAGTTTGTTTATGAAAACATTGACTCAAGTTAAGAACTTTTGATGCACCTTCCAGAAGCTGTAGTTCATAATCAACATATTTCAAGTGATTTGTTGAAACCTAGACTCTCATGTACAAAGTAGTTAAGGATTTCCCTATCAATGAAATTAGTTAAATTAACCACCCATTTGCATTTTACAGAGTTTCAGATCTCCTTGTAATGATTTTCACATATTTGTGAATTACCTTTTCACTGAAGCCATTGACGTAGCTCACGGTTCCACCTCCACAGGTGGATGGCGGTGAAGATCTCAACATATAAAGGGCCTTGCTCATCAAGAGTACACCAGGAGAACCAGGACCACCCAAGAAACTTATGTGGACTGAGGAACACAGCATCATACCCATCACTTTGTCCCGATCTCATGTCAATCTCCATATATGGACCACTAAAAATCCAAAATCAATTCAAGTTTTGAACTTTTCAACTCAAACAGAAAAAATCCACCACAAAGGAAAAAACAAAAAACAAGAATTTCAAATACCCTGCTGCGAAATCAAAGCATGCAAAGCCATTGTACTGGTGAAGAAGCCTAGCAATTGCTCGCGTATCTGAGTAGATTCCAGTGACATTGCTACAAGCTGAGAAAGATCCCAACATGGGTCGGCCAGTGTTTTTATATGCTTCAAGGTTAAGCTTGAGCGAGTCCATATCTAGCAAGCCCTCGTCGTCTAGACCAATCTCGATTACTTCGGCCAAGCTTTGTCGCCATGAGAGGAGGTTGGAATGGTGCTCGTGAGGTCCAACGAAGACGACCCATCTTTCTTTTGGGCTCAAGATTTTCAGAACTCTGTCCCTTAGGATTGAAGGTACAGCAATGGCCATCACTTCTTGGAGCCTTTTGATGGCTGCAGTGGCCCCGGACCCACAAAATATGATTGCATCGTTTGGTCCACCACCTAAGCATGTCTTGATGTAATTGGTTGCTTCATGCACCATTTTTGTCGTCCGACCTCCGACATAGCTGTCGCATGTGTGAGTGTTGCCTATATAGAAGCAAACAGAGGGTTAAAGATGTCAATCTCGTATAAGCAAAGTTCGTATAGTTAGTTAAGCTCATATTCAATTTCTTATAAAAATATAGGATCAACGTAAAAAATGAGGGCTGGCTTGCCTAATGGTTGCCTAAAAAATGGCCTTCCCAAATGCTTATGTTGGTTTTTCAAATGATTCTGTATACTTTTATGAAATTGTTTTCAATTTTTTGATTTCTTGATCTGTACTTTAAATATCTATTTTTATGGGCAAAAATATAAAATCTTATTTTATTGTCTAATGTGAATTTGGGCATCATTTTTTAGGGGCGGGGGAAGGCACATTTGGCAGGGCCAGCCCAAAAATGAGGACCCAAAAAATATAAAGACTAAAGTAAGGGAAAGTAAAACAGAGTCAAAAATATAAAATTTGGATAATCAACAGTGAATTCTTAACAAGTTACATACCATAAAATGGAAGAGATGATGGATGATGAAATTTTCAATATGGTGAAGGCTACGACCTGAAGCAGTATGATCAGAATAGAGAATTCGTCGTCTTCCAAAAGGAGAATCAAACTCAGCATCGTCGTGACCAATGATCTGAGATCGAAGCCATGCCAGTTTTGCGTCCACAGAATCATTATTAAGAGGCAAACCCATCTCTACGAGCTTCTTAAATGACTCTGAGTGATTGCAAAAATCATCAGATATTTCTGATAATAAAATGCTAACCTCACTTGTAATATCATCATTGTTGGCACTCTCAATAACTGTAGATGGCTCTCTCCTCAGTATGTGATTCTCTGCCCAGAAATTCCGCTCAAAATCCATCACCCACCTGATGGGGTATAAAGAATTCCTTATGAAATGAAACATTATGTACGTGTGCAAGATGATGAAGTTGGATGAGAAGGACGAAGAAGGCTATAACTTTTAAAGAGTAGGCACCAAAATGATGGGTATATATGGTTCAAAGCTAGAACGTAATTCGATGGGATTCATATTATTATGGGCAAAAAGTATAAACCAGGAGGCGTTTCTATGCTTTAAAATAGTATGACTATTCTCAATTCAGGGAGCTAGCTCTCACAGTCTTGCTTTTGCTAGGGGCAACATTTGACGCGATGGTGCCAAACGTTTGAGGCTAAAACTTTGACCCGTCAGCATCCCATATTGTTATTTTTTATATATATACTTTCTGTGGGTACTCACCTTTATATACATATGTATTGAATAAATAAAGAAAAGAAATCATCGTTCTCGTTGAAATATTGATTAAGAAATAACACTGTGTAATATATTTAATTCATAAAAAGTATATAAGTTTATGTGAGCACCTATTTCGTCCGGCCTCATGCAAAATAATAAAAAAATGAAAAAATGAAAAATAAAAAATCTCCATTGATCCCCCACATCTAAATTAATAAGCAAATGATATTGATAGCAATAAGATCGTAATTGAATATTGGTATTGATTTTTACATTGTCATGTTTTTGAAATACTATATTTATTATTTTGGATATCTGATTTGGGGTGAGTTTTTAACCATTGTTGGATTTTGCATACTATGATATTTTGGTGGATCCACAATCATATCTTGTGTTGGAATGTTTTTGTATAAACTGTTTGTTGTGGAATTCAATGTTGTAAAACTTGGGGGCCATTATTTCTCCTGTTTGTTATTTGTGCTGAAAGTAATGGATTCTTGGTAGTGGATTTGTGGGTAGGTTTTTACCCAAAACCCTGATGTGTCTTATTGGAAGAAATGATTTTCAATTATAACTGGTTAATAGGTTTTGTAAAACCATTATAGATAATTTTTGTTTGTCAGAAAGGGTGTTTTCACTCCACTAAAAAAAAAAAAAAAAACAGTTTTTGCAATCGAAAAAATCTGTCACAAAAAAAGGATTTTTGTTGCAAAAATCGTTTGCGACGGGTTTCGTCCATCGCAAAAACCTTCATCACAATTGCGGCAGTAAAAACTCAAATTTTTGTCGCAAATCCCAAAATTTGCAACGGAAAATTATTTCCGTCGAATTCAAATCCGTCACGGAATCCAATTCCATCGCAAAACCCAAAGGATTTATGATGGACATTAGATTCCGTCACAAATTTTGATTTTTAAATTTTTGTTTAAAAAAAATAGTAGTAGGGGAGTAATAATAATACTTTAAAATTTTTGAATTTACTTTTAATATCCAAATCTTATCCAATATATTCTCCCTTTAGTCTAGAGCTTCAACTAATTCATCAAAGTCCAAAAAAAAAAAAAAAAAAAAAAAAAAAAAGCGCTGTAAATATGTTTTAAATTAAAAAAATGTTAACTTTACTTATATTAAATTAAGTTTCAAATGAGATAGAACATTAAATATTAACTACATGAGTAAAATTGATAAATAAGTCCTTGTGAATGCAAAAAAAAAAACCCGTTAGAAGACTCTCCCATTATAGCCAGGTGCACGACGTAGGTCGGATCGGATTAGTTGGGGCGAAGCTCGGATAACCGGTGGGCAAAAAAAAAAAAAAAAGATAAATAAGTATTAATTAATATCCAAATGACTTAGATTGTGGAATGTAGATGAAGTATTTATAATATGCAATTATGTGGGGCATTAAATTTGTTAGAGCTTTTATATTAAAGTTTGTAAAAATAATTACTTTTATGTTATATATAAATTTAAAACACAATTTTGTAATTCTTTATTAAATTATTATATATTTCAAAAAAATACTTTTAAACAATTAGGAGTTTCTTTAAGTTTTTTTTTAGAAAAATAATTTGAATCTAAAAACTCAGAATTTTTTTAAATATTTTTTAAAAAATATCTTTCAAAAGTATATTATAAAATTTTAAAAATACAATAAATAATAAAATATTTTTATAATTAAATAAATATCGAAGATCTAATCTGAAAATATCCAAATAAAATCACCAACACCATCAAGTTGTAAGTTAAAATTTGAACCCAAGAGGGGGTGAATTGGGTGAAATATAAAAATTTAGATTCTTTGAAAATCTTTTCGCAATTCAAGTAAATTTAACTTGTATAACTTGAAGTGAGTTATAAATCAATTGACAAACATTCAAATGTAAATGCTGAAAATATAAGAGATAAGGGAAGAGGATGTGCAAAGCGATTTATCTTGGTTCGGCCCAATCCTTGACCTACGTCCGTCCCTAAGCCTCACTTGGGATTTTCAATCCACTATCTTTGTTCAACTTGATTACACGTTCAGAATGAAGCAACCCTCTCTCTAGGATTCACTCCCCCTTACAACCGTAATCAACACCGCTTGATTACACACTCGTACTCAAGTAATCCTCTCACTAGGATTCACTCCCCCTTACAAGTTGTAATCAACACAATGTATATCCCACTCAAGATTACCCAATCTTGAGTAACTCTCAGATAGAAAGATAATATGTTTACAATAAATCTCCTCTCTTAGAAGTGAATAGATAAACACTAAAGATCAAATACAAATCACTTCACTCTCTAAGTTATCTAAACATGTAAAGCGAGTGTAAATGATGAGAAAGTAGAGTATCAAGCATGTTGGCGAGTGTAAGCTTGTATCTCCACGTTTTTACGCTTGAATCTGTCTTCTATTTATAGGTAGAGATCAATATATGACCGTTGAGAAGATTCAATGACCGTTGGATAAAGAAATATAGCCGTTAGAAACTAGCCGTTAGAACTTTTGCTTTTTGAACCGGTATGACATCGGCATTTACTTTTTCTTTGATCTTCGGTTTAATGACCTTTGATCATCGAAACATGTACACAAATGATATAAATGATGTTAAGAAGTGTTATAAATCATTTGGGTAATCATCTGGATGTTTATCAAAAGAATCGGGATTTTCGAAACGCTGATTTTCGAATGCGAGATGAAAACTCGAGTTTTGACTTGGAAACTCGAGTTTTTCTTTCGCTAGACTTTGTTGAGTCTTCTTGAAATAACTGTCAACTTTCGAAGACCATATCTCCCTGGTATGAACTCCGTTTTGGTCCGTTCAACTCTTGATGGAAAGCTCTATGAGTCTACTTTCAAATGCCACCAATTTCAGCTCAATTGGATTTGTAGTTTGTGAGTTACACTCAAAACATTGAAGCTTGGTTTTCTGTGTGGTGTGGATTTCCATGTCAACTTCAACAATTCATAGCTCCTTGATCTGAACTCCTTTAGGCTTGAATTTTATATCAAAATGACGCATTGGGAGTCTAGTTTCATATGCCTTTGGTTTCGTCTCAATCTCTGGTTTGTGAGATATCATCGAAATACCGAGAGGTCGCCGTCTTGAACGTGAAATGAGTTCTTGAAGAACCGATCACCGCCGGAAACTCGAGTTTTCTTAGTCCGAGAGGCGAGAGATGCTGAAGACACCCCAAACTCGAGTTTTGAGTTGCAAACTCGAGTTTTGAGTTCCAAACTCAAGTTTTGTATTCCAAACTCGAGTTTTCTCCTATCCGAGAGGCAAATCACGTAATGCGAAGTAGGAAACTCGAGTTTTGACTTGGAAACTCGAGTTTTCTCATCCTGAAGCTGATTTTTGCTGACTTTAACTCCAAATTGAGCCATTCCTACTTCCATATGACCTTGGAGACTTCTAGCATCAATATAATAACTTGAATAATTATATTTTCATTCCATTCATCAAGTTCTTCCTTTCTTTCTTCTTCTCTTGATCATTTTCCATAACTCAACTTGTTTCTTTCTTCTCTTTTCTTTTCTCTTGATCATTCTTCATAATTCAACTCTTTCTTTCTTCCATCTCCCAACTTGATCATTCTTCATCATTTAACTTGTGCTCATCAATTCTTTGCAGCTTCTACCTTCTTCAATATCCATAAAGTGATGAAGCTTCATTCCAACTTCGCTTATCATAGAGACTTCCGATTATCACAAGAACTTGAATGTTGATATTCCTATTATATTGTGCAAGTTCTTTTGATAACATCTTTCTCTAATCTATCCTTCAAAATTTATTGATAACATCTTGCTTCCTTGACACTCTCTGCAAGTTCTTCTTTCCATTAATCCCTTATCTCCTTCTTGATTATTCTGCATGATTCAACTTGGACTAATCTACATTAAACATAGTAGTTAGTCAATGTATGAGATAATTATATTACTCAATATATTACTCAATCTTTTTGCTTTTAACAATGGCATCTATATAAGACATCATCAAAACTAATCATAACCAACACAAGTTTCTAAGAGATTATTACATGCATGCCCATATTATCACATGATAACTATAATATTTTCTCGCTAAATATTAAAAAAAAAAAAATTGACGGAAACAAGAATGCTAACCTTATTCATGTTTAGAAAAAACTTGGCCAAATTGAAAGTTCCAAATTCAGAAACTAGATTAATTAGATTTTTGGGAGTAATTTAATGGAATACGCTATTCATGTGTGTGTGTAGGATAGATAATTATACTGGAGAAGTTGACTAAAAGAACTGCATCAAATGCAAAAAACTAAAAAAAAAAAAGGTATAGAGACTCACCAGATGACGCTAATGAAGAGGAGGCCGACGCTGGTGGTGAGACGAGATGAGGACGAGAAAAAGGAGGAGGAGGATGGAACTGACGGGAGAAGAGGTCGGAAGGAGGTTGCACGGTGGTCCGAATCTTTGGTTGATGGATGCACCGAGAGAGAGCATGGTGGAGGGGGAGAGAACACTGGAAAAATGGGGGAGGAGAGCCTAAAATCGGGCTTAAGACCAAAATTTGTGACGGATATCAAATCCGTCGCAAATCAAGGGGTTTGCGACGGAAATTGGGCCGTCGCAAACCCTCGAGGATTTGTGATGGAATTATTTTCCGTCGCAAACCCCTTGATCATTTGTGATGGAATTCAATTTCCGTCGCAATCAATGCCAATCCGGGTTCAATTCGCAAACGTGAGAATCCATTTTGCGATGGAATTTAAAATATGTCGCAATTATTTTTATTTTTTTTTTTTTTTTTTTTTTGACAGATTTTAAATTTCGTCGCAAATTTGTTTTTTTTTTTTTTTTTTTTTTGCGAGAGGATTTTAAATTTACGTGGCAAATTTCAGAAAATTTGCGACGGAAATAATTCCGTCGCAATTTTAGTATTTTCTAGTAGTGTCCAGTACCCTAAAGTATTTTTTTTAGCTACACCTAGCACCTCTAAAGCTCAGTTTGGTACAAAGCACTTGGGAGGTGGGGATTGGAATTGTGCCACATTTTATTGTTTGTTACGAGGGACTGAGAATAACTTGAGATTGAAAATACCACGATAGTGGGATAACGGCAAAACCACCCTTTCCTTGGTATCACGTTTTCAATCCTGGGATTACAAATTGCAAGGACAAAAATATCCTTAATTATAATATTTTTTGGACAAAAATAAGCCTCTCATTTTGAACAGTCCCTCTCGAATATTACTTCCTATTAAATGTAATCATAAAGCCTCAATCACACTCTCAATACCAATCATAGTCTCAATTCCAATCCCTCAAAATTCAATGTTGCCAACCAAACTAGGTCAAAAATTTTTTTTCCCAAATGCCTCTACACCTATAAACTATTTTTTAAGTGCACCAAACACTCAAATATTTTTTTGGGTTAAATACCTAATTTGCCCCGGAAGTTTTGCTAAGAGGGCGCTCAGCACCCGGAAGTTTTTTTGGTACCAAATTTGCCCCTGAAGTATTAAAAAGGTATCAAATTTACCCAAAAGTGACGGAAGTCCACGTAGATCGTTAAAATGCAAGGTGGCATGCCACCTCATCACACGTGGCATGCCACCTCATCAATCAAAAGTATCATTTTTGCCCTAGAAGTTTTCATTAAGGAGCAATTTTGCCCCGGAAGTTTTCATTGAGGAGCAATTTTGCCCCGGAAGTTTACAAAAGTAGCAATTTTGCCCTTCTTTCTCCCAATATTAAATCAGTCAAAGACCACACATGTCATGCCTTGAAAAGGTTGAACTTGGAGTCAGAGAAGGAGATTCTTGACATGTTGAGCTCAATGCGGCCAGAATTTGTGAAGCCGAACTGGTAACAGAGACTGAAAGGTCTGTCGCAAAACACAGAGGAAGCATCACTTATCAATAGTGATAATATTTACGTTTGTACAGACTGATCATTTGGTTTAGTAAAACAAATCAATAGTGATAATATTTACGTTTGTATAGACTGATCATTTGCTTAGATCATAAGTGATGCTTCCTATGACGAGTTCGGCTTCACAAATTTCGTTTGCCTTGAGCTCAACATCTCAATGATCTCCTTCTCTGACTCCAAGTTTGACCTTTTCAAGGCATGACATGTGTGGTCTTTGACTGATTTAATAGTCAAATTTAATATTGAGAGAAAGAAGGGCAAAATTGCTACTTTTGTAAATTTCTGGGGCAAAATTGCTCCTCAATGAAAACTTCCAGGGCAAAAATGATACTTAACTCTTATTGGGTTGATGAGGTGGCATGCCACGTGTACGCTCAGTTAAACTTGACGGTTAAAATTAATGGAGGGGCAAATTTGCTACATTTTTCATACTTCCGGGGCAAATTTGGTACCTATTTCATACTTCCGGGGTAAATTTGGTATCAAAAAAACTTCGGGTGCGAGCGCCCCCTTAGCAAAACTTCCGAGGCAAATTAGGCATTTAACCCTATTTTTTTAGGTGTATTCAGTGGCCTAGACTATCTATATTGTTAAAATTGCACCAAAAAAAACCTTATGGTGATGAACACCCTTAAAAAAATAATTCATAGTGTTGGGTGCATCAAAAAATACTTTAGGAGAATCGATGCAACTAAAAAATATTTTAGGATGCTAAATGCAACTTAACCTTATTTTTATAGAAAAATATATTTCTTTTAAAAAAAGAGTGGATAAATTTAAGTATAGGAATTCTCTGTCACAAGTATTTATTAATCTAAATCTAATCCAAATATTTTCATTTTTGTAGTAATCCAAATCTAAATTGTTGTGTTTAGATTAACGGTGATAGAAGTAACTTTTTTTTTTTCTTCAATATGACTTTTGCAAACTTAAGATAGAGTAAAAGTTATATTGTATAATGTGATTTCTATTCAGATTGACTTTTAAAAAAGTCAGTTTGATAAACCGAAACTTGTTTAGATGATTAATGTAAAGTAAGTTTGGATTAAAATTATATGAATTTAATAAAAATAAAAATGAAAATTTATTTATCAAGTTATTCACGCCGATTAAATATCTAAAAAAAAGTTTATTTTTAATGGAGGAGTTTTTCCCAATTTCTTTTAATTTTTTTCTTTGAATACTTTCATAAATAATGAGAAAATTTTAAAATAAATATTATTAACCTTTAAATAGACTTATATATTTAGGACCAAAATTTTCATCCCCAAATGGTCTTATAAGTTATAATAAGGACCAGAATGTTTTTTTAATAGAAGGTAGAACACAATATATTTTCTTCATTAAACATTTAATATTTTTGTCTAAACGTTAGAAAAATTAAAAACAAGAAATTTTGGCTTATGAAAGTATTGAATTTTCATGGATTTGGCTTTTGTCCGCTGCACCTTATCATCCGCTGCCCTCCTCTGCAATGACACGACACGGTTTTGGCGTTAAAAAATTGAAGTTGCTCCTCTCTCTCTCTCTCTCTTTTTTTTTTTTTTTTAAAAAAAAATTCAGATATCTTGATTGGTACTAAAAAGCTACATTAGAATATTGAGCGGTATTGAAAAAAATACTTCATAATCTTAAAAAAATATCTTGAAGTATATCTTTATTATCATCGAAGCTGTGAAATATTTTTTGAATATCTCAAAATAATTTTTCAACATCATAAAATACTTTTTTAGTACCGTTAGTATCTTAAAGTATCTTTTTTAGTATCGGTGAGTACCTTGAAATATTTTTTCAAGATCCTAAAATATTTTTCAAAATCATAAAGTATCTTTTTAGTACCAGTCATTATCATGAAATATTTTTTCAAGATCCTAAAATAATTTTTTAAAATTATGAAATATTTGTTGAGTACCGTTCAGTATTTTAAAGTATCTTTTTAATACCAGTCAATACTCTGAAATACTTTTTTTGAAAAAAGAGAAGCAACTTCAGTTTTTTAACGCCAAAACGGCACCGTGTAATTGTAGAGGAGGGCAGCAAATGATAAGGTGCAACGGACAGAAGCCAAATCCAATTTTCGTCAAAACCCCAATGGGAACAAAGTTGATCAACGCCACAAAGCCAAAAAGTCACTTTTGGTGTTGTGATTCAGTCTTAGGCCTTCAAACTTGATTTCCAGCACACTTATCAATAAAATTCAATCCAAAATTTTTGTTGATAGTCAAGTCATGTTCCAGAATCTATTTTTCAGGAGTTTAAATAAAATTCTTGTTATATGGTTACTGCTTAAATTGAAAAAATATTATTCAAAACTTAATCCCGAAGCAAGGTAGAGTAAGAGGTTTCTTGGTTAGCTAAGCACACCGTCTCCCCGTCTCCGACGTGTCTCGTTTCAGACTCGTGTCTCTCTCTCTCTCTCATTGCATCGTTATCGAAAACCCTCCACCTCAATCTCGAAGAAACAACCACTCTGCCTCCTTCAGACACAGACACATACGCTCTGATCTTGCAATAACAACTACTTCTGATTATGATTCTTTGATTGATTTTCCCTCTCTTTATTTGCATTGAAAACCCTTCAATGGCTTATGTCGATCACGCCTTCTCCATTACGGACGACGATCTCATGGAGACTTCTTACATCATCCACAACAAGCCTCCCATCAAGGAGATCGCACTCGCCATTTCCCTCCTTGTCTTTGGAACCCTAGGCATCATCATCGGCTCCCTCATGGCCTACAAGCACATCGGCGGCGACTCTTCTCATGGTACCCTACTTTTTTTTCAAGATTTCTTTTCTCATTCAAGTGAAATTTTTCTTCAATTGAGCTGAAATTTGTAATGAGAACTTCTGGAATTTCTAATCAGTTGCGGTACAATTGAAATTACAATTTATTGGATGATAAACCCTAAATTGAAGCTGGGTTTTTGGGGTTTTGGCTTCTTAGGTGGTTGGTATAATTGAAAACTTGGCTGGGTGCTTTAAACTGTACCTGATATTGAGATTACTGTTATGGATTTATGGCCTATGTTTCTGATTAACCGGTTAAATAGGAGTGAAATTTTAGTAAAAGAGCTGGGATGAAACTTTCTTTCTTTCTTTTCCCTGCTGGTGATTTACTGGAAATTCACTTGACCAGAAGTTGGGTATCCCCTCATTTTGGTTATTGGCATTCTAGTTTTTGAATGTTCTAATAGCCTAATTGAAATGTTGCATACTTGCCCCAGTGAGTTTAACTTACCTGAGTACAGATTCTTGAGCTTGCTTGGTTGTTGATTTGAATGTATTTGTTGAATATTTACAGGACTGTTCTTTGCTATACTGGGGATGGTATTGTTCATTCCTGGTTTCTACTACACACGGATTGCATATTACGCTTACAAGGGATACAAAGGGTTCTCATTCTCAAACATTCCTCCTGTATAAGGAAGGAAGGCTCTGTACTTGGTTCAAGTTCAGATAGCATCCTCTCTCTCTCTCTCTCTCTCTCTCTCTCATGTACAGTCTTCCTTGATTGTTGTTCATTCCTCTTTTTTCTGTTTTCCTTTAGGTTCGTGGGAGATATATAATGTGTATTTAGATTTCAGTTGCTTTCAAGTCTGAAGATGAATAATATAGACTACGGTTTGTACATTTCTCTGTTTTCATTAAGTACGTTACGATTAGTTCAGTTTGCTATATATTTGATCAGTTCTCATGGGATATGTTGAGCAATCTTTCCATTCTTATGATTTTATCTAAGCATCTTGGATGCATGTTATAGAATTAAAGTGAGTTCGACTTTCCTGCACGGCTGCGCATACAAATAATTTTATCGTAGTGTAAGCATCCCCGTTATGATTCATATATATATATATATTAAAGATAGAGGTAATTGATTAAGGATCTTATTACACACACATAACTATTTAGTGCCGCCTTAGATTCCTAGTATAAGAGTTAGTTTGAAAGTTAAATTTGATTCTAAATACTCCCTCAATTCATACTATAAGTCGCTTCTAGAAGGTATCTTGATCTACTCTATAAGTCAATTTGAGAATAATTAATACTTATTTGTTAATTTTTTCCCGTAATTAATGTTCAAACTGGGCTCCTTATATTTTTGGGAAAATCTCACCCAGTTCCCAAAAATCAGAAAAAATATAATAAAAAAATCTCATTGTAAATTCGTTTATAAAAAAAGTCCTTAGTTATCTTATTGATATAGATAGGTTTGTCAATAATCATTTTATGATTTGTTAATGTAGTCAAATATACTTGTTAATGGAAGCTACTTTAGTTAAAATATATAAGCTTGTCAACGGCCACTCTATGTTTTATCGATATAGTGACACACACTTGTCAATAGAAGGCGATTTGATTAATACGGATGGGGTTGTCAATACTCACTCTTAGACCTGTCAATATAGTCACATAAACTTATCAATATGGGTTGTTTTAGTTAACATATATGAGATTGTCAATAATGCTCTTTGACTTGTCAATATAGTCACATACACTTGTCAATAAAGTAAACTATATTTGGAATCTATATCGAGGTCTTTAGGGATTTTTTTTTTTTTTTAATAGATGGTGAATTAATGAGTTAATTACCATTTCTTGATTCTAATGAATTAATTAAAGTGATTTATACTTGTGAACTGAATTGAATGGAGTATAAGATTTCAATCCATTTTTTCTCTTATGTTTATTATTTTTATCCTATAGAGTGAGATCTTTTGAACAATAATATATTGTTTTTAGCAAAGCACAACGATGTTTTGTGGTTCATATAGCCAACCACATCTAATGAGAATGAGAGAAAAAACTTTTTTGTGGTTCATATAAACTTTTTTGCTCAAACTTATAATCTAATGTTAGATAAGATATTTTTGGGAGATCATGTCATTTTTATTATAATTAACTAATTTATTTCATTTCTTAAACTACTTAGCAATCAAGAGTCTCTTATATTAAGGATGTGGTGTGACCTTGAGTATTATTAGGTTTGAGTGTAGATAATTCTACCAATGTAATTTTCTCCCTGCATAAATCTGGAGATTTCAACCTTGCTCATTCATAAAATGTTTATATTTATCAAAAAGTAAATGCTTATATTTCATTTTAACTTTCCTAGTGAAGGTGCCCCACACAACAACAAAAAAGCCTTCTTGTTTATTATTATTATTATTATTATTATTATTATTATTATTTTATCTGGCCTTGGCCAATCATTCCACTCCACCTTAGCCATTGCCTTATATTTCCCTTCAAGTTATGAGTAGTAGGCTTATTACTACTTATTGAATGAATCAAAATTAATTTTTTAAAATTCATTAAATATTCTAGTACGTTTTGAAGGGACTTATTCTACTTCTCTTTGAATGAATCAAATTAAATTTTTAAAGAATGAATCAAATTAATTTTTTAAATCTTATAATATTATAAGTGGAACTATCCTGCTTGGCTAATTCTATAAGAATCAGCTTACACAATTGCCAACTCTGGAGCCACCCCATATCCTACCACTATTTATTTGTAGGGAACAATACAATATATATATATATATATATATATATTAAAATTGATTAAAAAAAACAAATAATTATGTTAAATCTCAATATTCCAAAAATATTTATTTAGAATTTTGAAATATTGCAAAATTTGAGAAATTTCCTAACTACCCTTAGTTTTTTTTATTATTATTAAAATAAGAAATCATCAACTCATTGTCGCTTCCGGAGCTCTAGTGAAAATTATTAACAACTCAAGTATCTGTAATAACAATTTTAATATAACCATTAACAACTCAAGTATCTATATATCCCCAATCAAAAAATAAATGCTTATATTTCATTTTAACTGTGCTAGTGAAGGTGCCCCACACAACAATAATAAATCCTTTTTCTTTTGCCCTGACCAATCATTCCACTCCACCGTAGCCATGGAATGCCATCTTATATTTCCCTTCAAATTTTGCGTGGGCTTATTTTACTTCTTATTGAATGAATCAAAATCAAAATTAATTTCTTATCAAAAAAAAAAAATTCAAAATTAATTTTTAAATTCATAGAATTTTATAGTACGTTTTGAATGGACTTATTTTACTTATCTTTGAATATATCAAATTAATTTTTTAAGTCTTACTATAAGTGAAACTATCCTGATTGACCGATGCTATGCTATGAGAATGAGAATCAGCTTAACAATTGGCGACTCTTGAATAAAGTAGGCAGCCACCCTATATCTTACCACAATTTATTTGTAGGGAAAAAGACAAAAAAACATATCATGAAAACTGATATTAAAAAAAAAGAAAAGAATTATGTTGAATTTCAATAATTCTAAAAGGACTGATTTGAAATTTTGAATTGTTGTAGAATTTGAGAAATTACCTAACTATTCTTAGTTTTTTTTTAAAAAATTAAAAATAAAAAATCACTAACCTATAGCTTGCCGCCAGAGGCCGGAAACATCGGTCATAACTAAAACTCCGGTAGAAATTATTAATTACTCAAGTATTTATAGTAACAACTTTAGCATCATTATTAACAACTCAAATATCTATATTTTCTCTATCAAAAAGTAAATGCTTATATTTCGTTTTAACTTTGCTAATGAAGGTATCCCACATAACAATAAAAAATCCTTTTTTTTTTTGGCCTTAGCCAATCATTCCACTCCCCTCAGCCATGGAATGCTATTCCCTTCAAGTTTTGAGTTGGCTTATTTTACTTCTTATTGAATGAATCAAAATTAAGTTTTTAAATTCATAGAATATTATAGTACGCTTTGAATGGACTTTTTTTCCCTTCTCTATGAATGAATCAAATTAATTTTCTTTAAGAATGAATAAAATTAATTTGTTTAAGTCTTACTCCCTTTGGTCCTAATTATAAGACATATTTAACCGATTTTGGAGAGATTAAGGAGAAGAGTTAAATTAGTTAATTTTACTTATTTTCCTAAAATGCTCTCATATAAATTTAAAATGACATAAGTAAAAGTAAATCAACAACTCTTACCACATACTTCTCCAACCTAAAATTTTTCTTTCTACACGTTTTCTAATTGAAATAATGATTTTGTTATATATACATATATGTGCACATATACACTCACACATATGTGTGTGTACATATATTTACACACACATATTTATAAATATCTGTACACACACACATACATATATTGACAAACACACACAAAGATATACATATATGTACACACACATAGATGCACAAATATACATATATGTATAAACACACACACATATTTACGGTAAGAATCTACGTATCAACATACATACACTCACCAAAAACTAAATACACTTGAGAGAATAAAATAAGGGCATTTTAGGAAGAAATTGACAAAAATTAAAATGTTGTCTTATAATTAAGACCAAAACTAACTCTCAAATATTATCTTATAATTAGGACCGGAGGGAGTATAATATTATAAGTGAAACTATCCTGATTGGCTGATTCTATGAGAATCAGCTTACACAATTGGCAACTCTTGAATAAAGGAGGCAGACACCCTATATCCTACACTATTTATTTGTAGGGAATAAGACAAAAATATATCATGAAAATTGATTATGAAAAAAATCAAATATGTATGTTGAACTTCAATAATTCATAAAAGGACTTATTCAAAATTTTGAAATATTGCAAAATTTGATAAATTATCTAATTATCCTTAGTTTTTTTTTTAAATAAAAAATCATCAACCCATTGCCGGCCGCTAGAGCCCAAAAGAGGCGGTTGCCACTGGAGCTCGGTGAAAATTATTAACACAAGTATCTATAATAAAAATTTTAATATTACTATCAACAACTCAAATGTCTATATTTCCCTATAAAAAATAAATGCTTATATTTCATTTTAACTTTGTTAGTGAAGATACCCCACACAACAACAAAAAATCCTTTTTTCCTGTGCCTTAGCCAATCATTTCACTCCACCTTAGCCATGGAATGCTATCTTATATTTCCCATCAAGTTTTGAGTAGGCTTATTTTACTTCTTATTGAATGAATCAAAATTAATTTGTTAAATTCATATGATATTATAGTACGTTTTGAATGGACTTATTCTACTTCTCTTTGAATGAATCAAATTAATTTTTTTTAATAATGAATCAAATTAATTTTTTTAAGTCTTATAATATTATAAGTAAAACTATCTTGGCTGATTCTTTGAGAATCAGCTTACACAATTGACAAATCTTGAATAAAGTAGGCAGCCACCCTATATCCTACCACTATTTATTTCTAAGGGAAAAAAATCATCAAAATTGATAAAAAAAAATAAATAAATAACTATGTTGAATTTCAATAATTTACAAAGGATAAATTTAACATTTTGAAATGTCGAAAAATTTGAGAAATTACCTAACTACTATTAGTTTTTTTAAAATAAAAAATCATTAACCCACTGTCGGCCGTCAAAGTTTCGACGTTGATGCCTGGTGGCGGTGGCCGTCATTGGAGGTCCAATGAAAATTGTTAACAACTCAAGTATCTATAATAACAACTTTAGTATCTCTATTAACAACTCAAGTATCTATATTGACAACTTCAGTCTGAAAAATTCAAAAAGAAATATATATATTAGCCACTGAAGCTCTAGTAAAGGTTATTAAGAAATATTCAACAAATACAACGTTTATAATTTTAATATCACCATTAACAAGTGAAGTATTTGTATCAATAGCTTTATCCTAAGAAAGTAAAAAAAAAAAAAAACTGCATCCAGCGCTCCAATGTAGGAATATATATATATATATATATATATTTTGGTTGAATTTCTCAAGAAAAAGTTGTCAATTTAAATACTTGAGTTGTTAATAGTAATATTAAAGTTGTAAATAGAAATCTTTTATATATATTTATATATATAAATATATAATATTTCTCTTGTAAAAGTTGTCAATATTGATAATTGAGTTGTTAATAGCGATACTAAAGTTGTAAACATGATATTTGTTGAATATTTCTTAATAACTTTCACCAGAGCTCTGATGGTTAATATTTTTTAAAATTTCTCAGGCTAAAGTTGTTAATACAGATATTTTAGTTGTTAATAGCGATATTAAAGTTGTTAATATAGATACTTGAGTTGCTAATAACCTTCATCGGAGCTCCGGCAGCTAATATCTTTCTTTGTAATTTCTCATACTAAAGTTGTTAATATAGATACTTAATAGCAATACTAAAAGGGATAAGGGTCTTAAATGCTATGGAAGTTTTCACTCAGGAACACTGTAAGACGGAATTTTTTTGGACAAAAAATGCCACGGAAGTTCACAAGACGTAGCAATTTTGCCCTGGAAGTATCATTTTTGCCATGAAAGTTTTCCCTGAGGAGCAATTTTGCCTCGGAAGTTTACAAAACGTAGTAATTTTTCCCTTATGTCCCCAAATATTAAATTTGACTATTAAATCAGTCAAAGACCACACATGTCATGCCTTGAAAAGGTCAAACTTGGAGTCAGAGAAGGAGATCCTTCAGATGTTGAAATCAAGGCGGCCATAATTTGTGAAGCCGAAGCTGGTCAAAGGATTTGAAAGGTCGTCAAAAAACACAAATGAAACGCAAAACGAGAAATGAATTGTTCCAAAAATTGGTTCAATAAAACAAATCAATAGTGATAATATTTACGTTTGTATAGACGATCATTTGCTTAGATCATAAGTGATGCTTCCTTTGGATTTTGTGATCGACCTTTCGGTACCTTTGACCCGTTCGGCTTCACAAATTCCGCCGCCTTGAGCTCAACATCTCAAGGATCTCCTTCACTGGCTCCAAGTTTGACCTTTTCAAGGCATAACATGTGTGGTCTTTGACTGATTTAATAGTCAAATTTAATATTTGGGGACAAAAGGGCAAATTGCTCCTTAGTGAAAACTTCTAGGGCAAAATTGCTCCTTAGTGAAAACTTCCGGGGCAAAATTGCTCCTCAGCAAAAACTTCCGTGGCATTTTTGGTCCAAAAAAAACTTCCGTCTTACCAGTGCTCTTGAGTGAAAACTTCCATGGCATTTAAGACCATTAACCCATACTAAAATTATTAATAACCTTCACTGGAGGTCCAGTGACTAATATCTTGTTTTGCATTTCTCTCACTAAAGTTGTTAATATAGATACTTGAGTTGTTAATAGCGATATTAAAGTTGTTAATAACTTTCACCGGAGCTCTAATGATTAATCTCTTCTTCTTTTTGTTGTTGTTTTTTCTTGAATTTATCAGACTAAAGTTATTAATATAGAATAGTGATACTAAATTTGTTAATATAGATACTTGAGTTGTTATAACCTTCACGAGCTCGTCATTTGCCGTGTCACGACAATGTCACCAGAGCTTCGGTGACAGTTGCGCATGCTAGAGCTCTAGTAGCTGGTGGCCTGCAATGGGTTTGAGGATTTTTTATTTTCAAAAAGGGTAGTTAAATAAGTCATTTTGGAATGATTGAAATTCAACATACTTATTTGTTATTTACCAATTTTGATGGTATGTTTTTGTCTTTTTCCCTTATTTGTATCCATTTTTGACCCTGCTTATTTATATGTTCAATTTGGGAAAAATTGATTCTTATTAGGCTATTCTTAGAGTAATAAATGAGAGTGTTACAATTTTGTTCCTGTTAAAGGTAGAGAGAAAAGAAAGAGCTGAATAATAACCATTCATAAATGATGGCAAAATTAAAAATTTAGTCTATAATTATTGAGTTAACTAATTCTTCTTGATATGTGAGAATTGGAAATTTTGGACATCTGTTGGTCGATTTCCTTGATGGCAAGTGAACTAGTCGAACAAGTAACAAAAAGTAAGTAGAGTATCGTCTCATAGAGACTAGGATACCAAATGATGACACCAAATTGCAGAATTAGTTGTATGTAACAAAAGAATAAATCTGATTTGTTTGAGAGTTTTTATAGCTATACTAATAAACAGGAAAATAACTAAATGATCGTAGTCATAAGAAGATATCAGTAAAAAGATAGATTGAACTCGAATCCTTTCTAAGCATATCAATCCCCCAGCTGCCTATACGCATTGCTATAGCATTCATACTGCATAGCTCTCGCAAATGCTACAGCTTGAACACCCTTTACAATGTTATTCAGTTAACCTACTACGCTAATCTACTGAAACTCTCGCGTCCGATACGTACAATCCTAGTCTGTACTTTTCCCATATGTCTATGGCGATTTTCTAGTTGGATTATCATTACAAACAAGGTGTTATGGTTATGAGCGGTAGACCCATTCCTGAAGCCTACAATAATAGGTCAAGCCTTACACAAGCTTGCCTAGTAATCACTGTTTCTCAGATGTCTAACCCCGACTCCCTCTCAGTAAGCCGAGGCCATTGATCTAGCCTTTAGCTCTCGCTAATCGATAAGAAATTAAATCAATGATAAGCAAACTGAATGTATTAAATTAAGAACTAGCAACTGAGTTTATTTCCTGAAACAACCTTGACAAAAGATCAGAACATATGCCGTATAGCACTGCATCACTTACTCTGCTATAGCTTCAGTGATGCATTGTATTGCACTTCGGTAGAGCTGTCCTGATGCTATAGCATAACATTGACTATGTTATGCGATTTTCTCATAATACCTCAAAACTTGTTCTTTCTTAGCACATGTTTAGGATGTATGATGTATGTGGAATTTATCCTTAAGTTCCCTGTACAATGAATTAATGCCTTTTTGCTTAGATTGAATGCAGTTAAGCTTATATTCACCATACAATTCAATCATAAAATCCAGGGAAAATATGACATAAATAGTACTCATCAACATCTAAGTGGGAATTCACAAGGAGAAATACCTCTATAATCTAGGAGTATCATGTCCTCTAAACTCTATCCAATGGGGAAAAAAAACTCAAATCCTCTTAATTCTAATTGGTGATGAGTCATCTAAAAAAATTCAAATTTTATCTTTTTTTTAGTTGAAAAGACATCTTCAATTAAAAAAAAAAACTAAAACAAAATGGTTAACCAATATTTTTTCTAAAAAAAGATAACATTTGAATTTTTTCATATGAATCAATCATTAGCCAACTAAAATTAAAATATTTTGAATTGTTATATTTTTATTTAGCAGACGTTCGCCTTTAGAACCAATAGCATGTAAGTATTTATTGTGCGCTAAAAATCAGACCTCTTTCGGAGTGATGTACTGCAGCATAAATTTAATAAATTGCATTAAATTACATAAGTACTTCTATCCATGCAGGCATACAAATGTGTTGTAGTGCGTGGTTAAGGTAAAGTGCTTAATTGTTTTAAATGAAAAGAATGTCTAACAAGTATTATGGGCAGACCCAATGAGCACAGCCTGCTACATCTCAATCAGAGCCTATATCAGAAAGAAGCTTGATAAGACTTCTTACGAGCTGTATAAGGGAAGAAAACCAAATCTTGCTCATCTACATATATTTTGTAGCAAATGCTTGTTCATAACAATGGTAAGGAAAATTTAGGAAAGTTCGATCCTAAATTAGATGAAAGTATATTTCCGAGCTATTCTAATAGAATCAAGACATACATAATTTATATTAAACATATTTGTGTTGTTGAAGAGTTTGTTCTTTTCTGAAAATGAACATCCAGTCAAACATTTGGATGATGAACCAAAAGAGATTCATCAAGGAGAAAATCAAAATATTTCAAAAACACCTTCTGATTTAGAAAAAGAGCCTGAAAAAGATTTTAAACCATCTGATCAAAATCAACCTAAAGCTTGGAGGTATAACAAGAGTCATCCCTTAGACCAAGTAATAGGAGATGTCAATGAGGGAGTCAAAACCAGAGACAAAACTCTTAATGAAGTGAGCTTCTTTTCCTTTGTTTATGAAATGGAACCCTTTAACATTGGGGAAGCCCTCTCAGACAATGATTGGGTGATAAAATGCAAGAGGAACTAAATAAATTTGAGAGAAATCAAATTTGAGATTTGGTATTCTGGCCTAAAGACCATCCGGTCATTGGCACCAAATGGGTATTCAAGAACAAATGAGATGAATCTGTAGTCATTGTCAGAAACAAGGCAAGATTGGTGGCTAAAGACTATAATCAAGAAGAAGGAATTGATTATAAGAAAACATGTCATACTCCTTAGTATATCGACATTTATCAGATTATTCATACACAGTTCATTAGGCAAAACAGAAATAGCATAACATACTAATACAAAGCTCTTGATTACATTACAGGAATACCCACAGGGTTTATACAATTTTTTGTTTACTATCTCTTGCCCAGCCCGGAATCATCAATTGCCTGTAACCGCCGCCTTGCCCTGGGAGCCGTGTTCAGTGCACTGTTCTTTTCACAAGTAATAAGAAAGACTAGGATTCAAACGAACCCTTGAGTGATATTAATCTCACATAAAATGCATGCATAGTACATGACAGTCAACCAACAACAATACAATCAGCATTCAGAGATCACATTTCATATGCAGCATCGATTGCAGACCCCGATCACATGATCCACCACTAAAGCACTAGGCATTCAACGAGGCATCAACCCAAATCATCTGAATGCAACTAGGTTT
Organism: Acacia acuminata; assembly: GCA_019022655.1. NCBI lineage: Eukaryota > Viridiplantae > Streptophyta > Magnoliopsida > Fabales > Fabaceae > Acacia > Acacia acuminata. Next base: position 1,549,079 of record JAFJYI010000182.1, read on the forward strand.
CGTGACCCAAGGACTACTGGTTCACTAGGCTCTGTCGCCTACCACTGAGAAGATACCCTATGGTTGGTTCTTCCGGCCAATCGGCTCATTAGTGGACCAGCTCTTATGAGGCTTGATTTTCACAATATGGTTCATACAAGCATATAAAGTCATACATAGTATGTGAGATAAGAGTTACTACTTGGACGCTTTACCAATTCTTAATTTAGCTCCTCACAATGGGCAAATACTGAATCTTATAATCACACATTCACGGACGATGGATTACTACTTATTCAAATTCTTCATGATCTTAGAATACTAATATTGGTTATCACATTATGCCCATCATAAACCTAAAGGGCCTACAATAACTCCAAGAGCTTATTTAATTCTTGAAAGTTAATTTCATTACTTAGCTCTATACTTTCTCATGCTTGCACAACAATCCAGAATTGGTAGAATTTTCAACCTACTTTGAAAATTCATATCTCTCATTGTACACATCCAATTAATGTGTTTTTGAACTCATTATAAAGCTTGACATGTGTAATAAAGGTTTACCAAATCTCATGGTCAGTAGAATTCGTTGTCCTTGTTGTAACCACACATGAACACAAGCCTCAATTATGGGAGAACAAGTCTTTCCAGTTTGTCCTGTCCAATTTGGAAAACTCACAACTCACTGTATACTGATCCAAATGAATTGAATGATCTATCAAATTAAATCTTATAAGTTCTACTATTTTCTAACCAAATATCATAATCAAACAAGGTCATTAGCTTGGTCAAATCCTCACATGAATATGGGAACCCAAATATGGAAACAGGAACTTTACAGTTTTCACTGCCTAACTTTGAAAATCATAACTTGCATTATAGACTTCCAATTGACATGATCTAAGACGCCTTTTAAATCTTGATATGTTTCCTAAAAGTACACCAAATTTCACAGTCAGAGGAGGTTAGTTGCCGTAGTTTTCCCTTACTCAAAAATCGTGTTCCATTTTTTAAAACCCTTTTCCAGAAAATTGGGTAGCATCTCCCCTTGATTGTAATGGTTCCAATTTTGTGATTGAGGCATTACCCTACACAAAAACCTCTTTTAAACACAATGGAAACATTAAATCAAGAAAAATACAACTCCTTCATCCAAAAACAAAGGGTTGGCCGAAATAGGGCATCTCAAAAAGTTCATGAATTTCAATTCTATTATCACTAACCACATCATAGTAGCTTCAATCTATGATTCCCTTTTTGTTCCTAATCTTTATCTATCTAAAACCATATTTTCAAGACATCATCTTCCCCTCCAAATGTTTCATATAGAATCTTACCTCAAGTGTTTTAATTGGTGGACAAGCAAGATCTTCGGTCCTCTTCTTCCTCTTTCTTTAATCGCCCTTTCCTTTCGGTTCTTAGCTTTCACTCTTTATTTCGGAAGGCTGGGGGGTGTTTTGGACAACCTAGATGAGTAAAGAATGGAATTAATGATATTAGGGAGTTGCTTTTTTGTAGTTAAGTAAAAGAAGAGGTGGTGAGGTGTCCATTTTTTTTGTCATATGATTAAACAATTCCACACTTCCTCTTTCTTTCTTTTTGACCAAAATAGGTGGTGTGTGAAGCTTGGAAATTTCCCTTCTTTACTAATGAAGTATGTTCACATGTGATGAGCGCAAATCATACCATGTTTTCCCTATCCTTTATTACTGAATTGAATGGTAAATAGGAGCTTAACTGAAGATAATCTAAGCAAAAAGGTATACCTGCAGGATATAGGGAATTGAAGGGCAGAAACTATTTACATGTGCTAAGAAGAGCAATTTACATGGTTTTTAAAGAAGAACATATAGCAGAGCTGATACGATGCTATAGCATTCTGACAGTAACTCAAAAGTGCAATACAAGGCATCACGAAGGCTATAGCAAAGTAGAGGATGCAACGCTATGTGGCATGTTTTCTGACCTCTTTATCAAGTTGATTTCAAGAATAAAAGGAAAGGGCGATAACGACAGGTAGACTACTGATATTACGGAATAGAAGATGCGGAGGATCAAAACTAAAAGATTTGAAGAATCCTGTAGGATCTGCAGAAGCAATCTACTCGGATCAAGGATACGATAGATCTCGACAGATTAGGAAAGGCCCAGCTCGCTGTAACTTACGCCGCAAGAAAAGCCTGGTTATAAAAGGAAATAGCGGAGCCAACCCTAAGAGAGTCGGAGAGCCCTAGAACAAGATTCTACTTTCGACAGACTCGGGAGAAGAGTGAGAGATTTCACAAGAGCACGAGACTTCCAGGACAACCCAAAGATCCTTCCCGAAGTACGACGGAACGAAGAAGACGTGGAGTGGTGACGTGACAGGCCGCATCCACGGCATTGGAACTCCATCAAAGCTTTTGTTTTCCCTTTTTGTTTTAGTCTTTCGATCATGGGTCATTTACGTTAGTGTCTATTTTGTGTGTCCCTCGTCGTCATGAACGATTTTCATATGGCGGACGAGGATGATCCTTAAGTTGTTAAATGAACCTAGTTGCAAGTTCTTAATTTAATAAATTTGGTTTGCTTATCAGTGCTTTAATTACTAGTCGATTAACGGAAGTTAAGGGCTAGATTTGTGGCCTGAACTTACTGGCAAGGAGTTGAGGTTAGACCTCTGAGAAACTGTGTTTGCTAGGTAGCCCGTGCACGACTTGACCTATTATTGTAGGCTTCAGGAATGGGTCTACCTCTCATAACCATAACACCCTGAGCGTAAAGCAGACCTAACTAGGAGATTATCTTATGTTTGCCTTGATTATCTCTAAGGAGCCTAGAAATCTGGGTGAATGGATAATGGATGAATTGCGCAATTTTAGATTTCACTCTAATATCACATCCACTATCCTTATTCCTAATCTGGTTTCCTATATCTTGTACTTGAACGACATTTAGTATATCATCCGAAAGACAAACCAATAAAGGCTGAGATATTTAGGAAGAACCAATTAAAGAGAATGAGAATTCCTTTTACGTAGGCTTCTAGGAAATTGAAAGCCAAGTTAGTAAAGAAGATGACATCCTCATCAACCAGGGCAAATGAGGCCCAATCTTCCCAAGCAAGCTCCCTTGCTGGCTCAGCTCCTTCATTCTTTAGGGCTACACTTCATACGTATATCAAAGAAGCCATCTAGTCTGCCATTAATATTATGCTTTAGTCAAATGACTCTTTGAGGGCGTCTATTGTTTCCTTGCAAGCCTCAAATGAATCACCGATCTCCACTATGGAAGCAAAGATCAAGATTTTGGTTGAACAGTTAAAGACCAACTTCCAGATGATCTTTGATCTACAAGATGAGCATACCAAGAAATCAAGAAGATTGAGGAGGTTTTGCATACTTTCGTATTTTCCCTATCTAAGCCATCTACCTCTGCTCCCTCAGTTCCTCCTGGTTCCATACCTATGAAAGAGTCCCTTACTGTTTCTAAACCACCTGTGTCCACTACTGTGCTTGAGACCACCATCATCCCTGAGACCACCAACTTTCCTATCCCTAAAGACCCTCTCCCTTCCTCTGTTCCATCATCCACTACTACTCCTAGTCCCACTTACATTGATAGCTCCACTGACCCAACACTTACCCTTAAACCTGATTCTCACTCCATGTCTTCTTCCTCCACTGCTACCACTGCACCTCATGTTGACCCCTCTATGCCCTGATCATCTAACACCTCTATCATCCTCAGACCTCGCCTTCCTTACCTTTTTGCCTGATGACAAAAGGGGAGTGACTGATTGTCTGATGTTATTTTTATTTATCTATGTATTATCTTGTTTTGCAACTTTATGATTATATTAACTCGTTCTAAAATTTAGTGTTAATCAATAAAAGTGTTATGCATATGTTTCTCATGTTGCTCTTATCTTTTGAATTATCTTTTGACAATTTGTGTAACTTAAGCATATGTTTCTCATATTCTTTCTCTGTGATCTCTAAAGCCTTTTCAAACTTATTTTCAAACATTCCCAAGTGTTGTCATCATTAAAAAGAGGGAGAATGTTAGTTCTGAATTTATTTTTATGATAAAAAACTTGAAAAAGAAAGAGGACTTGATGGTTTAAGTCACTCAAGTGTATGTTTCAAGACACTTGAGTGAACAATCATTGTAAAGTGATATGAGATAATCACTCAAGTGAAGGGATCAACACTCGAGTTATAAGCTCAGAGCACTCGAGTGCATAAGTGAACAATCAAGTACTGGTTAACACTTGCAAAGATTTTGCATGATACTTGCCTCACTCTTGAGAGTATCATGATGAATACTTGAGTAAGAACGATGTTACTCGAGTGAAAGGTATGTACTCACAGGAAGAATGCAAGTTACTCACACGCCTTCTATAATTATGAAGGTTGATACTAAGTGAACATATTGACACTCGAGTGAAAGGTACACAATTCTAAATTCAAAGCAAGACACTCGTTGATGAATCGATAGTGTTATCTTATTTTATGAGGTGTACTCGAGTGAATATCTGTGGCACTCGAGTGATACAAATACCTGGTAGAAGTTGAAACCATTTTAACTAACAGTCAAATATATGCATTGCAAACACTTGAGTAACCTATTTTCAATATTCTTTTGTCAGAGACAGAATTCATCAGCAGTCCAGTATGACAACAAGTCTACTTAAGTGAAGCACTCGAGTGAATCTGGAACCGTACTTGAGTGACTATTCTTGCTAAATTGAACCATCGTCTTTGAGAATTCAAATTTACTGTTTAACATATGCTTACACTTGATTACTACTCATACTACTTCTCAATGCTACTAAACATTTTTTTTGAGTTTCAGATGTCTTAAGTCTTGGATTACACTCAAAATCTCAAAAGCAAAATATTGTGTCAAAGCATTAAATACGATGATAGAATACAGAGCATATGAAAGCAATCTCAAAGCAAGTCAACTAAATATCATCTGAAGCATATATTGTAGCAAAGACAAAAGTGACCTAACCTTAAGCAATCCTAGTTGGTTTTGCAACCTAGAGAATCTATGAACTTGTATGGGTTTTAGATATTATTCCCACGGATTGGTTTTGCTTAATTTTATTTTAGTTGATTTAATCCTGTGTTTATTGCTATTGCTTATTGAGTGGCCACCATTGAGCATGTTTTGGGGATTTAGGGTTGAACTTGGAAGAGAGAATCCTAAATTAACCTTGGGATTAAATAATGTGGAATTAGGTTTAAATTGAATATGGAAGTAGGTTTGAATCTAATTTGCATTTAAGATAGGAATGTACCTAGAAGCTCCACATAATCAAATTAGAGTGAGCTCGATCTAAAATGCAGCCTATTTAGTTGTGTGAGACATTATATAATTAATTAAGATAGGTATATAAATGGACTGGAAGGCATTTATAGACATTAATACTCTAGATTAGCTAATTAGGATAAAATCTAAGAAACAAATAAGGGATTAGTGACTCTAGGTTGCTCATTCATTAGTGCCGTAGTTCTTCTTTCTGGAAGAACTCATTGTATGGACCGGAAGGCATTTATATCTCTGAGTCTTCTTTCCAATGCAAAAAGAATCAGCTCCAAACTCATTGTATTCTAACCGTTATGATCCGATGAATGAAAGTTGTTCTTGACCAGTGTTTTTGCCATATCCTAAACTGACTAACAATTTCAAAATGTCATATCTCCTTCAATTAATCTTATTTTTTCGTCATATTTATTTTTTTGAAAATGTATTTGAGTCTATTTTCAAATGACACCAGTTTCAGCTCATTTGAATTTGTCGGTTGAGAGATACACTAAAAATACCGAAGCTTGGTCTGCTGTGTGGCGTGAATTTCACTATCATCTTCCAAAATTCATAGCTCCTTCATCTGACCTCCTTTTGGCTTTAATTTTATATTAAAATGACGCATTGTAAGTCTATTTTCATATAAAATTGGTTTCACCCTAATCCGTTCTCTAGTTTAGGAGATATCATAGAATTACCATACCTCGCCCGTGCTGAACGTGAAATAGAGGTGAACAGAGTTGCTGAAAACACAACTAACTCGAGGCACTTAGTGGTTAACTCGAGTCAACTTGTTCCAAAGGTGCAAATCACTATAGGAAATTCATTAACTCGAGGCATTTAGTCCTTAACTAGAGGTCCTGAAGCTCGATTTTGCTTATTTTAACTCCGAATTATTGAGTCATTCCAACTTCTATTTGATCATGGAGACTTCTAGAATCAATCTAAGAACTTGTATAATGATTTTCTCATTCCATTCAGTAATTTCTTCTTGTCTTGATCATTCTCCACAATGCAACTCTCTCTTTCTTCTCTTCTCTTGATCATTCTTCATAAATGAACTCTTTATTTCTTTCTCTTCTCTTGATCATTCTTTATTATTGGACTTCACATCTTCTTTGACTCTACATTAAATATAAAAATTAGTCAATATAGGAGATGAATATAGTATGCAAACTTTTTGCTCTTGATATTGATAAGTATATTTGACATCATCAAAACTAAGCATAACTAACAAGGGGGAGTGAGTCCTGATAAGAATTACTCTGTACTGAGATACCAAGAACCCCTATAATCTTGGAACAATAGTGAAAATCTTAGAGATGGTCTTAGGACTGGATGTAGGTTAGGAAAATAGGGTCGAACCAGTATAAACAGCTGTGCACACTTCGGTGATATTTCTCTGATTCATTCTCTTCAATTTAATTGATTGTCATCTCTGGTTTAAATTTTTAATATCACCCAGTGCACCTCCCTCTTGGGTGAAATGTTGGTACTAACAGATTCCATATGCATCTGCAATTGGATCCATCATGTATATTATGGTATATGTGAGACCAAATGTCTCTTATGCTTTAAGCATTACGAGCTGATACCAGTGACCTTGGAGAAGGTCACTAGACAACCATAAAGACAATTATAAAGTACTCCCTCCGGTCCTAATTATAAGAACTATTTACCAGAATTTGGGGAGATTAAGGAGAGAAGTTAAATTAGTTAATTATAATTACTTTCCGAAAATACCCCTACTTAAAATTTAGAATGACATCAAAGGAGAGATTTTCCGACAAGTGGCGTTTGGGTATTTTTATTTTTTTTGTAGGTCGAGGAGTTGCTCAAGAGGTGTTACAAAAAGTGAATATGTGCATTTTCCTTAACCATCATTGGAATGTAACGCCTTCAATTCTTGTGTTTATTATTGCAACTATGATTTAATACGGTTAAGATTTTTTTTTATTGCAAAATCCTTGCGGAAAAAAATAGTTATACCTTATCTCGAAACACTTTTAGGAAAACTTGGATTCTTATTTTATTCAAATAAAATCAGCGCAAATGAATTTCTTTTTCATTTATGATTTATTATACAACTTAGATTATTTAGGTACTTATGAATAATTATTATTGTCTTTACTTATGATTGAGGAAGTATCAATAGCGGTATTTTAGGAAGAAATTGATAAATTTTAAAACTTGGTCTTATAATTAGGACCAAAACCAACTTCAAAATGTGTTCCTATAATTAGGATAAGAGGGAGTACTTAAAAAGGACTAAGGATCGATTTCTGGTTTATAGTGGTAATGGTGAGCTGAAAGTGAAGGGGCTCACCGATGCTAGTTTCCAGAGTGACAAAGATGACTGTAAATCCCAGCCAGGCTTTGACTAAAACTTAAATGGTGGAGAAATTTGTTGGAAGAGTTACAAGCAAGAGACCATGACAAACTCTGTTACTAAGGATGAATACATAGCAACTTTAGAAGCAACTAAGGAGGGAATATAGATCATGAAGTTCATTAATGAACTTGGAGTAGTTCCCAAATTGTTGATCCAATACCTTTCTATTGCAAAAACACCAGATTTATAGCTCAGAGCACTCGGTCTCATCAGAGGTCCAAGCATGTGTTCCATAAGTATCACCTCATCTAAGAGATTATTGAAAGACGAGAGATAAAGATGGACTATGTTCCCATCGATGATCATTTGGCCAATTATCTAACGAGGGATCTCTCTCAGAGAAAGTATGATAATCATTATGAGTCTTTAGGTTTGACACGTTGACCTAATTAGCTGTAGGCCAAGTGGGAGATTGTTAGTATGTAGATGTCCTCAAGACAATTTGTTTTATTAGATGAACACCTTGTACTATTTGGTATTTCAGGATTTATATATTTGAGCAACTTTATCTTTATCATATTTTTGTCTCGCCTATAGTTTACGGTTAATATACGTTTAAAGATAAAGGCCTTATGTTCACTCGAGGATCTATAATAGTAATCATGATCATGAGGACTCGAGGACACAACATGTCTATTATCTGAAACTTGTTCCTAATATTGAATCACCAAGAAAGGGAATTGGTGATCTCAATAAGACTAGTACGACATCATCTACTTTTATAGAGATACAAGGTAATAGCGATGCCTTAGCTGATACCGTGGGTATATCTGTTAGAGAACAGATAGCACTGAACTAACTCAGTGAGAGACTTCACAAGGATTCATTGTAGAGGGTATCAATGAATTTGTAATGTCTATTTTTGTTTGGTAGTGCGGATCATCCTAGACTTTAGGTGTCATCGAACACTATGTCCTAGGGTTATATTTTGATTGTACAACTCTATCCGCCTGAAAATCGGGAGAAAAGCGTAATCTTGGGTATAACTCAAATACATGAGTATAGATGGACATGCCAAAAGGACTCACATCCTTTATAAGGGATTAGTCACTTGCAAGACCGGTAGGGCTTGGATGATTTCTAGTTGACTCGAGAATCTATACATAGTAAGCGATTATGAAGAGTTTGTTGTTGAAAAAACTTTCAAGATAGAAATATCACTAAGATAAGAATCTGTGTAATTAATATGCATAATCTTGTAAACATACAATACTTCTACACATAAAGAAAACTAGTAACAACTCACAAGACTGCCGAATATGGTAATAAACTATGTAGAAATCCAGGCCTAACGTACGTTGTTTCCTTAAGAAAAATTTTCTCCCTCAATACGGATGCCGAAGGTTTCTGAGCAATTACCTCCCAGGATAGAGTGGATTATTCGTCTTCAGAATGATGGCTCTCTCAATCTGAAACCCAAGCGAATCCAACGAGTCTGCTTTCAGAATCGCACAGACTATGTCTACAGAATGTAATATGCAGAGAGGAATGTTTGAGATTAATTTAAGATCTAGTTTTTCTCTAGGATTTTCTGTTACTAGCACATCCTATTTATAGATGACGGAAATTGATCAGATGGACACCCATTGGTGAATCGACACGACTGTGGCAAATCGACCCGACCGGTGGTGGCGAACCAGTGAGACTTCTTATTCATAACCCATAGGATTTGGATCCAAAATTCCAACAAAGTCTTGATCCATCTTAGAGCAAATGTATTAGGATTCATAGTTCCGTGAAAAACTACATTTAATCAACCAAGAGAGATGATACTCTATCTTTGCTCTAAACTAAATGTGAATGACGATGTAAAGAATGATGCTGGCATGGTTATCCATATTAGAAAGGTAGATCACTTGATGAACTCAATTAATTTTAGGGCCGCAAAGCATTGCTAGTGTCTTACGTGGTCGTTAGATAATTTGGGTTCGTTAAAGTAGTTTAATTGGTCCAAGTTTATCTTTATCATGGACTAATTAGGCCTAATGGGCCACACACTAAGGTGGTTCTTGATTGATTTAGCAACTTTAGGCAAATAATTGTTATTGGGCTTTGTCAAAACTATAGGTGTAATTGGGTTAGAGTAAGAGTCCATGCCCAATTAAGTCATGTGCCTGATTTAGGCTTTTGGTGAGAAATTATTTTATCCACTAATAGGCCCAAATGTATTAGAAGGCCCAATAGTAAGCCATGACTCCTAGTAAGTCAAATAACTGACTTGGCCAAAATGAGTTTTAGTGCAAATCGAAATTTGAATTTTGAATTCGAATTTAAGTTATGAACTAGGATAAGATTGAATTTGGATTTGAATTTGAATTTGAATTTAAATTTTAAATTCAAGATATTAGGTGATTAAGGATAATTTTAAATCATCCAAAGCTAAATCCAATTAGGATTGGATAAGGCTTCTTTCAACAAAGATTGGATAATAATATGGATAGGACCCATTAAACTTGAATTTTGAATTCAAGTTAGTTTTCATGATAGGTTCAATCTTTTTGGATTGGGCTTTTCTAATAAGCACTTGAATTAAGATTAAACCCTAATTAAGTGGCTGGATAAGGTGCCACTTTAAGTGTGCCGCTTTCTTAAGAAAACTTGCACAATCTTGCACTAGGAACCCTAATCTTGGTCGCCTACTCATGCTCATCCTATCCTCCATTGTTGCACCTCACCTAACCTCAAGACACCATCATTGTCTAGAGAAAATAAACCCAAACACTTGAAGCCTCCACCTTGCCATTGCCTAACAAGCATTCAAGGAGAAAGAGTTCTCGTTACAATCAAGAGGTAATCGTGTGGATCAACGTTAGAGGACATTATACTCTTTAACGTATTCAAGTGATTAAACGTAATAATAAACCCGAATACGTGTTTTAACAGGTAGATCATAAGCATAACTCATGAGTATTGTAAAGAGTTATGGTTTCCATAATGATAAACAAACCCACCTAGGCATAACTCATGAGTACCATAAAGAGTTACGGGTTATAGCTTATGAGCATCGTAAAAAAGTACATGTTCCGCAATGATAAACAAAATCACCTATGCATAACTCATGAGCATCATAAAGAGTTACAGATAATAATTGTGAGCTCCATAAAGAGTTAGGGATTCCACAATGGCTAACAAAGATTAATTTTTTTGTTTTTCAATCTCCATTTTAACCTTCAGTAAAAACATTTACAAAAATTTAAAATAAACATACACTTAGTAATACAATTTTACTCGTAATATAGCAATTCACACGTGCCCATCATTGATGAGCACCATAAGTTCATCTAATCATTCAAACGGTTCAGATTTAATTCTTTTCACCTCATGATTGTTAAATGAAAAAATTGGCAATAGCAAGGGTAATGTGTCTTCTATGGAGCTTGTGTTGAAAGATGTTGAGGCCAGTAACCACGTATGTTTTTCTTATGGTTTTTCGTGTAGTTGAGATGTGCTTTATAGAGTAGTCCCTGAGCAAACACGACGGCCAGCCGTTCAGGCAAATCGAAAAAGATTCCAATAGTTTATTATTCCTAGTTCAATCATTGTATAGTTCAATACTTCCTTTTGGATACAAATTATAAAAGCCATATTTGAACAACTTGGATTTGAAACACTCTCCAATTGTCAAAACGCGATAAAAATAGTTAGTACTCTCGGACTGCGTCATCCTTCACTTCTTCGTCAAACATAGTGATATATCAACATCAAAATTGCCGCAGTCAAAATATTTTCTTTCGTCTCTGTCCTCAAAATCCTCGACCTCCCGTTCATCCTCTTCAGAGTCAGCACTGCTACTGCCTGAGAACTCACAGACACAACACAGCGGCTTGGAGGGGATAAAATTCCGGCGAGAGACAAAGTATTCCTCATTCATCAATCCCATTCCTGGGCAAACACCCAAGAAATAGCATTTATCTATCCGCTTGAATGTTTCATATTATCAAAGGCTAGAATCATATACATAATTCCTGAGAAATTTGGATTATGAAGAGACAATTTTTCTACAATTAAAACTTTACCATCAACTCCTTAAACTCTTAATGCAGTTAAATTTGGTATGATTAGTTTTACACATCATTCATCCACACACATAGCTTAAAGTTTACGAAATTATGTACATATCAATCAACAATCAAAATTTAAGGCAACTATATATATACAAAAATAAAGTTTAAGTTGGTATATAATTGATAGTTGACTGTTATTCACACAAACTTGAAAGCTCGAGGAGGTTTATTACTACGTTTTGAAAGTTTAAAGAGCTATTTGTACATAGTAAGTTTTGTATAATTTAGCATTTATTAAATTGTTAATCGAGTCCATAATTCATGGAGCCGGTCCAAAATTCGGGTTAAGTTTATCTATTCTCACTGGTTTAATTCGCCTGGGTTATGACACACCAAACTACATAAGGGTTGACCTGCACCACCATTAGCCGATTTTTAACTCTGAAACTGTTTTTAAATTAACATAATTAAATAGATACTCTCTCCAGTAAAACATATAAGTCATATTCAACCACTTCACTGGAAGAAAGGAAGAGCGATTAACTTATTAAATTTGTTTAAAATTCAAAAAAGAAAAATTATCGTAGCTCTATTGAAATTTGTCTGGCTTCTCTTCTCTCTCGATATTCAATACATACCACCAATAAACAGAAGCACAAATGGAAAATTATAAATAGTAGCTTTTTAGGGGATTTTATTATGGACCAATGATTTTTTTAGAAGGCACCTATATTTTGGATTAGAGGGAATATTTAAATTCAGGATTTCTATGAATATTCTTTCTGGTTTATTTATAATTAATTCGCATTATATTGGTACATAATACTATAGGTAGCAAGTCCCTTGTAGTACTATTTTTGGATTCGAGGAAATATGTAACTGTTCTTGTGTAGAACACAAATGTCTAGCCTTTGAGGGCTAGTGAATGATTTATGTCGGATCAAATAGCTCCCAGGGATGTCTGATGACTAAGTACCCTAGAGAGGATCACCCACTGTTATCTATGAGGAAGATAACAGTGTGTTCTCAAAGATCACTTGTCTACACGAAGATGGCGCGTGTCGCCAAAGGGGTGGGGTGTGTGCACAGTGAGACTGAATGTAAAGTAATGAATGATGAATGGAGAGAGTGCACCTGGTGAATGTCCTTCTATTTATAGGGGTCGCCTAGGGTTTCAGCCCACTGGTAATGCGTCCACTCCTCACACCGTACGCGTCCCCATGATCTGAGAGTGTTCTTGCTCCATTACCTGCATTACCCGAGATTATAGGCACGATCATGGGATGATCGTCATTTTACCTGATTGAGGAAGATATTGTCATAAAGCGTGCTCGCTGGGCCTATACTTTGTCAGGCCCATTATGCAAGTCCATAACAGTTGCCCCCAAGCTCGGAAGTTCAGGTTTCCGATCTGCCGAGATTACTTTGCTGCCAGAATCCAACTTCTCAAACACGAATATCCTCCGGCTTTTCTCCTAGATGTGTACCGAGCTTCAGAGTGCTCAGCTCCAAAAATTCTGCTCTTTGCCCCCAGGTATTCTATCTGAGAACGAAAGATTACTTAGCCGGATTTTCTTGGCCGAGTTGGATTAAACTTATGCTTTCACCCTGCTTTTGTCTTGCTTCCCGCATGCCCGTTGTGAGCTCTTTTCGCTTTCTTGATGCCCGAGATTATTCATTAATCCGAGTTTGCCACTTTGTGACACGTGTTGCCCCCAATCCGGGGTGTCATGTGAGGGTGCATATGAACAGGCGCGATTGCTCCCTCGCAAAGCGTCTGTTCGCTTTCCTGCCACACCGCATATAACTGTCGTTGTTGAGATAATTGCCACGTGTCCTCCTTAGCCGCCTTCGGATATCATGCGCAATAGATGGTCGCGTCATTTCATATTCGTCATGATTGCTTTTGAGGGGTTTACTCTTTTCCCCAAACCGTCGTAACCCTTGACATGTTGGACGTTACATTTTCGACTCTTGCCTTTGCTAAGTCTATAAATCCCTTTGATTGCTATCTTTTTGCTTTATGAAGTTTTCCGCTTGTAATATAACATTCTCCAATGTCACAAAGCTCTTTTGCTTCCAAAGTTTTCAACCTCTTTGAGCCTTTCTTGTACCAGGTAATCTTGATGCTCCTGGCCTTTCATTGCCTTTAGTTTTTTTTTTGTTGCTTTTTTTGTTGTTGCATTTCCTTCTTCTTTGCGCCAATCAATTTATCGTAAATTTGTTTACTGCATTCTGGGCGTTCTGGGTTTTGAACTTTGTATGGCGAGCCTCATGTTGAGAGCGTTTTGTCTTCCCTTTTTCTGATTTTGTGGGTACTTGAGTGACTGTGATGACCTACTCGAATTCCTCTCTGAACGAGAAGCATTGAGAACAAACGTTGAGGTTATAGCCCTTGGTCTGAGTCACTTCAATGCCCGAGAGTTTTGAACTTGCTCTGCTGTAGTTTGCTTATTTTTGAATTCTGGGCTCTTTTTGTGTGAATAGCTTCCTGGGTTTTCTAGGCTTTTCAACACTTTTTAAATTGCTTTTTTGAACTTCAGCACCTTTTCCCCCTTTTTGTTTGTGCCAATGAACCCGGACCCCGATGTTCTTTTGGACATGTACGGTAGGCCCGTCCCTGAAGATGATAAGGACCTTCTCGAGAGTCTTTCCGCACCCACAAAATTCTGGCTTTGGTCAATTCTTCCTTCTGAAGAGAAGAAAAGGGAAGCCTTCATTCGTACCTCACGGGGAAGCGGGAGCAGGGAAATCCCTCGAGTTCCGCATGCTTCATTCCTTAGATCCACAGGAATGTCAATGTCCTCACCCTGAGATTCACATCTAGGTCAGGGCCGTTCTTCCCCTGTTATGCCGTCTTCGGGCCCTATGCCCTACGATGAATGTTGCTACAAGGCTATCAAGCTTGCCAGCCTTGGCCGTGATAGGGAGGCCGATTTGCTTTTTGATAAATGTCGGTGTAACATAACACTTATGCCCAGATTGGCTGTCGTCCCTTTGAAGCGCTCTAATCTTGTTCTTGTCCAGACTCCTTGAGTTACTCCTGTTGCATCAAGTATACTTTCACATTTTGACTCTTGCCTATTTTCTTTTTATAGGTATTAGATGGCTTCTTCTTCACAAGATACGAATCAATCTATGACGGGAGAATCCGGCTATTCTGGTTATTCTCGACCACTTGTTGCTACGGAACTTATCATTAGTAGCGCCGTAACACGGATGAAGAATTTGATGAAAGCGGACGAACTTGCGAGAGTGGTCTGAGATGGGGAGGGATACGACATACGCCTACCCCAAGTACATGAGTCGGTGGCTTCCGGCCGATCAAGCGACGAGGGTCTCCATTTCTTTTATTTTTACCGGGATATAATCACCTGGCTTGGTTTACAATTCCCTTTTACCGACTTTCAGATGTGCCTTTTGTGTCATTTGCATCTTGCCCCCTCTCAGTTGCATCCCAATGGTTGGGCTTTCGCTATAGCGTTTGAGAATTTTTGTAAATCCCACGATCTGGTCTGCTCCGTCTCTATTTTTTGCATCTTCTTTACCCCTTTAGAGACGAATGTCGTCACGGAGGGCGACCACACCTGGTTTGGGTGGACATCTCTTCGAGCCGCCCATGGTCATAAATTCCTTAAGCCTTTACGAATTCGTAGAAAGGCTTCAAAAACTCCTTTTTCAAGGTTGTTGCTAAACCCAGGGAAGTGCCTTGGTTTCTCCAATCCCCCGATTCTGATAATCTCGAAGCGATTTTCCTTGTACTGTTTTACGGGCCACCACAAATTAGATTCCAAAGATTTTGTCCCCTATGCCACCAGTCTGTCCGAGGTTGAGGAAGAAGCCATACTTGCTATCACGACTCTTGCTAGCAAGAAGGGCAAGTTGGTGAACTCGACCGAATACATTCCAACACATGTATTCAAAAAGCATCCCGCTACTAGTACGGACCCGATTTGTTATTGTTTTCTGTACTTTTCACTTTCCATTGGATTTTCCAATGACCTTGATTTTCTCTTTGTTGTAGGTCGGCAAATGGGGAAGCAACCCACCTACCTTGATGTGACCCGCTTGGAAGAGGGGGCCACGAGTGCGGCCGACTGGGGCCCCTATTGGCAAAAAACGTGCGGCCCCTGAGCACACGCAGCAAAGCCCCATCAAAAGGCCAAGGTTACAAAGAAAAAGGCTGCCCCCGTCGCCATTCCAGATGTCATGACACCACCTTCTTCTCCTCCTCGAGACTCCAACCTTCAAACCGTCGAGCTTGACGCCCCTGCCGGTCAACTCATTATGCTTCGACGATCTCACGTTTAGGAGCACAAGGTTACCAAGGGTCTTCACCAAGGTTTGCGACCTCCCGACCATTATTATGACGGTGAGCCGGTGTCCGACCTTGAGGTGAAGGAGCTTCGAGATTTGGAGCATAAGGGTTTAAAGCTCGTCGGGTTGTGCCAACTTGTTGCGGTTCTTAAGGAAAAAATTCCCGGGACCAGGAGGAGCTGCAACATGCCCTGGCGGAGAAAGATAAGGCAAACGGGTGGCGACCTAGACCCTCCAGGAATCGCAAAGTGTGAAGGCGGAGAGGGACAACCTTCGTACCGCGGTGCAGGCAGTTCGGACCAAGAGGGAAAGCCTTCTTCAAGAGCGTCAATTAACTCGGGAAGGTTTGCAGAAAGTCGAGTTGGAAGTGGCCAAGAAGCGACGGATTCATGAGAGCGATGTTGATTCCATGAGCAGGAACAAAGCCATAATCTTGGAGTTGGAGGCAGAGCTGAAACATTATAAAGTGGGATTCACCTCTGCTCGCGTCGACATCTCCAAGCTAAAAGTCGGCGTTAAAGACGCCTTTGACAATGCTCTGGAGCAAGTTGAATTCCTGAATTCCTCCATTTCCCTGAACCTTAAGGGGGTGCATTATAATGCATATGTTGAAGATGGGAAATTTATTCCTGCCCCTTCATTGTCCGTTGGTCCATCTGCTCCTGGTCCCGAGGTTGTCCGGAGAATGCAGGCAGAGAAGTCAACCCTTCTAGCCCGACCAACCCTAACACAGATGCTACACCTGCTGGATTACACTAAGCATAGCCTCCTAAACAGCTCTAGTTTCCTTTTTTTTTTGGTTGATAGCCGCCTTCCTTTGTGGAATTGAGGCCGCTTTTTTGAAGCTAGCTTTAACTCTGTAGTATGTTTTTGTTGTAGCCATGTAGTGTTTTGGCCTTCATATTTTGTAAACAATTTGCATTGCAATGAAAGATATTTGCTTTCTCCAAGTGCCTTAATTTATGAAACCCGAGCGTTTAGCCGGGTTGGGCTTGCAGGTTGTGTCGCTTTTTGCGTGTAGCTTCATTAACGTGCCATCGTGT
This sequence comes from Acacia acuminata, assembly GCA_019022655.1. Classification (NCBI taxonomy): domain Eukaryota; kingdom Viridiplantae; phylum Streptophyta; class Magnoliopsida; order Fabales; family Fabaceae; genus Acacia; species Acacia acuminata. The sequence goes on from JAFJYI010000182.1 coordinate 1,566,109, forward strand.
TGCTATTTAATTGAGACTCCCAAGAATAAAGATAAACACATTCCGTCCGACTTGATCAGGGTCGGCGAGATGGTTTTCCTGTACCCAAGGCAAGTTCATCGCCGCCTTTTTATCGGCCTTTGCGTATTTTTTGATAATTGAATCTGGATTACAATTTATCATTTTGCTCATGGCTTTTTAGAGAAGCCATTTTATCATGATTTACAACAACACGTTCACGTGTCCCGAAGTCGTACATGTTTAATTCTCACATGTGTAAGTATTTGGTGGTGTTACCGCTGGCGCATGATTTATGAAAGCAAGATTCCTTGTCTCGGTTTACACATGCTTTGTCACTTTTAGGCAGCTATGCCGTTGCATGATTTATGAACAGGCTTTATACCTTTTTTCTTCACACATTCTTAAATTTAGGCAGTTATGGTCGTTGCATGATTTATGAACAGGCTTTATACCTTTTTTATTCATACATGCTTAAATTTAGGCGGCTATGCCGTTGTGACATTGCTTCTGAAAATGGGTTCCTAGACCCAGAATTCTTTATTTACCTAATGTAACAGCATCATACATGATCCCCGCAAGAACCTATATGGGCTTGCGGCCAGGATGCCTGTAAACAAACGAAACAAAAAGAGCTTCTAAACATAAATGAAACAAGAGAAATTGAGATTTGACCACGAGGACTTTGAAACCCGAGGCTATGCCTTTTCTTGATGAATTCAGCTGTAGTAAGCTTTCAGTTTATCCGCATTCCACGTCCTCTTCACCACCTTTCTTTTTAACGACTCTAACATGTATGCTCCTTTGCCAAGTTTTTCTCTGATGCGATACGGGCCTTCCCAGTTTGCAGCAAGTTTTCCTTCCTTGGCATTCTTTTTGCCTATGTCGGCTCTCCGGAGGACCAGGTCGCCTATCTCAAACGACCGTGGTTTTACCTTTTTGTTATACCGAGCCGCAATGAGTTGCTTAGTGGCGATGTCTCTGCGATGCGCTTTAACTCAAACTTCATCAATTAGGTCTAGCTCCACAACTATTGCCCGGTTATTTTCGTGCTCCTCATGTAGAGCCTTGATCCTCCTCCATGAGGGCTCACCAATCTCGACCGGGATCATGGCCTCGCATCCATAAGTCAATCTGAAGGGGGTTTCACCCGTGGATGTTTGCGAGGTAGTCCAATGTCCCCATAAGACGGAGTACAAATGTTCCACCCAACTGGATTTGGCCTCTTCCATTTGCTTCTTCAAACCCTCGAGGATAACTTTGTTGGCCGCCTCAGCTTGCCCGTTAGATTGTGGATGTTCCACAGAAGTGAAGTGGTGTTTTATTTTGAGTCGCTTGGAGCCACAGAATCTGCCTCTTGAGTCGCTTCCTCCTGATGCGGTTGCAGTGGCTGTCCTTTCGGCAGTTGGTCCTGCCGAGTTGCCTGACTTCGACTTCTAGTATTTGCGGCCATTGTCAGTGATAATTCAACAGCTTTTTGTGATTTGGGAATCAAATTTTATGGTCTCCACAGTCGGCGCCAATGTTCTTGTGTAGAACACAAATGTCTAGCCTGTGAGGGCTAGTGAATGATTTATGTCGGATTAAATAGCTCCTAGGAATGTTTGATGACTAAGCACCCTAGAGAGGATCACTCACTGCTATCTATGAGGAAGATAACAGTGTGTTCTCAGAGATCACTGTGCTACACAAAGATGGCGTGTCGCCAAAAGGGTGGGGTGTGTGCACAGTGAGACTGAATGTAAAGTAATGAATGATGAATGGAGAGAGTGCACCTGGTGAATGTCCTTCTATTTATAGGTGTCACCTAGGGTTTCAGCCCACTAGTAATGCGTCCACTCCTCACGCCGTACGCGTCCCCATGATTTGAGAGTGTTCTTGCTCCATTACCTGCATTACTCGAGATTATAGGCACGATCATGGGATGATCGTCATTTTACCTGATTGAGGAAGATATTGTCATAAAGCGTGCTCGCTGGGCTTATACTTTGTCAGGCCCATTATGCAAGTCCATAATAGTAACTTCAGGATTTCTATGAATATTCTTTCTAATTTATTCATTCGCATTATATTGATACATAAAATACTATAGGGAGCAAGTCCCTCTAGTACAAATTTGTTGGGGTCAACTTGTCCTCATAAAATAGTGAGAGAAATGTGATATGGCCAAGTTTTGAAACACCAGATCAACATATTTTTATTATAAATAATTAACATAACTAATTTTTTTAATCTATCTAAATTAGCCAACTAGCTCTTAGATAAAAAGGCAGATGTAGTATTTAATTATAATCATTGTTGTTAAACTCGTGAGTTGATTATCTAATTATAATTTAATTTATTAACTTTATAACTTATAAATTCGTGTCAACTTACCTTTAAATTTGTAGTAGTTATAAATCCGTTGAACTCACACACACGAGTTTATTGTTTTGTAATTTTAACTTATAAAACCGTGTCAAATGATTCTTAACCTTTTGTTGACCTTTCATATTTGATCATATTCATTGACTTCCTATATGAAATTCATAAAAATATTTGATTATGATAAACCATGAATGTAATATTGATATATTTAATTTCAATTATTTAAATTTAAAATGTATTAACTCAAATTGTTGTCATTTTTTATATTTTAATTAATTAATTATATGCTTTTAATAACTATTTATTAATAAAATTAAAATTTTATAAATTTACAATTCGAGTTTACTATATAAAATTGACATCTTTCTCACCAATTTACTTAAGCTAGTAAGTGACAACCATACTATATATGTGTCATGATATTTTAAAGGATACTAATTAAGGAATGTAAGCTAAAACAATATATGAGGGATATATAATTATTGAATCGAAAATATTTTTAAGTGGGAAAAAAAAATTATTATCGTACATCGTTGCTTTTTTATCTACATCATCGTAGTTTCAGAAGATTGTGCAACAATCCAAAACCAAATCTACAAGATTAATTATCGACCATATATGACTTACAATCATACAATCATCCGATGGCCGATTACCTTTTAACGTATACAAATAAATTATTCATTGAATCAAGTTGTTCATTATTCATTATGTACCACCAAATCCATAAACTGATTTCACTGTAGGACCGGGGGTGGGGGGGGGGGGTAAGAAGAAGGAAAAATGACATAAAAATATCGCTTGTACTTCGAAACAGGGGCGGACCTTAAAAAAATATTTTGAGGGGCCAAATGTATAAATTTTTGGGCCAAATACATAAAAAAAGAAAATTCCAAGTTGCGTGAAGTAATTTTTGGGGCTGTCTTCATGGGATCAAACTAGCGTGGGACATGGGATTCAGGAACTTCATCCTAGAAACAGATTATACTCGATGCCGTCGATTCGATCAAGAATAAGTTAAACGAGGCACACGCTGACCAGATCCTCATTGCGGAGATTAAAGGATTGATTAACAGGAGTGGAATATTGTAGTTCGCCATGTTAGACGTTGGGCCAACTCAGTCACGGACCATTTGGCTAAACTTAGCTTATCGTCTCTGCCAGGATTTCACATCATCCACAAGGTCTTGATATGGAACTTGAGCAGTTGCTTGTAAAGGATAAATCTTAGAGGTTTTGTTTATGTATACTCATCTTTAGCGGAAAAAAAAAAAAATTGGGGGGGGGGGGGCATGTATCAACAAAGGTTCGTCCTTGCTTCGAAATCCCGTTGATAACAAAAATAATGAGACTAACAAGAATAGTAAAGCAATTGATAACTTGTTTTGTTATTTACTCATCTATTTGGAATTTTAAAATTCAAGTGGTATTTTCTTAAGATTCTCCTAATTTTTATTTTTTTTTTTTTTAAGGGATAGGGGTCTTAAATGCCATGGAAGTTTTGGCTCAAGAGCACTGGTAAGACGGAAGTTTTTTTAGGACCAAAAATGCCACGGAAGTTCACAAGACGTAGCAATTTTGCCCTGGAAGTCTCATTTTCGCCACGGAAGTTTTCACTGAGGAGCAATTTTGCCCCAAAAGTTTACACTAAGGAGTAATTTTGCCTCGAAAGTTTACAAAACGTAGCAATTTTTCCCTTCTGTCCCCAAATATTAAATTTGACTATTAAATGGGTCAAAGATCACACATGTCATGCCTTGAAAAGGTCGAACTTGGAGTCGAGAAGGAGATCCTTCGATGCTAAAATCAAGGTGGCCGAATTTGTGAAGCCAAACCGGTCAAAGGGACTGAAAGGTCTGTCACAAAACGCAAATGAAATGCAAAATGAGAAATGAATTGTTCCAAAAATTGGTTCAGTAAAACAAATCAATAGTGATAATATTTACGTTTGTATAGACTAATCATTTGCTTAGATCATAAGTGATGCTTCCTTTGGGTTTTGTGACAATCGATCTTTTAGTCCCTTTGACCAGTTCAGCTTCACAAATTCTGGCCACCTTGAGCTCAACATCTCAAGGATCTCCTTCTCTAGCTCCAAGTTTGACCTTTTCAAGGCATAACATGTGTGGTCTTTGACTGATTTAATAGTCAAATTTAATATTTGGGGACAGAAGGGAAAAATTGCTCCTTAGTGAAAACCGGGGCAAAATTGCTCCTTAGTGAAAACTTCGAGGCAAAATTGCTCCTCATCCAAAACTTCCGTGGCATTTTTGGTCCAAAAAAACTTCCGTCTTACCGGTGCTTTCCCGAGTGAAAACTTCCATGGCATTTAAGACCCATATCCTTTTTTTTTTTTAAAAAAAACTCAAAGTGTTAATTTAAATGTAAATTTTCTTTTTATTTTTTTTATTTGGGATAGAATTATGTAATCCTTCCATACTAACAAGTATTGCGCATTTATTTATCTTCTATGTGTAATAATATAATCATAATTAAGCGATAAAAATGTATCTAATGTAGTTATTAAGATTCTTCCGATTTTCAAAACAAAAGTGATCAAACTCTCTCTCTCTCTCTCTATATATATATATATATATATGGCTTCAAAATATGTGATTATACGCAAATCTGCATCAAGTGGTCTGGAGAATTGTGATCTTCTTCTTGGTTTGTGTTGTAAATAGGAGAGAGATCAATAATCAAAAGCTTGCATGGCAGAAACAGCGAGGATGATAGCAACAGCAATGTTTGTGATGATGGTAGCAGCAACTTCAATGTAGTTGGCTCATACTTATTCTGATTCTGATGCTGATGCTGATGCTGGCTTCGCCCATAACACTATTTCTTCCCATAAGATCGTCATCTTCTCCAAATCGTATTGCTCTAGGTACTATATTTCCTCTCTCTTCATTTTCATTTTTTAGGGTTAATCTGCAATTTTGCTCATGAAGTAATTAACCGCCACTTGCTTTCAGAAGTTTTTCGAGAGGCAATTTTATTTTGGAAGTTAACCAAAACGTAGTAATTTACTTAGGGTTAAGATGCAGATTGGCCAACCAACTATTACGCTAGGAGCAATTGGCACAAAAATATTTTTAAGGGAGCAAAAATACCAATAAACAATTTAAATTTGCAAAAATACCAATGAATAATTTAAAAATGGGGCAAATAGGCCAAAAGTTGAAGTTAACGGAATTGTGTTATGTATATCATTTTTAAATTCTCCATTTGTATTTTGTCTATTTTCAATTGTTCATTGGTATTTTTGATCCCTTCAAAACATTTTTGTGCCGATTGCTCCAAGCATAATACTTGATTGGCCAATCTGCACCTTAACCCTTTTAATTATTACAGTTAAAAGTTCACCGTCAATATCAATTAATTGTTAAGGTGAATTTGCTCTATTTTCAACGTTTCATGAGCGAAATTGCTCATCCTCCAAAATCTTCCTGTGCTTATGACTGATTACTTCAGGTGCGAAATTACACCTTAACTCTTTTTTAATAAGGACATACGTTAACGATATAAGACTATAAGTGGCACTACTATAATAAATGGATTCTATTTCCTCCAAAACTATCTGTTTTTCAAAAAGGAAAGTAAAAAAATAAAGGCAGTGACATTTTTGTAATTTTTGACATATTGGGCGTCTCTATTTAGAATTAGGACGCCTAAAGTAAACCTTAGGCCTTCCAAATTTAAATTGGGATGCCTAAAGTCGACTAAAGGCATCCCAAATTGAATTTGGGAAGCCTATTTGTATACTTTAGGCGTCCCAATTGTAAGTTGAGACGTCTAAAGTTCCACTTTATGCGTCCTGAATTTAAAATTGGAATGCCTAAGTACTTTTGAAATCACAATCCTTGATCAGAGTCTCTCTCTTTTCACACCCATTCCGTCACCCCGAAAGAGATTTGTCGGGCTCTCTCAAAATAACCAGGATTAAAAGTTTTGTAGTATAGGAAACCTGGATCGTTTCTCAGAGGAACTCACAACGGGTCTAATATCAACAGTAAAACAGTAACCAGAATGGGGGGTTTTTCAATGTAAAAAAAATGAAGTCAAGCTAGAACAGAATATAAGAAAATGACATTAATCAAATAAACAAAAGATCAACCCAGGATTTTGAATTCCACCACTTTCATTCCTCGGATGATAACAGATTTCTAACCGAACTCGTGATCGACTCTGGACAAATCGAAATCTCTGCATTTGTCCAGAAATTCCCTTAACTGAACAATCATTCAGAATTAGTTCGAATCAGGGCGTATCACTGCACGATCGCACAGTAATAATTTAACCTAGTTCGAACTACGTCCTTGGGAAATATCGATCTGGGTTTTTAATCAAAAACCTAATCCAAATCCAGAAATCGAACCCGATTAAAGAATGCAGAAATGAGTTAGATGGTTACCGATTAAGCGCGAGTCCTTTGGATAGTGGAATCCTTCATCCATAGGCCGATCATAGAGATTTAGCCAAGCATGGTTGGGCAAAAGACAAAAGAAAAGATGAAGAGGAATGCCATAAACATGATGAACAACTCAGAGAATCTAATTTAATTCGAAAATCTCATAAAGCGTAATGTTCAATCTATTTGCGGCCGCCAACTAAGTTAATCTAAAAGGGAATGAAAGCTAGGGTTTCAAAATAGGCCCAATATCGAAGCCTCTAATAACAATTGGTCTTTTATTATAAAATTTGAGCCCAATAAAAATTCAGAAAAAACATGTCTGCCTTTAGCTCCAATTTCGTTCATCTTCTTGTCTGAATCAGCCTTTTGAGTCTTCATAACAATCATAGCTCTCTGAATCATCTAAAAAATGAAAGAAGAATAAGGCTAATCGGATATCTAGATCAAACGTTATGGCGAAAATACTAAATCATTGTACATCTGGAATTTAATCATAAAAATAAATTAAATCCAATTAAAAGCCCAATTAAGTAATAAAACCTATTATTTATTGATTAAATATTCCTAAATTACTAACTAAGAGATACAAATAAGTGAAATAATATATAATTATCAAATTCCCCCACACTTATCCTTTTGCACTCCTGGGCAAAATTAAAAGAAAAAGAGTGAAAGAAAGACTTCTTCTTTCCTACAATTGCCAAACTTCAAAAAATGAACAAAGATCATAAAGCTTCTCAAGATCAACCAATCAAGACTGAATTTCTTTCATCTCAAATTATAAAGCATGGCAATCTCAATCAATGATGCTAACCACACAAGATGGTCTCTCAAGGATGCCCTCAATCAATCTCTCAAGTGTATAAGGTAAATAAGTGTATCGCTTAAGGGCATGCTCCGGTAGGCATAAGTGCCAAAGGGACACGTGAATGTTGTCTTCTCCTGATCCTCAGGAGCAATATGGATATGGAAATAGCCCGAGTAGCCATCCAGAAAGCAGTAGTGAGACTTACCAGCCAACCGCTCCAACATCTGATCAATGAAAGGAAGAGGATAGTGATCCTTGCGAGTAGCTTGGTTGAGTCTCCTGTAGTCAATGCATACTCTCCAGCTGTTCTGAACTCTTGTGGGGATGAGCTCATTCTTTTGATTGGCTACCACAATCACTCCAGGTTTCTTGGGAACCACTTGGACTGGGCTAACCCATCGGTTATCAGAAATGGGATAAATAATACCAGCTTGTAGCAACTTAGTCACCTCTTTCTTCACCACATCCAAAATAAGTGGGTTCAGGCATCTCTGGGGTTGTCTCACTGGCTTAGCATCCTCTTCCAATAAAATCCGATGCATGCACATAGAAGGCTAATACCAACAATATCAGCTAATGTCTACTCATTCGTGTTTTTATTGGCCTTCAACAAGCTTAACAGCTTCTCTTCTTGATCGGGTAGAAGGTTATTGGCCACAATAACTAGTAGCTGCTCATTCACCTCTAGAAAGGCATATTTCAAATGATCCGGAAGGGATTTCAACTCTAACTTAGGTGGCTGCTCAGTGGATGGAAGTAGCTTAGGTGGGTGCTTACCTACAATGCCTGAAATCATATGCACTGAAACGAAAGCAGAACTGTGTCTAGGAAACTCAATGTTAGTGTCAGAATTCAATTCATATTCAAAATGGACATCAGAATCAGAAGTGACATCAGAATTAGGATCCAACTCAAATTCACAATCAACATCAGAATCCTCAATAAATGCAGAATCACTAATCAAGTCAGAATCACCATATAACGCATCATTACTTTCGGTACAAATAGGACACCACTCATTCTCGAACAACCACAAACACCAAATTCACACATAGATGCAAAATCAGGGCAATCAGCATACCATTCAGCAAGCACATCGTCTACAACATCATCAATCACATCAATGCATAAAACTGAATGCTCTTCCCTAGGATGTTTCATGGCTTCAAAAATATTAAAATTAACAAGAATATCACCAAATTCCATGGAAAGAGTACCAGAATGCACATCTATCTTAGTCCTAGTTGTTTTCATGAAAGGTCTCCCTAGAATGATTGGGGACCTACTGTGAGGAGATTCATCCTCCATGTCTAAAATGTAAAAGTTAAAACATCTTCAATTAAACCAGTGGGATGAGTATTACTCCTATTAGCTAATTGGACAATAACACCAGTAGGACGCAAAGGACCAAGACCAAGAGATTTATAAACAGATGCAGGCATGACATTAATAGAAGCACCTAAATCTAGCATGCAATCATCAAATCTATAATCCCAATAATGCAATGAATAGAAAACGTACCTGGATCCTTGCACTTACGAGGCATGGTGGGTTGGATGAGTGCTGATACATTCTGGTTTAAGCTCATTCGTGTAGTCCCCTTCAGTCGCCTCTTGTTGGTACATAGTTCTTTAAGAAACTTGGCATATTTGGGAACCTGCTTGATTGCATCTAAGAGAGGAATGTTGATCTCAACTTTCCTGAACATCTCAAGAATGTCTTGCTCTTTTGTATTCTCTGCCAACTTCTTGGGTTTAGTGGTTCTCTGAGGGAAGGGAATAGGAATGGGAATGTCAAGTTCCTCTTCGCTTTGCTTCACTGCCTCTTTATTTTTAGAGTTAATTTTCTCAACATCTGACTCTTTTTCTTGTTAGTTCTCTATGTGTTTTGATGATAACTGACAATTGTAAACACAAGTTGTAGTTTGTCTTTGGTAAGTTGAAAAACTTACTGTCAAAGGCAAACTCGAGTTTTGGTTTCAAAACTCAAGTTTTGACTTTGACAGAGAGTGGCTCAATTTCAAAGAACAAAGAAAAACTCAAGTTTTCATAGGAAAACTTGAGTTTTGGACTTACAGAGAGCACTCAGTTTTTCATCTCTACACAAACTCAAGTTTTGACTGAGATCCTCGAGTCTTACGTTACACGAGAGACTTCTCATTGTTTTCTCGATGGAGACAAAACTTGAGTCTTGATTTGGAAACTCGAGTTTTAGCGAGAGAGAGTCTCCAACTTTTTGAACATATGCAAACTCGATTTCGACTTAAAACTTCGGGATTACACTTTGCCATGAGTTTTCTAAGTTTTCTCTAAGTTGTGAGAAAACTCGAGGGTTTGGAAACTCGAGTTTATACTTGGTAGAAAGTTTTCATACTTAAATGGAAACTCGAGTTTTGGGCAAGCCAAGAGCTTTGCTCTTTTGCAACACTTTGGAAACTCCAGTTTTCATAGAAAACTCAAGTTTTGACTTGGCACAGATTTCTCAAAGTTTCCATACTTAAATGAAAACTCGAGTTTTGGCCAAGCCGAGAGCATTACACTTTTTCAATGTTTTGAAAACTCCAGTTTTGATGTTTTGGACTAAAATTCATGTTTCATATTAAAAGTCCAAAACTTGAGTTTTACTTTGGAAACTCGAGTTTTGAGTTTAATCCAAAAATGTGTTCCAAAACTCAAATCGCGCTTTCTTCTCTGGTAGGAGGAAACTCGAGTCAAGTAATGAAAACTCGAGTTTTTCTTAAGTGCACAGTTGAAAACTTGAGTTTAGAAGAACAAACTCGAGTTTGTGTCGCAGAGTCTGAAATTCAAATCTGACGATTTTGTGAAACCTTCTTGTTTGATCTTAATACTTCCTATTATCTTTCATCCATATTCCTAGCTATGTTTAATCACTTTGTTAGTGAGTTTCAGATCATTTAAAGGATATTAAATGAAGGTTTGAGCAAAAGCAAAAAGTGATGTCAGCACATTAAATGCAAAGTTCAGAAAACTTGCATCCTTTTGGATAATCATTCCACACACACTGCAAAGGGATTAATGTGTCCTTTTCACATCCAGTAGCTGCTCTTCCAACGGATTAAAAGTCAAGAAGTCAAGCACAAACATCTGTGCAACTGAATTAAGCAAAGTGTAGTGAGAGAAGACCACCAAAGCTTAAGCTAATCCTTGTCTAATGAAGGCAATGGTTATATTGAAGATTACAATGGTCATTTAATGCTCTCTTAGTATAAATAGAGCTGCATTCAATTCTTCTCAACAACCAATCTGCTAGAAAATGAAAATCATCAAAGCTATCAACTACTCTTTAAGTTTTCTTGAGCAAAGTATCTGTTGATACATTTTGTACTTCAGTGTTCATATTTATTCACTCTTAGAGAGAGTTCATTTATTGTAAATCATTCATTGTAAGAATCTCAAGTCGGGGACTTTGAGATTGGGTTATTGATTGCAACTTGTAAGGGGGAGTAAGTTCTAGTGAGAGAATTACTCTTGAGTTACAGAGTGTGTAATCAATTGATATAGTGAAATCCCAGAGTGTCTGTGGACTGGATGTAGGTCAAGAGATTGGACTGAACCAGTATAAATTTTGTGTGTCTTGCTCTTCTTCCTTATGCTCTGTTCAGCTCTGTTTTTAGTGTACAAAAACAGAGTAATCCGAAAATTTGTAATCCCCAATTCACCCCCTCTTGGTAATTAAGCTTCAGTTTCATTTCTGATATGGATTCAGGCACATCTGCAGTTTGTTTAGGCTCCTCTAATTGCTTTCCAGAACGTAGGGAGATAGCACTCACATTCCCCTTAGGATTGGGAATCCTTTGTGAAGGGAGAGTGTTGGATCCCTGAGGTTGGAGCTGGTTCAATGATGTCGCCAATTGGCCAATTTGAGTTTGCAAACTCTGAATTGAAGTTTCAATTTGTTGTTGGAACTGCATAGTGTTCGTGGCAAATTGCTTCATCATATCTTCCAATGAGGAACCACTACTACTAGCCTGCTGTTGTGCCGCCTGTGGAGATGCACATATGGCTAGTCGAGGAGGTGGTGCTGGCAAAGGTGGTGCAAATTGCTGCTGGAAAGTCTGTGGTCTATATTGTCTCCGTTGGTAATTCCCAAAATTCTGTTGATACTGGTTACTCTGGTTCTGATTCTAGTTCCAGCGAAAGTTGGGGTGATTTCTCCAACCAGGATTGTAGGTATTAAAGAAGGCATTATTCTGCTGGTATTGTGACTTTCCTGGAAAAACACCCATTGCAGCTTTTGACTGGTCTTGGTAAGTAGGATCATACAAGGTAGGGCAAGAGTTAGTAGAATGATAAGGGTCAGAATAGAACCCACAGGAGTACCCAATTTGAGGAGGGGAAGATTGTACTGTCTGCGTCACTACCAACTGCCTCACAAGGGAAGTCAGATCATCAAGTCTAGTCTCTAATCGCTGAGAATCATAATGGATTGGAGGTGTTTGAATCTGGTAAGCAGGAGTACTATTGGCCATGGTGCCAAACTACTGAGAGTTAGCTGCCATAGTAGATATCAAGTCTCGGGCATCTTCAGGTGTCTTGTTACTCATAGCCCCACCACTAGAAGCATCCACCAAACCTTTGTCTACAGGTAGCAGACCATCATAGAAATAGGTAATTAAGAGTTGCTCAGTGATCTAGTGGTATGGACAGCTTGCACATAACCTTTTGAACCTCTCCCAGTACTCATGCATAGTCTCCCCATTGGCCTGTTTAATGTTGCCAATTTCCTTCTTGATCGCAGTTGCTCTTGAGGAAGGGAAATATTTCTCCAGAAATAACCTCTGAATATCAGTCCAGCTCCCAATAGATGAGGGATGAAGGTACAACAACCAGTCCTTGGCTCTACCTTCCAATGAGAAAGGAAAAGCTCTCAGCTTGATATGATCTTCATCAATAACCTGTGGTTTCATTGTGCTGCACACCACATGGAATTCCTTCAAATGCTTAATGGGGCACTCACCTGTAAGACCATGAAACTTAGGCAACAAGTGTATTAGACCAGATTTAAGCTCAAAGTTAGCAACAAGGGCAGGATATTGGATGCACAAAGGTTGATAATTAACATCAGGTGCAGCCAAGTCCTTTAAAGTAGGACAATTTGCTTGTTCTGCCATAATTTCTGAATTAGCAAAAGTGCTACTAGAATCAGTGTAAACAACACTATCAGAACAAGAAATATCAGGATCAAGTTCAATATGCTCAGAATGTTCAAAATCAGAATCAATTTCAGTAGTAGTCCTATGAGTCAGCCTAACAACTCTTCAAGCAACAAGAATTGTTCTTTCAATTTCAGGATCAAATTGTAACAAGTCTTTTTGATCAGTAATACTCCTAGTACTCATATAGCATAGGCAATGAGACTTGCGTACACAAAAAAAAAACTAAAAAAAAAAAAAGAAGACTCAAAAACACAAAAATGAAAAAAAAATGAAAAAGTGGTCTAAACGATTGAAGGACCAATTCCTTTGAGATTGGTGCGACCACCGTAAAAAAATTTCTATCCTTCAAAGGAACAGTCGCCTAACAGTTGTAAAAGCTGTGGGGAAAAAATTAAGAAAAATTAAACAAATTAATTTTTTTTTGGGACTGGGAATATTTAATGAAGGAGAACTGAGTTTAGTGATGGAGCAAGCTGGATACCATGAAGTAACAAGATCTCCTACCAGCGTTAGAGTAATCTGGGTGAGACATAAATCTGCCTAGTCACCAGAACCACCAAAAACTACTCTAATCTAAACTACTCTAATGTCAATAATTTAAAAAAATTGAAAAAAAAAAAAAAAAAAATTAAAAAAAAATATTCCGAGGAATGGGAATATTTAATGAAGGAGAACTAACGTCAATGATGGAGTAAGCTGGACACCGTGAAGTAACAAGATCTCCTACAAGCGTTAGAGTAATCTAGGTGAGATACAAATCTTCCTAGTCACCGTAACCACCAAAAACTACTCTAATAATGTCAATAATCAGACCGATGCAAATTCCCAGGCAACGGTGCCAAATTTTGAAAGAGATTTGTCGGGCTCTCTCAAAATAACCAGGATTCAAAGATTTGTGGTATAGGAAACCTGGATCATTTCTCAGAGGAACTCACAGCGGGTCTAATATCAACAAGAAAACAAGAACTTAATGGGGGGTTTTTCAATGTAACAAAAACGAAGCCAAGCTAGAACAGAATATAAGAAAACGAGATTAATCAAATAAACAAAAGATCAACCCAGGATTTTGAATTCCACCACTTTCCTTCCTCAGATGAAAACAGATTTATAACCGAACTCGTGATCGACTCTGGACAAACCAAAATCTCTGCATTTGTCCAGAAATTCCCTTAACCGAACAATCGTTAATTTGTTCGATCGGTGGCGTATCACCGCACGATCGCACAAGTAATACTTTAACCTAGTTCGAACTACGTCCTTGGGAAATATCGATCTGGGTTTTTAATCAAAAACCCAATCCAAATCCAGAAATCAAAGCTGATTAAAGAATGTAGAAATGAGTTAGATAGTTACTGATTAAGCGCGAGCCCTCTGGATAGTGGAATCCTTAAGCCATGGGCCGATCAGAGAGATTTAGCCAAGCATGGTTGGGCAAAAGACAGAAGAAAAGATGAAGAGGAATGCCATAACCATGATGAACAACTCAGAGAATCTAATTTAATTCGAAAATCTCATAAAGCGTAATGTTCAACCAGTTTGCGGCCGCCAACTAAGTTAATCTAAAAGGGAATGAAAGCTAGGGTTTCAAAATAGGCCTAATATCAAAGCCTCTAATAACAATTGGTCTTTTATTATAAAATTCAAGCCCAATAAAAATTTAGAAAAAACATGTCTGCCTTTAGCTCTAATTTCGTCCATCTTCTTGTCTGAATCAGCCTTTCGAGTCTTCATAGCAATCATAGCTCTATGAATCATCTAAAAAATGAAAGAAGAATAAGGCTAATCGGATATCTAGATCAAAAGTTATGGCGAAAATACTAAATCACTGTACATCTAGAATTTAATCATAAAAATAAATTAAATCCAATTAAAAACCCAATTAAGTAATAAAACCCATTATTTATTGATTAAACATTCCTAAATTACTAACCAAGAGATACAAATAAGTGAAATAATATATAATTATCACACTTACACACCCTTCAACCATTCTTGTCTTCGCTCAGCTCTTAGTTCACACCCACTCACCGTCAAGATCTGGGTTCATGTTGGCTTTGGTTGTCTTTATTATTGAAGGCAAAGGTGAAGGAAATAGTAGACGGTGAACGCAAAGGCAAGACGAATGGTGAACGCAAAGGAGAAGCAGATGGTGAATGCGAAGGCGAAGGATGACACTTCAATCTAGATCTCCGATTTGTGACGATGAGAATCAAATCTCCTTTTTTTCTTCTACTCCCTCTTTAAGATTCGCGATTACAAAGGACAATGGACAAAGGCAAAGGATTTGGTTTCAAATCTCTGATCTATGACGGTGAAAGTCAATTGCGCAGTGATTCAGTTATTTCTTTGCTTGATTTGGTTTGATTTTAGTTTCTGGTTATTTCTCTGCTTGATTTGGTCATCAGTTTCTTGTTCATAGTGATTCTAGTTCTTGTAATCATCTTCCTCCATCGGTACTAGCAATTTCTATGATGGTCGTTGACAATTTCTATGGCTACCGGAGCTGTTATTCTAGGGCAGGCCGGAAATGACAATTTTATTTTATTTTTTTATTTAAAAAAACACCTTATGAACTTAGTTTAGAGGGGATGTCGTAAGTCTCTTACAAGATCCCTATTTCTTAGGGACACTGTATCCTAACTTTACTACATTCTTGGCATAGGCGTCTCCATATTTTTAGACGTTAAAAGTGTTATTTGTAGTAGTGCGGGATTGATTCCGCCACTCTTTTACTTAGAAACTTTTATATCGTTAAGCTATAAGATCATTAGCAATCTCTCTTCTGATTATTGTTTTGACATATGTGTCAAATTGTAACTAAACGTCGTTGTTGTTACATTAGATAAACACGGAATTGTGGGTTTTTCACTTGTCGTAAAACACCATATGGAGATATAGAAACATCCTTTTTATTAATTAGATGGTTATTATCATGTCATATTCACATATTAGAATTAAGATATTATTTTCACTTTTAAGGTAGTGTTTGATACTATATACAAAGTTTTCAAAGGCTAACCGACTAGACCGACCAACCGGTTGGACCATCAGCCATTTATAACACTAGCTTGGATTTTTCCATTAGGTCGTTTTAGCAATTATACTGCTTTGGGTCATTATTTACTCGTGCAACTAGTGTTATAAATGGTGCAACTAATATAATTAAAAATATATTTTTGGTATTTAAATTTTATTGATAATAAGTGATATATAATTAATATATATATTTTTTATTTCATCTTGTTGGGTATATTTTTGTGATTTGGTCAACTTTTCTATTAAATTGGATTAAGTCCACCCATCTACTTAATGATGTGGTTTTTTCCCCTGATATGCTATAACTAGTACTTTGTAATGTTTCTATTTTATTATTAATATTGGTTTGTCTTATTATTAAAAATATTAAATTGGATTAATTATTAATTATATTTTAATCATTATATATTTATACAATATTATTTTAATTTAATTATTACATCATCGGCCCAACTAGACGACCCAACCGATTTAACCGTTTGACCCGATCTTCCCAACTCAATGTCTGGTCTGGCTCTTAAAACATTGAGTATATATATGTTATAATTGTGATAACACATATACATTTAGATGTGTCATTAAACATGTCCTTAATATTTCATATCAAAATAAATAAATGAGATATCTTCAATTAGAATATATGATGACATGATTGGTATAATTGCATATTATTTGACATTCTGAACTGATCCAATGTTGCCATATTTTGTATGGAATATTATGTTCACACGTATAATTATGGCTTTAGGTAATAAACTTAGATTGATGGAAAAAAAAAGATAATGATTGTTGTTGAATTGTTGACCTTTTGAGTTTACCGTTTTTACATTTTTACCTTACTAAAATCGAGTTGAGTTGTCGATAAACTCGTGCTAGTTGTAAACTTAGTTAAATTCACGAGTTTACATACTGAGTTTACTGTTTTTACATTTCTAACTTACAAAAACCATATTAACTCACTCTTAAACTTGTGTTAACTTTTTTCGATTTGGTCATGCCAATTGTAAACTCGGTTAAATTCAGGAGTTTATACACTGAGTTAACTTTTTTACATTTTTAACTGACAAAACCATGTTAATTTATGAGTTTACACACCGAGTTTACCGTCTCAACGGCTTTATATATGGATTTTATAGAAAATTCTTTATTAAATATGATAAATTATGAGTATTGATATACTTAATTTCAATTATTTGGATTTAAAATATATTTAAATCAAATTGTTGTATTTTTTATATTTTAATTATTTAATTAAACACTATTAATACCTATTTAATAATAAAAATACACGCTTACAAGTTTACAATACGAGAATATATTACCATCATGAGTTTGACAACCTTAAAGATATAATATATTTTTTGGAACAAATTAGTTATAATATTATGCTAGATAACGTGAGAGGAGGATTTTTCAACATATTAGTTTTTCTAATTTAATTTGTTGATGGTAAATTCATTATGGAATATAAAAAAGGGAAAACCAGTCCCAAGGACCATAAAAATAGCAAAAAAGTCCCAATAAAATTTGCATATAAAAAAAGTTACTAGGGACTTTTTTGATATTGTTTATATTGACAACAGGAAGTGCTATATTTACAACAGGAAGTGCGATATTCACAACAAAATTTAAAAACCTGGTCATTCGCAACAGAAAAAATTATATTCACAACAGGAAGTGCTATATTCACAACAACATTTAAACATCTGGATTTTGTTTGAAAATCAAGTCCCTAAGCGTACAGAGGTCATTCACAACAGAAAAAGATTAGATTCACAACAGGAAGTGTTATATTCACAACAAAATTTAAAACCTAGTCATTAACAACAGAAAAAGCTATATTCACAATAGGAAGTACTATATTCACAACAAAATTTAAAAACTTGGATTTTGTTTTAATACAAATAATCTTAACAAAGTCTCTATGGGCTTTTTTTATATGTGAATTTTTATTGGAACTTTTGTGCTATTTTTTATGGTCCTTGGGACCTGGTCACATACTACAAAAAACACAAAAAATGACCTAAATAAGACCCATTTAACGTCCCTTTTCAGAGGGACGTCTCGACGGGGGACGTCAAAAAATTTGAGTTTTGACGTCCTACAAAAAATTTAGGGCACCCCGAAGTTTGTTTAGGACGCCTTATTGCAGTTTTTTTTTTTTAAAAAAAACCCACGGGGCTGGTAACGGAAGAACAAATCAAAAATCAAATTTCAGAAATACTTTCTTTTTTACGTTACAAACAAGAAATTCCAGAACCAAATAAGAATAAGAATTTTATTATTTATATTTGAACTTGGTTATCTATTGATATTAATATATATTTAATATATTATAATTTTGTTCATTTATGATGCTTGCCGCGAAGTTTTTCTAGAAGATAATGATACGATCGTGAGCTCACCGACATACCTTCAAGATTTCATGGTTAACGCCTCCTACTAATTTTGTGGATCTGGTGGATATTAGGATGATTTTCCCTATCTTTTAGCTTATTGTTATTATTTAATTATTAGTTAGTGGATTTCTGGCGCACTCCCTAGCCACGTATGGTTAGTGGTGGAGCTTATTATTATTTATTGTTATTTAAATATTAGTTCGTTGATTTACCCGTGATCATAGTGGAGTCCGTTAGTGGTCATAGTGGAGTCCTAGGTTTTAGATTAGTGCCATCCGTTATTATTTTTAATTGATTTATTTAACTCCTATTTAAGGAGATTTGTTTATTTAATGAAGGCATCAAGAACTTTGTCTACGTTTAATATTTTAATCTAGTTATTTTTTATAAGCTTATCCTTTCGCCAAAAGGAACCCCAAGCTTTGGCCCTTTTTGCCTAAAAGGTCCTATCGATAATTATTAAGAATATTTTTTTTTTTTTGGAAGATAACAAAATGTGGAACTAACTCTTCTTCTTCCCTAAATCTACAATCCAGGGTTCCAAATCTATAACCTATTACCAAAAATTTCTCGTGCTCATTATTCCAATCAATTTAGAATAATCTAAAATAACAAGTCAAGAAAAAACAATGAATCCTACTTTTCTTGAAAAATATCTTCATCAAAAATATTATTTGGATATAATAATTTAATACCTTCCATAAAATATTCTATTTTTTTGACTAAAATAAAATAATCAATATTTACTTGATTTATAGTTAATCTTTTACGTGATTGAATCAACTTTAGATTAGATTTTTCTAAACAAGAAATAAATTCTTCATAAGATTTAAATTGAAAATCTTACTAAAAAATGTTTGACTGTTTTTCATTTTTCCACATCATGGTATATAAACACTCAAGATTTTATCCGCTCTCTCCTCACACAAAATTCCCCAAATATCTCAAATTGCCCTAAAAATGCTGATTTCAAAGCGCCTTGAATGTATTTCAAGACGCTAAAAATACTTTTTTGACGTCCCGAACTTATTTCGTGACGCAAAAAAATTCTTCAAATATCTCAAATTGCGCCAAAAATGCTGATTTTAGGCGTCCTGAATAAATTTCAAGACACCAAAAATACTTTTTTGAAGTCCTGAACCTATTTCAGGACGCCAAAAAAAATTTCTGACGCCAAAAAATTCCCTAAATATCCTAAATTGCGCCAAAAATGCTGATTTTAAGCGTCTTGAATGAATTTCAGGACGCCAAAAATGCTGATTTTAGGCGTCTTGAATGAATTTCAGACGCCAAAAATGCTGATTTGACGTCCTGAAACTATTTCAGGACGTCTAAAATCTCAAACTCAAGTAAATAATTACAACAATGCCCCGCCTTCACTTTTTACTTCCTTTTTTTAAAAAAAGGGACGTCTTTTAGGGTAGTAGTATCTATATTTTGTAGTAGTGTGTCATTTTCTTTATAAAAAAGTCTTTTCAGACATTTGAAGCAAACACCACATATCGTTGTGCTTGATAAAAGAGGTATGCTTGCTCTTGATTCCTTTTAATGTGCTACGATAATTAAGAGTATTAATTAGTATGAAGTCTTAAAAAAACAGAAGTCACATTTTTCATAATTCATGAACAATATTAGTTCCCTTTTTCAAAAGTATTACTTAAACGGCATTTAAATTTCTATTTAATTATAAGTTATATCGCAAAATCAAAGAAATAATGATTATTTTTTCTTTAAAATGGCCCTCAGAGATAGGGGGATCAACAAATTTATGGTGAACAAGAGTTGAGTACTTAATTAAGGGTAGTTTTAGAAAGATATATTAAATAATCCGAAAGATAACATTTTAGGTAATTAAATTCTTCTGTCACCCCACGTTAATATTGTTCCAAAAAAAAAAAAAACTAGGGATAGGTTTTTAATAATTAGGAAAAATTGGTTAAAATTCCTTGTTTCAAAATTTTATTGGTTAAAAGGATCTAATATGTAATACCCTAATTTTCAACTCTTATAAATCTTGTATTTTAGCAAATAATTAGCAAAATACGAAGGTGAATATGTGTCTCAAAGAATTGTAATCTTTTGATTATAAGTTTACCCAAATTAAACTTTGGAATTAATTAACCAATGGTTAATTATGAGACTACATATTAGGGGCTATAAAATGTGACATTAAATCACATGAAATAAATAGCTATTTTAAATGATCATAAGACAAGAAATGAGAATAGGGAAACACTTAGTTTAATTGTTATCTATTAACAATTATCCATAACAAAATTAGCTTGCACTAATTGAGATTAGTTGCATAATTCTTCAAGATGATTAGAGGCAAACTAAGATCATCAAAAAAGGGCTAATTAATGAAGAATTAAGCTTGTCTAAATTAAGCACTATTTTTCATGATTAGCTAATAAATCAATAGGAAATGCAATTAAGGGTTAATTAATCCTATAAATAAGCTTAATCCTCTTGTAAATTGATTAACTAATGAGAAATCAAGAAAATGATCTAAATCCTAATGGGAGACTTGAGCCATGGATTAAGGATGAAGATTGAATTTAAACAAACACAAATTAAATCCAATGGCCCTAGTTAATCACCAAATTAAGCTAAATCCTCATGAAAATAAAGGAACCAATAAGAAGCTTGAATCATTAGATTTGCACATGGAAGAGAGAGAGAGAGAGAGAGATTATAATATAATATTTAAGAGCACATGTTAAATTAAAATAAATAGGCTTAATCCTATGTAATTAAAACTAACCAATGAGAACCTTTGAAACATAAATTGTGTCTTCATGGAAAACCAAATCAACATGAACCATTGATGAAGAAAAATGATCCAAATGTTGAGGTTCTTGAATTTTTCCTATAAATAGAGAGCTTTCCTCTATTCATTCTTCACACCAAATTAAAATCCAAGAGTTGATTTCTAAAGTAGTGAGAGGCAAAGTTCTTGGAGCAAGGAGGAAGGAGTAAGAACTTCAAGAGGTAAGTTCTTGAGCTCTAGCTTTTAGTTCTCTAGTCTTTAGCTTTTTATTTCTTAGTAAATTGTAGTTTAATCTAAGAAATTGTTAGAAATATTCCTTTTCATGTTTGGAAGTCTCCATTGCTTTTAAAACACAAAATGGAGTGGAAAACATGTTAGAGAATAAGTTTTGAAATCAATGGATTAAGATTGTAGAATTTCCAGTTCTAAGCTTTTTACTGGCAGAGAATATTGTGTCTATTATTTTGTGTAAAAAATGAAGTCATTAAATCATGAAATTTTACATGAATACAGTAGACATGTAGGGATTTCTAAATATATAAAATATGAAGCATTTTGAGTTCTACACAAGGAGGTACAATTTGTTGAAGTTAAGCCATTTTTCTGGGATTAAATCTGGGCAGCGTTGAGAAAATATTAAAATGGGAATAATTCTTGATGTTATAGCTTCTAGGAATATTGTTTCTTAAAACTAGACATGTCAAGGGTCATGAGAAATTTTACGGAACCTCATTCTGATTTTGGTGGAATTATCTATGATTTTCCAAAGTTGCTGCCAAATCTGCCCAGAAAATCCAGTATTTCGTTTTATGAAAATGTAAGGGCAAAATTGTAACAACAAATCCACCAAGGGTAAAAATGTCAAAATAGGTGAAAATATCATTTTTGATATTATTCTAGAAGATATGATATTAATTATAATATCATGGAAAAGGAAATAATCCGACAATAATATATAGGATATCCGGGAAGTAGTCCGGAGTCAGATTCAAAAGGTCGGGCGTTTGGCAATTATACGGTGAAAGGTACGTTCACATACTAGTAACTTTAACTCTGATGTGTCTTGTATGCTTATATATGATAGGATGATTCATAGGGTCATGGACAGGACTATGTCTTGAGTCATGTAACGTGGCTAAGACTCGGTCTTAGTCACATATTTATATACATTCAGCTGTGCGGGTTATAGTCTTGATAACGCCGTAGTGATGTTTTCCTAGCGCTAAGGACACGAGGAGCTGTCGTGGCACTGGTTAGTGCAAACGTAGATAACATTACATGTGTTGTGTGCTATATACTGTTGTGTTGTAAATATTACATCTGTTGTGTGCTATGTACTGTTGTGTTGTAAACATTACATCTGCTGTGTGCTTATGTATTGTTGTAACTTTACATGTGTTGTGTGCTATGTATGGTTGATGCTGAAATGAAATGAATGTCTGTCATATATACTGTTCATACTTTTCATATGAGGTTAACAGTTACCTGAGGTCTGATGGGTATTGGACCTCAGATTTGTTTAAGGTTCAAGAAAGGAACCCGAGTTGAGAAGAGGCATCGAAGGACGGAGTCGAAGAGAGGCACTGATGAACAGAACCATGAAGAGGCACCAGCCGAGACAAAAGATGAAGAAGTTTAACAGAGACTAGTTCTAGCATGAATCTAATAAAGTTATTTCAAACCGTTTGGTGTCTAGAAAGGGTTAGTCTATGTGGTTCAGTTAATAAGTAGCCGTGAAAGACAGGGAGACTTCCACTAGACACCGGCCTAGCCAATACGTTTGATTAACTGAGTTCGGTTCACTGCTACAAGTCTAGTTAAAGGCTTGGTTTAAGGATGTATAGTTACCATGTAAAAGTTGTAATTATACACAAGTTCTATAATTGGGTCACATGAATATTCCTTCGGAAAATATTTAATATACCAGCTTATGCCTGGGTATTTTATATCAGTTACTCATTGTCCAAATGTAAGCACATGCTCTCCGTTCCGCATTAGTCTGAGTGGTAGCACCTCAAACTCTGTTGATTTTTCTAAAACTAAGTGCCAACCGACACAATTTGAAGTATTGGATTTGGGGTGTTACATAATATATTTTTATGCTGAAAAATGACTTTTCACCAAAATTTGTAGAGCTCAATAAAATTGGCTAAGCATGTGACATGCATGAACAACTTGTATGAAAAGTGTTTATTAACTCTGTCAACTAAAGTGATGTTTTATGTGGTTATAATGCAAAATATACAATGCAACTTTTTATATAAGATTAATTGGAATATATGTATTTGTGCAGACACATAAGAACAACAATCAGATTTCAACCACTCACATGGACATGAAAGTAGGATGATAGTTAATGAACATAAAAATGGACCAAAAGTAGGATGATAGTTAATGAACATAAAATGTTGACCGCCTTAACTAGGTGGTGCAGTTATAGGTTGTGAAATCCTGGATAAAGTCTGCTTCTTTATTTCCCTCTGCTGCCTTATATGCTCAAGCCACCTTGCCCTTGCTGCTAAATGATCAAAAAGACAAACAAATGAAACAAAAACCAACTAAATGTGTAACATTATGAGGACCAGGGCCAGACCATCTAGATGTCTGTATATATCTTCCTTCCCACATATAATTTCGTGCGTATTGCAAATTTCAATTTCACTACGTTTTTTTTTCTTAGTCATGTTGAATTTAACATGTGGTGGTATTTCTGAGATATTAATGCGATTTGGGGCATAAATGGAATGCAATAAAGTGAAAGTCGACCAGAAGTATTCTGTTCGAAATATTCATTTGAACCGATGGTGGACGCATTCAAAAGATGGATGGTTGAAGTGGCAATTAGACGACAGTTTTAAGGATGAAGTATAGAACTTCCTATTAGTTCTCATGTTTTTTATGTTTTGATTATAACAATTGTAATGTAAGTAATCTTTGATATTCTATGAAAACTTGAAGTTTCAAATATTACCTCTAGTCAATTATTATGTACCTCGAGTTATATGCGTTAATGACAAAATGTTTTTTCACTTTGCTACCTCGAGGTAAATGTGTTTTGACTTGGAGTTATTGAGTGTTGAAAATATTTGCCTCTAGGTAATTTAATTATACCTTGAGTTAACTTGTTCAAATATTTTAAAATCCATTTTTGCACTCTGGGATACCTCGAGTCATTTATTTTCTTGCCTCAAGTTAAATATTGTTTACCAGGAGTTTCATGGTTCATTTATTTGAAGCAAATTGTTTTAACCTCAAGTGACTCGAATTAGAACATGTTTGCCTTGGAGTTAATAAGTTTGAGATATGTTTACCTCGAGCTAAAATCGATATGCCTAGAGCTGTTTATTTGAAAAGTTTTTAATTAAACGTTTTTAACTCCAGTCAATTATGTATTTGCCTAGAGTCATCTGATTTAATCTTGAGTTTTGAATCCATTGTTTTTGGCTTTTGCATATCAAGTCATTGACTCAAAGCAATTAGTTTTTAACTTCAAGTTAAGTTTTCTAACTTGGATATTTCAAAGAAATCGATTTTGACTCTTGAAGTATCAAGTTAATGCCTCAAGTCAATAACTCAAGGCAATTAACCTTTTACCTCTAGTTAAAATATTCAAACTTGCATCTTTCAAAAGGCATCGTTTTTGACTTGTGCATATCAAGTTAATATGGCTCAAGTCATTGACCCAAGGCAAATACTTATTGACTCAAGTTAAGCTTTCAATTGGTCTATTTCTTTAGAAAGTATCGTTTTTGACTTTTGGAATATCAAGTTGATGCCTCTAGTCATTAACTCAAGGCAATAACTTTCTAACTTCAAGTCAAGAATCAAACGTGTCTATTTTCGAAAAGAATTGCTTTTAACTTTTGCAAATGAAGTTAATGTCTCAAGTCATTTACTCAAGGCAATTTATACCTGAAATTAAGTTTTCAACTTGCATCTTTTCAAAGCCATTGATTTTGACTCTTAAACATCAAGTTAATGACTCTAATCATTAACTAAGGCGTGACTTTTAGACTTCAAGTTAAAATATTAAACTTGTGCATTTCGAAAAGAATTGTTCTTGACTTTTGCTTATCAAGTCATTGCCTTTAGTCACCAACCCAAAGCAATTATTTTTACCTATAGTCAAGTTGCAATTTCCTTTAACTTGCGTTTTTAACTTGTGTAAAACGAATTTGCCTCTAGTCATAGTTTCAAGATAACTTCTTCTAGACTTTAATTATCTTATAAGATTAACTTGCCTCGATTCACTTATATTCTTACCTCAAGTCATTACCTCAAGGCATCAACTCTTTAACTGGAAGTTAATCCTTTATGTTTTCAAAATCACCGTCTTCGTAGATTCTAAATCATCATTTGTGACTTCATTTCCTCATATCATCAATCATTACTATTCACTACTACAAAATACCTAAAAAACGACCTAAATAAGACCCAATTAATGTCCCTTTTGAGGGACGTCTGGGAGGGTGACATTGTTTATATCATATTTGGTGACCTGAATACAATTCAGGTCGCCTCAGAATTGTTAAGGTCGCCTCTTATGAGGCGACCTTAATTCTATTCAGGTCGCCTATTATGAGGCATCCTGAATTAAGATTTCAGGATGCCTTATATTAGTTTTTTTTTATAAAAAAATATGCTTGTTGTATGTTTGGCCAATTTGCTGCAAAACTAAATATACAATCAGAAGTCATAGATTTCAGCCATACTTCTAGACATTGCTCAAAATATAGTTCAAGTCAAGTTAATAATATCCATAGCTAGCAAACCCAACAAGCTTCAAATCTCCCTCACAATTCAGACATAGAAACATCAGGTTTGTATGACATTCGAAGCTTAGTTAGCACAGCAACTCTATGCACATATATTCAATTAACATTTAACTTTTTTTCTCTAAATTTCAACATTGAGTTTGAGCTACTTTAATCAACCCAATGACTTGCCTATTCACATTGACAATCACCCTAACAAGTAATGACTTGCCTATTCACATTGACAATCACCCTAACAAGTAATGACTTGCCTATCTCACATTGACAATCACCCTAATATTCATAGAAGTTGAACTCAGTGACATAGAAATTGAACACAAATAGGGACTAAACTCAGTGACATAGAAGTTGAACACAAATAGGGACTAAATTCAGTGACATAGAAGTTGAACAGCACACAAAATAAGGGCCTCTGTGTATCTTCCTTCCAGCAATAGTTGTATAGGAACCAAGTGCATAATTTGTTCTGTCACCCCACCTGATTCCGATGTTATGAGATAGTACAAAACCTCAGAAGAATGCCATATGCCACTACTCCTAAAAGATGAAGTTGACAAAATTGATTATACATCTTTAGAGCGAAACAAGTCCAGACAGTGCTCAAAATGAAAACATTCATAAACTAATTAGGCCAATTAAACATCCCAACATGAGCCCAATGCAAACCAACTAAGGAACGTCATCAATCCAAAAAAAGCAAAGAAATGTCCACTACAACATAAATGCCACCTTCACAATTCCATAAGAATCTCATGCAATGTAAATGTCACATCACAGTTCCAGAAGAATCTCAAGAAGCATTCGTCAATTCAAAAGATTTATCTAAAATAGATTGATCACCTAATCCAGCCAAAAAATGCGAAGTAAACTTTATATACCTATATGTGTTCAAGAAGATGTCTAGCCAACATGTCTCGAACCGAATCGATGTCATCCTGTGAGTACGGATCCTTAGTACCAAAAAACTATAAATTGGAAAACAAGGTATAAGACAAACCAATGAAGTGAATGAAATAATTAACAACTAAAGTACCACAACATTACGTACATTTTGAAAAAAAATATCATCACGTAGTATTTGAGGATCAAAAAAAAATTGTTAAAACGAAAGCTACCGTGTCTCGGTAAAAAACTTGAATTGAAACATTCACAAAAATTTACTTACTCGGCAAACATGTTTTTGATATCCTTGGAAAACAATTCATTTAAAAGAAGAATCGATAATTTAGACAAAAAAAATTTACTTACTCGGCAAACATGTTTTTGACGCGACTATGGAATCGAACCAATAACATGCGTTCTTGGCGGGACAAAAACACACAGGGTCCAATGACCACTACAACATATACATATTAATATTAAACTAAGATAAGAAAGCAATTTATTCTTAAAAATCTTCTATAGACAAAAAAATACGCACCTTTCATGTATTGGCGCTAGATAACAAGACGATTGTAGGTCGCCCATTGTTAAACCAACATAAATGGCCCTCCTGGCTGCGAGCCGAAGCCGTGGTTCCAAGATATAAGAATCCATACGAACCCAATCGGTCTCCCTTTTTGCATATGTCGTGGCAGACACTATGATCGAAATAAAATGATAAATGTTGTTGAATATATTAAACAAAAAAATAGTACTGACATAATTAAAGGGTAAAAAAAACTTACAAGATTGCAAGTTGAAGAAACTGTATATCTAAACAGTCCATATGCATAAACTCTGTCAAATCTTTCTTGTCAATATTAATCGAATATGTCTTGTCTGCACCGACAATGCCCGAAGGCATATGCAAGCCTATAGAGACGATGTCTTTGTAGAACTCTTGCAGCTGTGCTAAGTATAGAAATCTGCCCGCAGATTGTTCATGCTATGAAACATAATAAACAGATTATCAGTGGGTTAAACCTGCGCTATCATAAATTTAGCAGTCAACCGAAGAAAGCTCTCATTTCAATTCAAATAAGCTAAATCCTAGGTAGTTGTCATTTCAGCCCCTGTTCGTAGGAATAAGTTGTTCCTTTAATTCAGTAATTTAAATTCTAAACTAGGATTTGTAATTGCTTTAAATAGCCGATGTTAGGCAACAATAAAGGATATGAGTAAATTGACAAAATTCTTATCCTCCCTTCTTCTTCCAATTCCTTCCCTTTCTATCCAACCTATCCCTACATTTTGGTGCTTTCATTCTTGACTCACCTCATGGCCGAGAAAACATGCATGTCTCAAATGCAAGATCAACTTAATGCTGTGCAACAGCAGCAAAGCACATCCGATGAATGCTAGCAGGCATTTTTCAACCAAATGCAGCGTAGCAATGATGAAAAATTTAACACTATCATGGAGCGTTTTCAACAATTCATTGAAACACAAAGAGCAAATCAGTTACCACAACCCAACACAGGCGTCCTAGGACCCGGACCAACACGGATAGACCCTCCTCGACCCAAACCACACCACCGATCACCATTCCCACGCCAGAAAAAATCAAACAAAAGACCTAAGTGGGCCAAAATTATTGGATCAAATGAATCTACACCATTGCAATAGAAAAATGAAACATTCAGAATTGTTTCACAAGCGCAAGGAAAAATACCAGAGAAGCAACCACAGAAGCGAATCAGAATAGCTAGAATCTAGACGCCGAGACGCGACCACGGAAGCGAAGGTAATGGCGGAGACTAGAAAGTACGGATGGAGGAAGAAGAATTGAGGTCGTGTGTGCCGTGGCGCCCCTGTAACTACGCAAGAGACAGAGACACTAAGTCTGAGAGGATGGAGAAAGCACAGATGAGAAGAGCAAAGCGCCGAGGAACGGAAGAGGAAACGCGTGTGCGGCAAAACTTTCAGCAGGAGGGAATAAACAAAACAGGGAAAAAAGTTATTAAAACAATTGGGGAAATATAGGCGACCTGAAATATGTATCATGTTGCCTATTTTTGAAAATTGGCGACGATTTTTGTTCGACCTAATTGTTGTTGCCTATTTTTGAATAAATTGGGGGCCATTTTTTCATTATATTAAAAAAAAAAACCCCATGTCCCTTCAATGCTCCGTCGTTTCTGGTTTATGGAAATTTGTTTTATAATTGGCGACTTGAATATAAATCAGGTCACCAATTTTCAAATATAGGCGACCTGAAATTTTTATCAGGTCGCTTATTTTTGAAAATTGGCGACCAAAACAATATTAGGTCGCCAATTTTTAACAATTTTTTTTTTTTTTAAAAAAACCCTCATGTCCCTTCAATGCTATGTCTCTGGTTTATGGCAATTTGTTTTATAATTGGCACAAATATAGGCGACCTTAAATTTGTCTCAGGTCGCCAATTTTTAACAATTGGCGACCTGAAATATTTATCAGGTCGCCAATTTTTTAAAATGGGCGACCTGAAATATGTATCAGTCACCAATTTTACCATTAAATATAACATGGCGCGCAAACAAAAAATTCTCCCATATTTCCCTCTCGGTGCCAAATTATTTGGCAGATTTTAGGCATCTTGAAACAATATCGTCACCAAAAATGATTTTTATTCCAAAAAAAAGTAAATACCATGGCGCCAAACAAAAAATTCTCATATTTCCCATGCAGGAAGCAATTAAAGCGTCCTAAAAAAAATTTAGAACGTCAAAAATTAATTTTACAAGTCCTAAACAATAATTCAGGATGTTGAAGGCTCATTTTCCTTGTATATAATTATAAGATTGCCATTGGCCTCATTTTTTACTACATATTTCTTATTTAGGACGTATTTGAGGGTAGTAATATCAAATTTTTGTAGTAGTGATTCCTAATTGCTTTTAATTAATTTGTTAATGAGTTTCAGATGATTATATCAAAGATTAACAACAAATTGTCATAAAGCAATTTGTGTGTCAGAGAGCATTTAATGTTGTTCCCAAATCGAGTCATTTGAGAATGTCATGACGGCAAATCCACTTGGATTATAAATGGCAAAAATATTAACCAAGCTTCATCTGTCTAACAGCTATGTTCAAGAGTCACAACGGTTAATCTTCAAGCTTCACCAACGGTCATTAACTACAACAACTATAAATACCAGAAGTATTGAATTCGCCAACTACCAAAACACTGAGCATTCAATTATGTATTATTACAATCAACTGTTTCATTTAATATCTTCTGATATTTAGTGCTTTTCAGTGTTTATCATTTATCTACTTAGTGAAGAGTTAAACACTATTTGATTACTTGATTATCTTAGTTGTTAAATCTTAAGGTTGTGGAACTTTAAGTGTGGTTGTACAATTACAACTTGTAAGGGGGAGTAAGTCCTAGTGAAAGGATAATCTCGAGTACAGAGTGTGTGATTGTGTCTGTGTTTATTTGATCACAACTTGTAAGAGGAGTAAGTCCTAGTGAGAGGATTATTCGAGAGTTACAGAGTGTGTGATCAAGTTTCGAGATAGTGAAATCCCAGAGTGTTTCTAGGGACTGGACGTAGGTCAAGAGTTGGACCGAACCAGTGTCTTTGTTTTATGTTCTTGAGCTTTGGCAAAATATTTTTTTTTTTATAATCACCTATTCACCCCCCTCTAGGTGATATTCCATCTTCACTTCCATGATGATGAGTTTTGTCCAACATTTTCATGCCATGTTTCTAACTTGAGAATGTGTTAATATTAGGTTTTGATAGTAATTAGTTTATAAAAAGTTAAGAACAATAGGCTGATAGCATCAGCCGTCACGTTGACTATTTCATCCTTTTTATTAGTTTTTCTTTTTCATAATTGGCTGTCATTTTATTTCTGTATCCCTATACAAGTAACAAATGCATCAATTTAAAGTGATCACATATAAGTATATAATAAAAATTGAAAAGAAAGGGAAGTGTACTTAAGAAAACGTATTAGGACTTGGAAGGAAGTGGAAATTTTGAAAGGCAAGTCTTAATACACATAAGGTATTTTCAAATATTTTTTTTATTAAATTTTATAACCAGATATAAGTATTTTTATCTATTTCATTTAATTATATATTTAATATAACATTGTTTACGGGATAATTTTTGCTTATAATTTAATGACAACTGCACAAATACTAATTATTTAGCTATTGTATACTTCGGACGTTTCAACGGTAACGTAAAATAATATTGAAGATTCTTCGTAGGTGGCACAGTGGGATTTGAATGCAACTATTTGCCACTATATTGGGTCTAAATTAATTTTTGTTACCTATATAATGGTAGACTATCTTCATTTAAATTTACTTTTTTTGTAATTTAATTATTTTCATGACATAGGATATAATGGTGGACTATCTTCATCTAAACATAAACCAACATGTTGCATTATAATTTATAACCATAGCTCTTCTGTATCCCTTGTTATCTCGATGAATTTTTCGTACCCCAGCTTGATGCACTATCTCCCTTCAACCCTTTGAGCGAAATGCGGCAAAAGGAAAGAAAATCCATGGACCAACCCCATCGTCTCCACCCCGTAGGAACTACGAGATCACCCCAAGGACACCTTGGCATCCAGAGTCGCGGACCCACCATAGAACCCCGTTCAATAAGCGAACGCATTAGTGTCCACTCTCGGGTTGGAAGAAGGGCCGGAGAAGGGCAATCACTCATTCTTAAAACCAACATTCTTAAGACCAAAGAGTCGGGCAGAAAGGGGGAAAGCTCTCCGTTCCTCGGGTTCTCCCGTAGCCTGGATCCCTCCGGGAAGCACAAGAATCCTTAGTTTGAATGGGATTCCAACTCAACACTTTTTGAGATTTTGAGAAGAGTCGCTCTTTGGAGAGCACAGTATGATGAAAGATGTAAGCTGTTTTCGGGGGGAGTTATTGTCTATCGTTGGCCTCTATGGTAGAATCAGTCAGGGGCCTGAAAGGCGGTGGTTTACCCTGTGGCAGATGTCAGCGGTTTGAGTCCGCTTATCTCCAACTCGTGAACTTAACCGATACAAAGCTATATGATAGCACCCAATTTTTCCGATTCGGCAGTTCGATCTATGCAATGATTTATTATTCATGGACATTGATAAGATCCTTCCATTCAGCAGCACCTTAGGATGGCATAGCCTTCAAGTTAAGGGCAAGGTTCAAACAACGAAAGGCTTATGGTGGATACCTAGGCACCCAAAGACGAGGAAGGGCATAGTAAGCCATGAAATGCTTCGGGAAGTTGAAAATAAGTGTAGATCCGGAGATTCCCAAATAGGTCAACCTTTCGAACTGCTGCTGAATCCATAGGTAGGCAAAAGACAACCTGGCGAACTAAAACATCTTAGTAGCCAGAGGAAAAGAAAGCAAAAGCGATTCCCGTAGTAGCAGCGAGCAAAATGGGAGCAACCTAAACCGTGAAAACGGGGTTGTGGGATAGCAATACAAGCGTCTTGCTGCTAGGCGAAGCGGTGGAGTGTTGTACCCTAGATGGCTAGAGTCCAGTAGCCGAAAGCATCACTAGATTACGCTCTGACCCGAGTAGCATGGGGCATGTGGAATCCCGTGCGAATCAGCAAGGACCACCTTGCAAAGCTAAATACTCCTGGGTGACCGATAGTGAAGTAGTACCGTGAGGGAAGGGTGAAAAGAACCCCCATCGGGGAGTGAAATAGAACATGAAATCGTAAGCTCCCAAGTAGTGGGAGGAGCCCGGGGCTATGACCGCATGCCTGTTGAAGAATGAGCCGGCGACTCATAGGCAATGGCTTGGTTAAGGGAACCCATCGGAGCCGTAGCGAAAGTGAGTCTTCATAGGGCAATTGTCACTGCTTATGGACCCAAACCTGGGTGATCTCTCCATGACTAAGGTGAAGCTTGGGTGAAACTAATTGGAGGTCCGAACCGACTCATTGCTATTTGACTCCGAGACCGTTTGGATGGGCTTTTTTTTTTTTAAAAAAACACTTTTTAATGCAAAAAAAATGATTTTTAAATTAGATTATATGTCTAGATGATATTTTTAAAAAAAAAAAAAAAAAAAGAAGAAGCAAAAGTCATTAAAAAAAAGCCAAAATGCTGCTTTTTCTAAAAGCTCCAATTTGGAGCTTAAAAAAAAGCATTTTTTTTAAAAGCTCATCCAAACGAGCCCTTAGACCTATTCTAAAAAAGTCGAGGCATTTCGAATTGTTTGTTGACACGGACAAAGTCAAGGAAAACCTCTAAAATTATTTCAATATTGGACCTTGGACATATCATAGTTCCAAATCGAATCTCTAGCATATTTGGGGGAGCACAGGCAAAAAAAAAATTAATTCAAAAAAGAAACATATAATGGTTTTCTTGACTTGGGGTTGACTCGTCAGATGTCTAAACATAGTAAAAGAATCCTAAGTGTCGGGCTATATAATAAAAGCAAATTCGAAAACAATAAAAAAAAGATATATTTCATTGAATAAGTAAATGTTAACAAACTAATATCGTGATGTTATTTTGTTTTAATTTTTAATTTTGAATTTTTTTTTTCATAATTTCATGAATATGTAGATTTAAGAATAGATTAAGGTTATCTACATTTAACTGCGGAGGGTAAGATTTATCTCCTGTGATCACGGAATGCCATTGATTTATTTATTGTTTAAATACTTAAAACAATATCTTAATGTTATTTCTGGAAATTAAGAAATATTTCAATGCATATCTTGACTTTTTTAAAAAAATTAATGTTAGTTTTGATTTAATTAGAGGTAGTATTGTTTTAAAAAAATGGCAAAAAAACTATCTTCGTTGGTAAAAGGCAATTCATTTCACACACAAATAAAAACTTTCCGAACTTCGATAAATTAAATATTGAAAAGTAGCCTACTTTTTGTTTTTGTTTTCCTACCTTTTGCTTAGTATCCTACATACAAAAGTGGCGTGATAACAACGTTATAATCATAATATAATGAATTAAAAATTTTATTATATATCATATAATAATGAATAAACTATGAATATCTCTATGTATACGAAAGAAACACCAGCATGTCATATTAAGCCATTGAAAACAGACTAAATCACAATCAAAATGAAAAGTTGAAAAAGAAGAAAATTTCTGATAGCACACTACAAGAGGAAACATTAAGAGGGAAATCCAACAACAAACTTTAGAAAGCTTGAAATTATAAACAAAACATAAACATAAACATAAACATAAACATAAACATAAACATAAGGAATTAATGAAAGTCCACAACTGCTTAAAAAAAAAGCCTAAAATAGCGACAACAAAGGACCCTAATCATCAATGACAAACTTTTTCTTCTTTTATGCCTTGCCCACTTTAGCAGCTTTATCTTCCCATTTTGGCTTCTTTGAAGTACCAACCAAATAATCAGATAAGTGTTCATCTTCATCATCTACAGAATCATCCTTTTCAACTTTTACTTTAACACCCACTTGTTCCCCTGCAATCACCAACGAGCCTGCACCCTCAGAGTCAAGAAGGGACATGTCGAGGTCCTATGATATATTATTAGTTGCAAAGAGACGATCATCAGTTCAAAATTCTTAAATGTGTAGAATGAAATATACAGTGTTGTGACCAAATGAAGGAAATGATACAAACTCACAGGTTCATCTTCATGGCTGGAAGACACCATAGTAAGGGAGCCAATTGGAGCATCTTGTTCAGCCTCAAACGCTTTAATGATTTCAGAGTCTGAAGTGAACGTGTCACGATGCACGAAGTGGAAGGCCCATCCACATATTCTTCAAGAATTCTTACCATGCAAAGAAATTTTTTGCCTACAATCATGTCCACAACATCCGTAGGGAGAACAATTTCATTTTGTAAATCATCCTACACTCACACAGCCCATGTCAACAACATGGACCTCAAATAGATTAATAGTTGGATATAATTAAAACGTTAATGGATTGCACACACTCACATCATGGTGAATAGGCTTATGAATCACTCGATCTGTCATCTCCACTGCAGAACAACTAGCTAGCTTAGAAAACTCCCTGTGAAAAAACAGAAAGATGCAAGTTCTGGTAGCATCCATAGCATCGAACTTCACCAAGAACCTAACACACCAGCCAGTCAAAATTAGGGGCGCCATTAAACAATTGTTATTTTGAGTTGACAGATCAGAAAAAGGAGAGCATATCACCTGGGAATCACATTCTTCACAATTGATGTACACTTGTCGCAAAAAAATCATCTCTATCCGGAATAACTTTCTTTCCATCCACCTTACATGAGTTGTAAAACCAACCACGCTCATAACAGACATCGACAATTTCAGCTAACATCGCAGGTGTCTTATTCTACAAATTAAATAAGGAAAACATAGCGCATACTTCTCAGTAGATAGGCTAACAACTGTATGAAAAACCACAAACCATTTAACATAGGATCATATATTAATATATTAATACAAATGTAGATCAAATCGTTTATATAAAAGCAGGTCAGTAAGATAAGAATTAAAACAGGTGTCTTATTCTATAGATTAAATAAGGAAAACATGGCGCATACTTCTATGTAGATAGGCTAACAACTGTATGAAAAACCACAAACCATTTAACACAAGATCATATATTAATATATTAATACAAATGTAGATCAAATCATTTACATAAAAGCAGAGCAGTAAGATAAAATTAAAATATTAATGCACAAACCGCTAGTCCTTTACGAAATCCTACAATCTGTCGTCTATCCAGGTTTCCCAGCAACTCTTCAGCGAGAGTTAAAGTAGGCTAAAGAGTAATGCGCTCAGGTGGCTGTGAGACATCAACTCCTGTTGCCTCAAATCTAGTGATGCATTAACATCAGTAAATTAATTATATAGATACGCCATGTGTTGAACTTTATATGGGAAGAATAGAAAGAAAAGAACACTACGGGAGAAAACACAACTTTTAATGAAATCACTCACTTCTTGTAGTTCTAGGGTATAAGAATACATGATGTATACATAGAATTAGAGATCTTATTCTTACCTAGATGCACAAAATAAACATATAGTTTGCCTCGCCACCGTATTGTAAATGGAGCTATATACCCAAGAGGGGGGTGAATTGGGTATTTTAAAAACTTTTAGAAATATGCTCGTTTTGAAATAATGAAACCAGAGATAGACAGAGAGGAGGAAGGGAAGGAAAGCTTGCTCAATGGAAATTATCCCGGTTCAGTCTTATCTTTGACCTACATCCAAAGGTCCTAAGCCACACTTGGGATTTTCAATCCACTATACTCACAAACCGATTACACACTCGTACTCAAGAGTAGTTCTCTCTCTAGAACTCACTCCCCCTTACAAGTTGTAATCAATACACCCAACCCCCAAGTCCCCGACTTGTGGTTATCTCAATCAATAAATGATTTACTGAGATATAACTCTCTTACAGCAGATAAAATGAACACCGAAGTGCAAGTATCGATTGATACAATACAAGTGAAAGCCGAACACAATAAATGACTTAGTAAATTTTCGCTCTCGCAGGTGTATCGCCTTGAGAAGAAGTTAATGAACTCTATTTATAGGTAGAGAACATTAAATGACCGTTGAATGATGAATCCAACCGTTGTAGGTGATTAGCATTAAGTCTCGGTCATCTTTCTCTCTAAGCTCCAACTAATCCAGATGTTGATATGGTCTCGATGTGGAACTCGAGGATTTGCCCGTTGGAGAAGAGTTTTCTTGATGAAGAAAGTGTTTTTGAACGTTGAGAGTTCGTGCTCGATGGATTAACCAAAAGGATGTTAATTTTCTGAAGTGCAATAAATGCTCGACCACTTTATGCTTTTTCTCTTGATCTTCATTAACTTTCATCTCGTGCTAACCGAATTCCACTAAATAAACTTGTTAAACATATCCGGGAGCATAAGTGAAAGATTCATGAAAGCATTTGGAACAAACAAGAGTGATTCAAGAATTCGTATAATTCAAAATGTAGTTTTTGCGTTGCATACCGCGGTTTGTTCTTGTAAACTCGAGTATGGCACTGTTCACAAGTGACCAAACTGCAGTATCCAATTGGATACTCGAGTTTCCACTTTTCAGAGGCAAGTCATCGTGTCTTGTATTTAAAGGTCAAGACCTATACTCGAGTTTGCCTATGCAAACCGCAAAGTATGGGTTTAACTTGAAAAATCCATTTGCTCTCCGGAAGTCCAATACTGAAGTTTAGCAACACAAACCGCAGATTGACCATTCAATACTCGAGTTTGCCAATGCAAACTGCAGATTGATTTATCTTGAAAAAATCCTTTTCTCTCGGAAGGTCAATACTCGAGTTTGTTTTGGAAACCGCAGCTTTGACTTTGTTTGAAAAACTTGTTTTGCTTTCGGGAAGTCCAATACTCGAGTTTGCCAAACAAACCGCAAGATGGGTCGTCCAATACTCGAGTTTGCAAATGCAAACCGCAGTATTGACTAAGTTGGAAAAATCCTTTGATTCACAAGAAGTTCGATACTCGAGTTTACCCATGCAACCGCAAGTATTGACCATTCAATACTCGAGTTTGCCTATGCAAACCGCAGATCGACTTTGGTTGAAAACTTGGTTTCTTTCGTATGGCCTATACTCGAGTTTGCCAAGCAACCGCAAGATTGGCTGTCCCATACTCGAGTTTGCCAAGCAAACCGCAAAGATGGACTTTGGCTGAAAACTTGGTTTCTTTCTCGTATGCCCTATACTGAAGTTTACCAAGCAACCGCAGTATTGGCGTCCAATACTGAAGTTTGCAAAGGCAAACCGCAAAGATTGGCTGTCCAATACTCGAAGTTTGCAGATGCAAACCGCAGTTTGCAACCTTCGAGTGTTTTTAAAACAACTTTGCAAACTTCAAAACATGTTTTACATTTGTTGTAAATCATCAAAACATATTGAGAACTAACATTCTCCCCTTTTTGATGATGACAACACTTGTAAATTATTTTGCAAAGAATTTGAAAGATGTAGTTTGTTTTGAGATGAAGTTTTCAAAGTTCAAGGTTTGAGTTATCGTAAAACCATCTAATTTGGCATTTCAACATTTGAGGTTCGAGAATAGCAAATAAGTGGAATTCAAAAACGTAAACAAGTTGAACTATACTCAATGAAGCAAACAATGAACAATATCGATAAGATAGATACTCGATAACTCGCGATACTACCGATATCATTCTCGATAATAGCAAAGTACAAATGATAAAAACAAAACATCTAGAACAACAAACTACCTAGAACCTATAGACCCTAAACATCTACATCTTTCTCTCCTTCTCCCCTTTGTCTTCATCAACATACTGGATCAAGGATAACAAAAGGAGGGGTCCAGAGGACCATGGCAAAGTGGATGGATCGAAGGTAGGGTCATGATAAGGAGAAGGTGTGGGGAATTTCTCAAGAGACGGGGTAGATGGAGATGGAGGGCGGTCGGGAGAAGCTCGTGGAAGGAGTGATAGGAGATGATGGGATAACAGGGTAGGAGTGGAAGTGGAGGTCGGGGAAAAGGTGTGAGGTGGACTAGGAAATGAGAAGGGAGGTGAGGAAGGTGGGGATATGTGTATCTCTCGGGTGGCCGGGTCTCGTGTATAGGAGAGGATGAGGATGGACCGCCGTGAAACCAAATGTGGAGGACGAAGAAGCACCAAGACCAAAATGGTCAATCGACGATCAATCTTATTCCGGCTTCAAGCAAGCTCATATGTCATGGATAACCGGGAGTCTAGATCAATCCCCCGATCAAAAATCTCGCCCGTTTCGGTCGTGGCATCCTTCGCCTTCTCCAAGTCGGCCTTCACATCCATGAGACCCATCTTGAACTCGCCGCAAAGATGTCCAACTCAGCTTTCATAATCGGGCCTATGAGATGAGAGGGCAGCATCGATCATCTCTCTCAACCGTTCTTCGAGGTCCAATGATGGAGGAGGATGTGACCGAGCCTCGTGCGCATAAGACCGTGATCCACGGGCTTGTGACCTCGGAGGAGCCCTTGATCGGCCCGATCCTTCCGGCTCGAATGTGATCTTCATAAAGTTCAACTGAGTCTTGCCGAAGGATGGAATGAACTTCATCTGCTCAGGTGGTCCCACATACCATATCTTGTAGTAGAACATAATGAGGGACACCAGTGAGGCAAAGGGCATGTATGATCCCTTTCGGGATGTAAACTTGAAGGCGCGATTTCTTTGAAGATCCATTGCCCAATGTTGAGAGGATTCTTCGGATGAAGGCCGTGAAGAATCGATAATCTTTCCGAGCAAAGTGAGTATAGCTCCCTCCTTTCGCACAAAGTTCCGAGTGTAGATGTACCAAATCACTCGGTGCGGTGCGGGCATGTCTCGAGGGCTTGATAGACAAATGAGCAAGCCGATCGCCCAAGCACGTCCCGTGAACGCATTAAAGTCCTATACACCTCAGCATTGGTGTATTGTGGTGTGGACGCTGGTGGAGGATGATCAACCTTTAGGATCTTGTTGATAATAGCAGCAGACAAGGTGAATTGGACCCCTCTAACACACGTGGTGATCCTCTCCTCAGCCGTATAGCCTTCTGAGTCCAATAGGTTGTTGGTTGCCATATTGAAATAGAACATCTTGACCAACTCCGGTAGTAAGCGGCTTCGATGGAGATGAATGACCGATAAGGCCCAAACCATGGTGTGAGATCCACATTGCAGGCCGCGATAAAGTTGCTCCAAGTCAACCGAGACAACCGCACGTAATCCACGAGATGAATACTCGGTCCTTGAATTTGGCATTGAGACCAGGAGGAAGAGGAACCGGGGTGACTTTGAATCCAGGGAGGCGG
The DNA here is from genome assembly GCA_019022655.1 of Acacia acuminata. Taxonomy (NCBI): domain Eukaryota; kingdom Viridiplantae; phylum Streptophyta; class Magnoliopsida; order Fabales; family Fabaceae; genus Acacia; species Acacia acuminata. The sequence goes on from JAFJYI010000182.1 coordinate 1,605,558, forward strand.
AGTCTTGTGAAGCTTAATCTCCTCTATTGCATTATCGATGAATGGGGAGACTCCTTCGTGCTCATCTTCTTCAGCCTCATAATCGAAGAGCCGGTAACCTCGATCGAGGAGCGAGAGCCAAGGTGGGTGGCATTCTTGGACCTTGTTTTGCGGTGAACAACGGTTCTTTTCCCTTTTGCTTGGCTCGACTCAGCCGTTCTCTTCCGTTTTGTGGTGAAGAAGGTTCTGGACCCTTTGAAGTCGAATCACATCTCTTGGGATTCGAGGATGGATTATCCTTAATCACAACACCCACTCCGGGATTCTTGTATCAATGCCTCTCGCAACTTCGTGGAATCGATTTGCTCCTTGGAGCTCGTGGAGGAATCGGTTGAGAGGATTGTGAGACTTCCTTAGACATCGATCGCTTAGGGTTTCAGAAGGAGAGAAGATAAGAAGAATTAGATGAAATTTGGTGAGGATTTGAAGGGGTTGATGAGGGATTGTGACGGATTCAGAAGGAGAAGAAGAGAGAAAGTTGAAACTCTAGGGTTTACTGGAGTGAAGACGCGAGTTTGGAAGAACACCACTGTTCACATATATATATGCATGCACCTCCTTACTCGAGTTTATCTATTTCTTACTTGAGTCTAGCAAACTTTCACTAACAAACTCGAGTACAAATGGAAGTTTAGGAAACCGTCACTAACAAACTCGAGTACAAATTGAAGTTTAGTAAACTTTCACTAATAAACTCGAGTACAAATGGAAGTATGCCACATCGTTGATTTAAAATGGTGTAACGTTTGGAATTCATGTGACATACTCGAGTTTAGCTTCTCCTTACTCGAGTTTAGCAAACTTTCATTTACATATCGCGGTAAAGGTGAAAGTATACTAACCTGGACTTCAAAAATGTAGCGTGAATTTTTGAACCCACGATGAACATACTCGAAGTTTAGCTTTTCCTTACTCGAGTTTAGCATACTTGCACTTACAAACCGCAGCTTGTCCGGTCCTAAACCGCAGTTTTGGTTCCCCATACTCGAGTCAAGCTATTGATGAAGGTCGTTTGGCTTCGTCTGGTCCTAAACTCGAGTAACCCATCCTATACCGCAAAGATGGAACTTCAAGCATTGAAATATCCCGCAAGAGACATATCTAAACGCTCCGATGCTCAAGTTAGTAAAGATTAATCATCAAAAACATAACTAACATTAGATTGAATGAGAAATTCTTACAATTCATTGGGATTTACCATTCCCAATTCTCTTCTTATGAAGTTGAAAGGTTCTTTGGCTAGAGGCTTTGTGAAGATGTCAGCAAGTTGAAGATGAGTTGGGATGAACATCACTTTGACATCTCTTTTCCGGACATGATCCCGAATGAAGTGATGCCTCACATCAATATGCTTGGTTCTTGTATGTTGCACCGGATTCTTGGCCAAGCTTATTGTGCTTGTGTTGTCACACAAAATTGGGATTTCCTTCAAGTGAACTCCCAAGTCGCAAGTTGTTGTTTCAACCATAGCACTTGAGCACAACAACTTGAGGCAGCCACATATTCAGCTTCGGTAGAGGACACGGCTACGTATGTTTGCTTCTTGTCGAACCAAGAGACAAGTGAGTTGCCAAAGAATTCGCATTGGCCACTTGTGCTCTTTCTATCTGTCTTGTAGCCGGCATGATCCGAATCTCGAGTATGCCACCAAGTGTTCCGGTTGACCTTTGGGAAACCACAGTCCAAGAGTCTTTGTGTCCGAGAGATATCTCGAATATCCTCTTTACTTGTTCAAGATGGGACTCTTTTTTGGAGCGGATTGGAACCTTGCACACATCCCAACACCGAATTGGATGTCCGGCGACTCATTGTAAGATAGAGAAGTGATCCAATCATTCCTCTATACTTTGTGATGTTGAAATCTTTGCCCTCCTCATCAAGCATCTAGTGAAGCGCTTGAGCTCATAGGAGTGTCGCACCATTGCACCGGTCCATCCCAAATTTCTTCAAGAAATCATTCAGATATTTGGTTTGGGAAATAAATATCCCATCTTTTCTTTGCTTGATTTGCAGTCCAAGAAAGTAGTTGAGCTCTCCCATCATGGACATCTCAAACTCTCCCCGCATAGTCTTTGAAAACTCTTCACACAAAGCATCATTAGAAGCACCAAATATAATATCATCCACATATATTTGAACCATTAAAATTTCATTTAGCTTATTACTCTTTATGAAAAGAGTTGTGTCCGCTTTTCCTCTAACAAAGCCTTGATCTAGAAGGAATTTGCTTAATCGCTCATACCAAGCTCTAGGAGCTTGTTTCAGTGCCATATAGAGCCTTCTTGAGACGATACACATGATCTCGACAATGTTCATTTTCAAAACCAGGAGGTTGTTCCACATAAACTTCCTCTTGTATAAAACCATTCGAAAAGCACTTTTCACATCCATTTGATATAGTTTAAAACCTTTTACACATGCAAAGGCTAGAAGTACTCTTATGGCTTCCAATCTTGCCACTCGGAGCATAAGTTTCTTCATAATCAATTCCTTCTTCTTGATTATAGCCTTTGGCAACCAATCTTGCCTTGTTGCGGACAATGATTGCGACTCATCACGTTTGTTCTTGAATACCCATTTGGTGCCAATGACCGGATGATCTTTGGGCCTAGGTACCAAATCCCAAACATGATTTTGTCAAATTGATGTAACTCCTCTTGCATTGCTATCACCCAATCATTATCCGAAAGGGCTTCATCAATCTTAGAGGGTTCTATATGAGATATAAATGCAGAAAAAGTTACTTCATTCAAAGTACTATTTCGGTTCTTACTCCCCGATGAATATCACCTATAACTTGGTCTAAAGGATGATTTCTAATAAATTTCCAAGCTCTAGGTTGAGTCTCGATCAGGATTTTCAATAGAGTTTTGGGGATCAGCCTCAAAAACATTTTCAGATTTTCAATAGAAGCAGGAGTAGTTTTCGAAAAGAATTGATTCTTGAAAACATTTTCTTCTTCATTGTCCAAGGCTTTATCGATTTGGATTCACAGTAAAACAACATGTATTGACTCTTCAACAATACGTGTGCGAGTATTAAAGACTCTATAAGCTCTACTCCTATTTGAATAACCAATGAAGATACCTATATCGCCTTTGGAATCGAATTTACCAAGATTCTCTTTACCATTGTTGTGCACATAGCACTTGCATCCAAAGACATGTAGGTGGCTGAGATTTGGCTTCCTTTCCTTGTAGAGTTCATATGGGGTCTTGTTCAGCTTTCTTCCTCAAATAGGCTCGGTTGGAGATGTAGCAAGCCGTACTCATCGCATCAGCCCAAAACACTTGAGAAGTGTTGTTTTCATTTAACATTGCCCTTGCCATCTCAAATGAGGACTCTATTCTTCCTCTCAACCACACCGTTTTGTTGAGGAGTCCTTGGAGCTGAGAAGTTGTGATCAATCCCCACATTGTCACGTAACTCGCCGAAGGCGTTGTTTTCAAATTCGCCACCATGATCGCTTATACCCGAAATTGCAAAGCCTTTCTCGCTCGACCTTTTTGGCAAAGGTAACAAACTGATCAAATGTTTCATCTTTAGATGACAAAAATATCGTCCAAGCAAATCTAGAGTAATCATCAACTATGACCAAGGTGTAAAGATTTCCACCAAGACTTTTTACTCTAGCCGGTCCAACTAGATCCATATGAAGTAATTGAAGAGGTCTACTAGTTGAAATCTCATTTTTTGCTTTAAAAGAAGATTTGGTTTGTTTTCCTTTTTGACAAGCATCACAGACTATGTCATTTTTGAAATTCAATTTAGGAATACCAATGACCAAATCCTTTTTCAAAGAACTTGTCAAGTTGAAACATATTAACATGAGCTAATCGCTTATGCCATAGCCAACTCTCATTCAAGTTACTAACAAAACAATTTTCAGAAACCGAAGCATTGCTAGAGAGGTTAAGAGTGTAACAATTTCCATCTCTAGGTGCTCTAAATAAGGCTTTAGTTTTCAAATCATCAATGGGGACTAAATCTTTTCTAACAATCAAGCATTCATTTGAATCAAAGATAACTAGGTTACCCTTGTCGGTGCTTTGGCTCACACTTAGAGGTTGTGACACAATCCTTCTACTAGGTAGACATCTTTGATGAGAGGACCTTCATTGTTTCCTATCTCACCAATTCCAAGAATTTTTCCCGATTGGTCTCCTCCGAATGTGACTCTACCACCATCCTTTGGTTTGATTGAAAGAAATTTGGATTCATCTCCAGTCATGTGTCTTGAGCACCCACTATCAATGTACCACTTGTTGGGTCTTGATGCTCTAAGACAAACCCGCAATTTTCAAGGGATCAAGCCTTAGGTACCCATCTTTTCTTGGGTCCTTTGGAGTTAGTTTTGACCTTAGGAACATAAGTTCCTTTCGGTACCCATTGATAATTTCCTACTCGGTTTAATTTTTCTTTCCCTTTTATGAAAGCAAGATGAAGTAGAATGACCCTTCTTATTACAAGAATTGCAATGTGCAAAGGGATTTGAAGAGTGAACTGATTTTGTAAAATAGTTCATGTATGTTTTCTCGACCACTCTTCTTCTTGCCTTTCTTCTTATCAAAGTTTGGTCTCGTAACCAATGCCTGATCTATCATTTATAAAATGTTGTTGTTTCAAAATGACATTGAGCATTTCACTTCCTCTAGTGAATTTCTCAAGTGCCTTTGTAAGATATGAATTCTTTTTCTTCAGATCGACAATCTTTACAAATAGTATTTTCTCAAGAGGACAACATTTCAACTTGAGATTCAAGAGTAAGATTTCGGTTTTTCAGTTTGAAATATTTTTCAGCAAGTTTTTCAAATTCAAATTGCACAACCATATATTCATCAAACAGATCATCATAAGGAGGTTTGCAATCATATACCTCTTCAAGTTTAGCACGTTGCTCTTCTTCTTCAAAGAACTAGGCATATATTTGCTTTTTCTTCCTCATCCTCATCATCTTCATCGATGAGCCGTCACCCCAAATGCCGGAGACATAAGCTTTCTTCTTGTATTTGCTGAACTTCTTCTTTTCTTTGTCTTTGTTGTTCACTGTGGGCATTCGACTTGATGTGACCAGGCTTTTGACATTCGTAGAGATGACCGGCTTCTTTGCCTCATAGCCGGAGCTACCCTTGTGAAATTTCTTGAAGCCTTGGTCCTTCTTGTAGAATTTCTTGAATCTACGAACCATCATGCCTATTTCCTCATCTTCGTCTACATTTTCATTTTCCTCATCTGAATCTTTAACTTCTCTTGTAGACTTGAGGGCAATTCCCTTGTTTTTGCCATGAACTTCATCAAGTCCCTTCTTGAATTTGAGTTTAGCCTCATACTCGAGAGACCGCCGAATAGAGCAGCATCGACGTCATTGACTCTCCTCGAGCCTCTTCAATAGCCGTGACCTTTGCTTCCCATTCCTTGTTAAGGACATTCAAGATCTTCCTTACTTGACCGGTTGGTCATATTCTTTTCCCAAGGCAGCAAGTTGATTGATGAGATGAGTGAACCTCACTGAACTCACCAATGGATTCGCCATGCTTCATTCGCGTAAGATCATACTTGGCCATAAGAGTATTGACTCGTTTTGCTTTACTCCACTGTTCCTTCATGAGCTATCTCCGAGCATCCCACATGGCCTTAGCAGATGATAAGGTGCAAATACGAAAGTATTCTTGTTGACTCGTTGCACTTTGGAGAAGCAGAACCGCCTTGCCGTTGAGGGTGACGTTTTTTCGTCGTTCTCATCATATTCCTCTTCTAGCTTGGGAACTCGACTCCATCTTCCACGGTTGATGGCTCATAATCTCCTCTTTCAAATACTCTCCAAAGACCATACTCAGTTGCCATAACAAACACTTTGAATTTGGCCTTCCGTAAGGAGTAGTGCTCTCCATCAAGCCGTGTGGTCTCGTTGATAGATGCTCCATCGTGTAAGATACCTTCCATAATGATCCTTCTCGAGTTGTTAAGCTCTTAAGAGAAGACCTTGCTCGATACCAAATGTAAATGGAGCTATATACCCAAGAGGGGGTGAATTGGGTATTTTAAAAACTTTTAGAAATATGCTCTGTTTTGAAATAATGAAACCGAGATAGACAGAGGAGGAAGGGAAGGAAAGCTTGCTCAATGGAAATTATCCTGGTTCAGTCTTATCTTTGACCTACATCCAAATTCCCTGCCACACTTGGGATTTTCAATCCACTATACTTCACAAACCGATTACACACTCTGTACTCAAGAGTAGTTCTCTCTCTAGAACTCACTCCCCCTTACAAGTTGTAATCAATACACCCAACCACCAAGTCCCCTGACTTGTGGTTATCTCAATCAATAAATGATTTACAGATATAACTCTCTTACAGAGCAGTATAAAATGAACACCGAAGTGCAAGTATCGATTGATACAATACAAGTGAAAGCCGAACACAATAAATGACTTAGTAAATTTTCGCTCTCGCAGGTGTATCGCCTTGAGAAGAAGTTAATGAACTCTATTTATAGGTAGAGAACATTAAATGACCGTTGAATGATGAATCCAACCGTTGTAGGTGATTAGCATTAAGTCTCGGTCATCTTTCTCTCTAAGCTCCAACTAATCCGATGTTGATATGGTCTCGATGTGGAACTCGAGGATTTGCCCGTTGGAGAAGAGTTTTCTTGATGAAGAAAGTGTTTTTGAACGTTGAGAGTTCGTGCTCGATGGATTAACCAAAAGGATGTTAATTTTTCGAAGTGCAATAAATGCTCGACCACTTTATGCTTTTTCTCTTGATCTTCATTAACTTTCATCTCGTGCTAACCGAATTCCACTAAATAAACTTGTTAAACATATCCGGGAGCATAAGTGAAAGATTCATGAAAGCATTTGGAACAAACAAGAGTGATTCAAGAATTCGTATAATTCAAAATGTAGTTTTTGCGTTGCATATGCGGTTTGTTCTTGTAAACTCGAGTATGGCACCGTTCACAAGTGACCAAACCGCAAGATCCAATTGGATACTCGAAGTTTCCACTTTTCGAGGCAAGTCATCGTGTCTTGTATTTAAAGGTCAAGACCTATACTCGAAGTTTGCCTATGCAAACCGCAAAGCATGGGTTTAACTTGAAAAATCCATTTGCTCTCTCGGAAGTCCAATACTCGAGTTTAGCAACACAACCGCAAAGATTGACCATTCAATACTCGAGTTTGCCAATGCAAACCGCAGATTGATTTATCTTGAAAAAATCCTTTTTCTCTGGGAAGGTCAATACTCGAGTTTGTTTTGGAAACCGCAGCTTTGACTTTGTTTGAAAAACTTGTTTTGCTTTCGGAAGTCCAATACTCGAGTTTGCCAAACAACCGCAAAGATTGGTCGTCCAATACTCGAGTTTGCAAATGCAAACCGCAGATTGACTAAGTTGGAAAAATCCTTTGATTCACAAGAAGTTCGATACTCGAGTTTACCCATGCAACCGCAAGATTGACCATTCAATACTCGAGTTTGCCTATGCAAACCGCAAAGATCGACTTTGGTTGAAAACTTGGTTTCTTTCTCGTATGGCCTATACTCGAGTTTTGCCAAGCAACCGCAAGATTGGCGTCCCATACTCGAGTTTGCCAAGCAAACCGCAAAGATGGACTTTGGCTGAAAACTTGGTTTCTTTCTCGTATGCCCTATACTCGAGTTTACCAAGCAAACCGCAGATTATCGTCCAATACTCGAGTTTGCAAAGGCAACCGCAAGATTGGTCGTCCAATACTCGAGTTTGCAGATGCAACCGCAGTTTGCAACTTTCGTGAGTGTTTTTAAAACAACTTTGCAAACTTCAAAACATGTTTTACATTTGTTGTAAATCATCAAAACATATTGAGAACTAACATGTATGGGCTTAGAGAATGAAAACAAAAGGAATATTAAAATTAGAGAAAAACACTTACGGTTAAATTCTCACGCCTTGCACTACTAGAGTATGATCACAACAGGGTCGGACTTGTGAGAAGCCATATACAATATAAGGTTGTCAGCAAAGTCCCCCTAATGTGTACACTTGAGACGTTCTATACTACAAATTATCCACACGGCTATAAAGACAGCCATTGAAGGTGAACAACACATGATGGAGAGAAACAATGTCATGCCAACTTACTCATCATTCGTTAATTCTATGTCAACTCGATGTTGACGCGTCCATGGACAAAGCACGTTCTAGTTGCCCCATAGAAGACACTCTCCCAACAACGTCTACTAAAAATTTAAGAAGAGAATATGTGTTTAGTGGCAACAAAATAAGTGAGCAGCATAAGACACATAGTGACAAAATCCTCGCTCACCGAATAGGAAACGGTCTTCCAAGTTAGTAGAGAGGATGTTAGAGAAAGTCTTGAAACCAAAACCATAACATAGGATGCTATGATCACCTTTGTGTGGGCGGACAATGGTGGAAAATTGGAAGTTGACACGATACAAATGCTCAGTTGGACGGTACAACCCTGTGGTAGGAACAATGACGAAATTGGAGACCTCCACAACCACGCCTTCTTCTAGATGTTTGTTATGGCAACAAACAAACCCACTTTGCACAAACGCATGCACACAATCACCCTACAAGCATAAACAAATTACAAAGAAGGAAACAAATAATTAACAAATAAAAGCATAAACAAATAATATTGGAGAAGAAGGCCAGATGAGTGAACCACAGACAACAACTCACATGAATATCCCATAACACTAGCTCCAGGGAGGATGTTTCACCAGGACCCTGTCGAGTAGCCATATTCCACATGTAGGCAATGCAGACCTATATGTGCCAATTATGACGCTTAGGAGTTAAAGCATGAACAACATCAAAAACTACTGAAACTATAGCTCTGGGTAAGAAATTTGGAGTGAAAGATGAAAGGACAGATAGAGTGATGTAAAGGAAAATGCAAGTTTTAAAAGGAAGGCGAGAGATAGAGTGAACTCCTTCCCGCACGAAGGGAAAGTGAAGAGTAGTAACTCCCCCCCAAACGACCGAAATGATTGGAGGATGTGGTCCTGGAAGGAGCCATAGTGATTTTCCAAAAAAAATTATATTTACGATTTCAAAAAAGAAAATAATAATTTGTCCGATCGAACCGGCCACCCATCGTAAAAGGAAATCAAATCTAGATGTTAACAGAAAATAAACCCATAAATAGAACCCATCGTCCTAGAGTCAGAATTTTTTGCATCTGGGTGTTGAAGAGAAAGAAAAAAGATGAAGATACTTAGTTGACTTGTCCATGATGTCGGGATGCTAGTGTAAGAGATGACGCCGGCTTAGGCAAGAGGGAACGTAAGTGGCTGCCACCACAAGAGATGAAGTGTTGGGATCCGTACACACAGTAGAATTAAAAACTTTACGAATCCCTTCTGAGGATCGCTCAACTACGTATAAATCAAGGTTAAAAGAATCCGAATCATACCTATGGTGAACTGGCCCGCGTCTCGATCTATTTGAACTGGTGGGCTACCTTCTCGATCAGTAGAAGTCTACTCTACGAATCGCCTTCCTCTACCGATATCCACACAAATAATCTCCGAACACGGCTACGGTAGCGTACTAGCGCCTTTTGAATTGTGCGTCCCTCTCTATTTTTACTCTAGGGTTTCTCACGGCTTTCTCTAATATGCTCGACAAAAGTCTGTAGGTTTTTTTAAACTCGATCAGCGTATTATATTCAAAATTAATCCTCACTAATTTTGAATCTGGATTAAAAAATATATTAATTAAATCTATCTAATAGATCTAATCTAATCTATTTATTTAATCAAAATTAAAAGCCTCATTTGAGATTCGAAGTTTGAATCTGGATTAAAAAATATATTAATTAAATCTATCTCGATAGATCTAATCTAATCTATTTATTTAATCCAAATTAAAATCTTTCGATTTAATTTATCTCTATAAATTAAATCGAGAAATGATATCTATCTATTTAATTAAATTTGAGATACTATATCTCAATTTAAATTAAATAGATATATGATATCTTTATTTGAAAATTAAATGTGAGATACAATATCTCTCTTTGTTTTAGATATTTAATTTATCAAATAAATTAAATACAAAACAAATAATATATAATAATATTATAATCTGCATTAAATAATATTATTGTATTATTTTCGAATTTAATATATATATATATATATCCATCCTAGATTAAATTCAATATTCATTAAATCTTAGATATATCTAAGATTCAATGAATTTGGACTTCGTGTTGGGCTATTCTTTGCAATGCGACTCGTAGGCCCACATGAGATTGGCAAGTGGGCTAATCTTTGTATTAGCCCACAAGTCGCAAGCGGCCTCTAGGAAGACGTTGCGACTACCTAATTCACATGGAGATCGATGACAAGATCAACCTATCGTACAACCATGTCACGTCCTTTTTGTCACGCGATAATTTGGTCAAGGAAGAGGCATGGATAATGTCAACTTCCCGTTTTCGACCATTACTTTCTTGATTCTCGAGTAGTCTAATAATTGAAATGAAAACTCCTTTCCATCGTAGTATGCCCATAAATTTCTCGACTCACTCATCGAAGCTGGCCCAAGATATCTCTCTACAAATATGAGGGACAAATTTCATCTTGATCACTCACATTCCTCTGCATGAAAACCACTGATCCTGATCCAAGCCTTTATCATCACCTTGTCAAAGATGACTTTTGACTAGGTCAAAGACCAGTGACTCATCATGTAGGAATCCATGATGATCTCAGGTCATAAGGCGTCGTGACGCGGTTATACATGAGATAAGCTTATGACTAAATCCATGCAGCCTTTCTTATACTGGCCGGTCCAAAGACCTTGTACTTTTACAGTGCCCATGACTTTGATTCGTATCTCCATACCTCATCAAAGTCATACCGGTCTTATCTCATATTCACTCCGCGTAGATGACCGACACCAGACATTTAGGATAATCTATAAGATATATCCGGGGATACAATTATCAATATAAACATGCGAATGAAATGATAACTAAATGGAGAATAATGACTTGCCCCTAGGGCATAATTTCCAATCGCATAAATATATTTGTTTTTGAATGATTAAATTATTTGAATCTTGTTTTTGAAAGGTGACCCAAAAGTAACTTTTGTATGCTCTTATATGTTAGTTCTACATGTGTTTTGATGATGTTTTAACAATTGTAAACAAAATGAGAAGTTTTCTCTGCAAACTGAAAAACTTTGTCAAGGGAAAACTCCGGTTTGAAGTAAACTCCAGTTTTGAGTTTTCCGAGAAAATCCCTGAACAAAGCAAACCGCCCAGTTTTCATTAACCTCGAGTTTTCGCCACTAAGTTTTCGATGAACATGTGAAAACTCGAGTTTTGGAAGCAAAACTCGAGTTTTGGTCCGCGGCAGCACTCAAGTTTTCACAATTGCAAAACCGCCGGTTTGATATATTCATGTTTTCGAAGTTTTTCATGTTATAAGTGAAAACTCGAGTTTTGGAAGAAAACTCAGGTTTTGGGCAACCCGAGAGCATCGTATTCTCTTGATTTGAAAACCTCCGTTTTGATGTTTTGGACTAAAACTACATTTTCATATCAATAGTCCAAAAATCGAGTTTTGGTCAAAACTCGAGTTTTGAAAGTTTTTCATCGTAAAACCCGATTTGAAGCATAAATCGCTTGACGTTGCTCTCCTGGAAAAAGCAAACTCGAGTTCGGATCTTGAAACTCGAGTTTGGTCTTGTTTACACATTTTAAAACTTGAGTTTTGATTAACAAAACTCGAGTTTAAAATCATTTTTGAAATTTGATTTACACGATTTTTAAATCATTCTTGTTTAATCTTAATACTTTCCAGGATTATTCTCACTATTCTTAATTTATGTTTAATGATTTTATTAGTGAGTTTCGTATGGTTTAGAGAATGATTTTAAAGTGATAAAGCAAAAGCAAAAGTGGTTGTGAACATTAAATGCACCGATCGTAAAGTTGCACAACTTTGGCTAATCCACTCGCACACGTTTGCAAAGCATTTAAGAATGTTTTCTACAACAAGCAACCGCATCTCCAACGGATTGATTTGCGAAGGTCAACACAGACATTTGGCCAGTCTGGTTTAAGAGAATGTTAGGAGAGAGAAAATGCCTAAGCCACCTCTTAACCTTGGCAGCCTCTCCAACGGATCCTTGGGATTGCAACGGTCATCTAATGTGTTCTAAGTATAATACAGTTGCATTCAAGTCATCCCAACAACACACTGAAGACGAAAATCATTCAAGTCTCACACTTATTTTTCAGTTTTTATACGTGGCATCTTGTGATACATTGAGCTTCAGTGAGTATCATTATCTACTCTTAGAGAGTTTATTTCCTTTCTATATCATTCATTGTAAGAATCTCAAGTCGGTGGACTTGAGATTGGGAAAATCGTGAGCACAACTCAGAAGGGGAATTAGTCCTAGGGAGAGGATAACCTTGAGCATGAAAGTGTGTATCTAATTGTTTACAATTACAGCTTGGAAGGGCTGGACAGTCCCAGGGAGAGGATCATCCCGAGTACAGAGTGGTAATTGTAATTGAGCGATAAGTGGAAAATCCTGCAGCGTGTCAGATCGGACGTAGGTCAAAGAGTTGGACCGAACCAAGATAAATCCTTGTGTCCAGCCTTCTTCTTCCTCACTTTTTTTACCCGTTTTTATAGCTTCAAAACAGCATTTATCGAAAAGTTTTAAAATACCCAATTCACCCCCCTTCGGGGGTATAGCTCCACTTACATTATAAACTCTATACTTGAAATATAACTCGGACATGTACTATGAGAGAACCTTTAATCCTTTCATTTGAAGTATTTTGTATATTTTCCATAATTTGTCAGTTTAAAAAGCTTCGTAGGAATTTTGATTTGGGACGATGCAACATTGTTTTGTCTAATGCCAAGTATCCAATGTATTTTTTGAAATAACTAAACCATTGACATGCTCGGGATCCGTACACGCAGCGATTAAAAAATTCTACGAATCCTATCCTAGAGGATTGCTCAACCACGTCGTAAATCAAAGTTTAAGAACCGAATATTACCTATAATAACTCGTCCTCATCTCTTTGAACAAAAGTGGGCTACCTTCTCGATCGTGAGAAGTTGACTCCAGGAATCCGCTTCACGGTATCCACACGAATAAGCACCGAACACCTGACGTGGGCAAATGCGTGCTAGCGCTCAAACTATGCGTCCCTCTCTATCTCGCTCAGTGGTTTCTCGCGGCTCTCTAATACGCTTGACAAAAAGTCACGTAGGTTTTTCTAAACCCGATTTGCAGATTATATTCAAAAATTAATCCTCATTAATTTTGAAATTTGAATTTCAAATATGATTAAAAAATACATTAATTAAATCTATCCGGTGCATCTAATGTAACGATTTAACTCCATTAAAAGCCGGGATCCGAAATTTGAATTTTAACTGATTAAAATATATTAATTAAATCTATCTAATAGATCTAATCTGATATATTTATTTAATAAAATCAAAGCCTTCGATTTAATTTATCTCTATAAATTAAATCCGAGAAATGATATCTATCTATTTAATTAATCCAGATACTATATCTCAATTTAAATTAAATAGATATATGATATCTTTATTCAAAAATTAAATGAGATACAATATCTCTATTTGTTTTAGATATTTAATTTATCAAATAAATTAAATATAAAACAAATAATATATAATAATATTATAATCTCGATTAATAATATTAATATATATTAATTTAGAATATATATATATATATATATATTCACCCTGCATTAAATTAAGTATTCATTAAATCTCGCATTAATCTAAGATTCAATGAACCCGGACACTTTGCTCGTGTTGTAGGCCCATATGAGATTGGCGTGGGCCAATACTGTCTTAGCCCACAAGTTGCAGCGGCCTCTAGCAGAAACATTGCGACTACCCGGTCATAGCACGTGGGGATCGATGACACGATATAACCTATCGTACAACCATGTCACGTCCCTTATGTCACGCGATAATTTGGTCAAGGATGAGGTATGGATAATGTCAACTTCCTTTTCTTGGCCGTACTTTTTCGATTCTCGAGTAGTCAATAAGTGAAATGGAAACTCCTTTCCATCACAGTATGGCCATACATTTCTTAGGCTCACTCATCGAGGGGCCCAGTATTATCTCTCTGCAAATGTGAGGGACAAATTTCATCTTGACCATTCACATTCCTCCACATGAAAACCACTGATCCCGATCCAAGTCTTTATCATCACCCGAGTCAAAGGTGACTTTTGGACTAGGTCAAAGACCGCTGACTCATCATTTAGGAATCCATGATGATCTTAGGTCATAGGCGTCATGACGGTTATACATGAGATAAAGCGGCGACTAGATCCATGCAGCCTTTCTCATAGGGAGAGCCTGGCCCAAAGACTTGTACTCTTATAAGTGCCTTATGACTTTGATTCGTATTCCATACCTCATCATAGTTACACCGGGTCTT